>CM021102.1:381980911-382002614 GCA_007115665.2 Sequoiadendron giganteum
GGATGTGGAGCTTGACACACAGGACGCTATTGCAAGTGTGGGGGTGGGAGCACATTGCGGTGACGAGACCCATATTGATCAGGAGAGGAGACTTGGATGATAGAGAGCCAGTGGCTTGGCAGTTCGGGGTAGCCAGGGGTTGCATCTTACGGTATGAGACGTAGGGAGAGGTGGATCAGTGGAGGAGAGTGTTTGATGAGTTACGAGGGGAGCACATTTTATGGCGGCCATACATGTATCAGCGATTTAGAGGATGGAGGGCCGAGGAGGAGAGACATCGAAGATTCTTTAGATGCAAATGTTTCTTGATTGGGAGCCTAGGGCACATAGTGGAGATCATCTAAACAGAGTGATGCAACAGTTTGGACTCATGCAGGACATTTCAGGAGCGTCGACTATGTTTCGTCGGCTTACCAGAGAGGTACCCTAGGGGGCGGCGTTGTCAGCGAGAGGATTGCGGGAGACGTGGGTGATGGTAGGTGGGGTGTCCTATCCAGGGAGGTGGGAGGGTCCAGAGGATGCTGGAGTGATAGATCGATATGATTGGTGGTTTCACAATCATTGATGGGAGAGGTTTACACCAGAGGTGCCTGTTGTGGGAGCCGCAGAGGGGGGGCCAGAGGATGAGCAGGAGGGGGGACAGGAGGAGGAGCCGGAGCAGGTTGGACATGAGGATGAGGGACATGAGAGTGGTGGTGTGGAGGAGGGTGTCACTGGAGATCAGTCGGCGAGGAGGGGTAGAGTTAGGAGGAGTCGACAGCCGAGGAGGGTGAGGAGGGCGAGGAGAGCTGTGGTAGAGGAGATGGAGGTAGGAGAGGTAGGTGATGAGGGAGAGGAGAGAGAGGTAGGAGGAGCTGATTGGGGAGAGGAGATAGAGGTGGTGAGATTGGGGAGTGAATCAGTGGTGGAGATGCTCCGGGTGGTGGAGGGGAGGGAGGCACAGACAGGGATTGTCGGTAGAGTATGACATAGGTAGGTGCAGGTTAGAGCCCTAGAGCCGCAGGAGGAGGCGAGGGCTAGAGAGCTGCAGGAGGATGCGAGGGTCCGAGATCCACAAGAGGGAGTAGAGAGGGCGACATATGTCAGAGGACGTCCCGAGGAGAGGCCCAAGAGTAGTCGACAGACGAGAGTCCAGCTAGTTGAGCAGGAGCCGAGGAGACTAATGAGGGTGGGGAGGAGAGGACATCCGTAGAGGATTCGGTTGGTGAGTCGGGTAGAGCCAGTGCAGGAGGAGAGAGGGGGGGACGCGATGGAATTGGATGTACAAGTGGTGGAGCCTTTAGCCATAGTACTAGCAGTTGTAGTGGATGATCTGGTGATGTTATTGAGAGGGGCCCAAGTGAGGATATGCGTGTTAGAGGAGGAGTTGAGAAGGGCGGAGGCGGAGGTGCAGAGGGTGAAGGAGACAGAGATGATAGTGTTTGAGCGGGTTGTGGGCTAGCTAATGACAGATATACAGGTGGTTGAGAGAGAGAGGGATGAGACACGAGTAGGGATGGAGAGAGTACGGGGGGAGTTGGCTCGGGTGACATGGGACCGAGACATGCTAGAGGCAGCAATGACAGTTGCTCAGATGCGAGGTCAGCCAGAGTCAGCAGGAGGGGGAGAGATGGAGACACTGAGACTTTCGGTGGCAAGATTTTTGGAGGAGAGGACAACACTGTAGGAGAGGGTATCCATGAAAGAGGCATCTGTAGAGGAGATGAAGGCAAGACTCGAGGTCGCAGAGGTCGGACTAGAGACAGTGCAACGGGAGAGAGAGAGAGAGAGAGTGCATAGGGATAGGTGCAGGCACTGCAGGGGGAGAGGGACAGTGTATAGGTACAGATGTAGGCACTACAGGGGGAGAGGGACAGTTTACTGAGATAGGTCTAGATCCTGCAATTCTAGAGAGACTCAGCAGTGGGTTGGACAGAGAACGCCGAGAGGGATATAGCATAGAGGTAGGCACATCAAGGGCAGGGTGATGGGACAGTGCTAGAGACTATGCGGGCAGAGAGGTAGAGGTCTGCAGAGCAGATACAACTACTGACAGCAACACATGAGGCATGAGAGCAGGAGCAATAGGCCATGAGCAAAGAGTGGGATAGATACAAGCATGAGCAGAATGCCGCTTGGTTCCAGGTTGGACAGAGAGACGAGTATATGCACGAGGCGGTGTACTGGAAGGGTGCGTATGAGCAGGTAGTGCCAGATCCGGTGCAACATACAACGTAGTATGTTAGGCAGATACCACAGATGCCAGCACCGTCCCAGTCTTTAGGGACACGGACCAGGGGGTACAGTGATTTCCAACCGACTCCTTCTCGATTTGGGACCCCAGGGCGTGAGTCTCAGGGGACTCTGACACACAGGGGACCAGTACCTAAGTCTCCTCAGAGGTTAGGTGTGGGCAGCTCAGGATAGGTAGAGGACATGTGACAGGATACAGGTTCTTTTGACAGGTACCAGATGGTGGTGTAGTGCATATATTTAGATGATGCACCTTATTTAGAGCATTTATGTGGTGACTATATTTTGGATATGGATATTGTATTATTGTGATGATGTTATGTGATGATCCCCATTGATATTATGCCACACATTTTGGTGATGTATGGTATGCATATGGTGTTTTATTGATGTTCCTATGATAGCTGATGTATGTTATGCATATGTATATGATGTTTTTGTGTTGATGTGGATGTTGTGTTATGCTGTGAATGTTTTACTTATGCATGTGTGATTATGGATAATGTTAATGATTTATGAATGATAATGAAATTATATTAATGATGTAAGTAATATGGGCCTATTAATGATGCATAGGTGGATATGGAAATGTATGGAGGACTGATCATAATTAAGTGAATGAACCGACATGAATTAATGCAATAGGATAAATGAACTTAATCTATTGATATGGATAAATGAATGGATGTAAATGGATAAATGAACTTAATGTGAATGGATAAATGAACGGATGTAAATGGATGAATAAATGGATGTAAATGGATAAATGAACTTAATGTAAATGGATAAATGACCTTAATGAATGGATGCAATATGGATAAATAAATGGACGTAAATGGATAAATGAACTTAATGATTTGATGCAATATGGGTAAATGAATGGATGTAAATGGATAAATGAACTTAATGATTGTAGACATAAGTATCAATGGGTAGGTGATATGCGTAGGGTGTGTGGAGTGCAGTACCTGTCAAAGACCGTAAGGATCCCGAGAAGAAAAGTTAGTAATAAGGAATGAGAGTTTGCACAACCAAAATCATGAGTCATAGATGTAGGAGCAAGATAGGATGAAGGAGAAATATGCAAGGAGATGAAATGCAACATGAATGCAATTTGCCATCCTTTAGAGCACTGATTTTTTCTATAGCATAAGACATCGGGCATCAGGGTATGTAAACCAAGATGGATTATTGTCTAATGCATAAAACAAACATGACAAACAAGAAGGATATCCCAATACCCCAAAGTCGCAATGACTTTGGTCGGGCCAGGTATTGGAATAACCACAAGCACAAAGGGATGCCCCCACATAATGCAGGATCCGAAAGGAATCCTGGTGGGTCATGTGGGGTATTCCAATAGACATCAACAATAGTCAAGAGATGTCCCTATGTTAAGTAGGCAAAAAACACCACAATATGAAGGATCATGGCGATCTTGACTAGTGATTATAGGGAGCTCAAATGATAAACAAAGTCCAAAAGTACCAAAATATCATAATCAATTACAAGTGTCCTTTGCCATAAGATCCCAAGGATGAAGGGGGTTGATGTGTTCTATTAGGAAGGATGCATCCTGTTAAGACCGATGATGGATACTAAGCTAAAGTGACCTAGATGACGCAGGATGATTGTCATTGGGCAAATTTCTTGATACGAGGAGATCTTGTTTGTGAAGAATCAACGATGATAGGGACATACTTGACAACAAGACAACAAGAGGATGAGACACAACCTAAAGACCTAGGGGCTCAAGGGTTGATACAAATATCAACCTTGCCTACATGAAAGCGCAGATCCCTCGTAGTTTAGGAAAAGACCATGATAAAAGAGCAGAAAGTGGACTGATGGAACCGATGGATGACCAAGACAAACACAAGCCCCAGGGGCAGATCAAAAGATCAACCTTGCCTATGTGCAAGTGCAGGGGAAACGTAGTTCGGACATGACAAAAGACCGAGGATGGACAAGATCAGAAAGTGGACTGTGAGGATAGATGATGAAGGACAAAATGCCTCGGGGGCTGATCCAAAGATTAGCCTTGCCTACGTGCAAGCGCAGAGGTGTTGTAGTTTAAGAGGAGATGATGATAAAAGCAAAAAGAGGACAATGATGATAGATGATGGAGGACAGTGGTCAAACAAACCAACCACAAAAGAAGACACGGAGAAGCCCCGGGGGTAGATCAAAAGATCAATCTTGCCTACATGCAAGCGCAGGGGCAACACAGTTCACAATGAGACCTAGATGGAGACGAATACGATGAGTGAGCCTAGATGAAGACAAACACAACAATGAGGTGACACAAGCTCAAATTAGGATAATAAGCTCAAGATTTCAGATAGCGAATGATGGTCATCCAATGCTCAATCAAAATATACCAAGCGACGAGGTAATGTAAGCAGATGTGAGGATATGGGGATTGAGGAATTAGCGGGTAAGTCATAGAGTAACCATGACGTGAGGTAGATAATGATTAATCCCTATACGAGAGGCACATGTTGCTAGGTTTTCACCAATCGTACATATCCAAAGTGCCACACAGGGGTGGTTTTCACCATAGGACGAATTATTTCTCTTACTATTTTTGGATTTTTGGATATTTTAATTTTTTTTGTATTTTTGACTTTTACCAGGAAGGATACCCCAGCTAACCTAAGTGTAGAACTTCTTCAGGTGCATGATGTTGATGGGTTCCTCCAAGGGCTTACCTTCAGGGGTGGAGAGCCTATAGGCGCCAGAACCATACTTCGTGGTGATGACATAAGAGCCCAACCAGTTTGCTTCAAACTTACCCTTTTTCTCTCGATCTTGCTGATTCCGCAGATTCTCTTTTAGGACCAAATGACCAAAATTGAATTGGCAAGGGAAAACTTTCTTATTGTAGCTCCTTTTGAGTCGGTGTTGATAAGCTTGTAGATGGTTATAAGCCTTGACCCATTTTTCATCCAATAATTCCAATTGTGCCAAGTGTGCCACTTGGGTGTCTTCGTCAGTGTTGAGATTCTTGAGGGAGATACAGAGTGAAGGGATTTCAACTTCGATTGTCAAGATGGCTTCAGTGCCATAGACAAGAGAATATGGAGTAGCTCCGGTAGGGGTGCGGATGGATATACGATAGGCCCAAAGAGCAGGATGGATATGGAGGTGCCAATTGCGGCCAGTGCTATTGACCATCTTCTTAATGATTTTGATCAATGTTTTGTTTGTTGCTTCTGCCTGTCCATTACCTTGGGGGTAATAGGGGGTGGACCAACGATGTTGGATATGATATGTGTCACAAAGGAGTTTCATACACTTATTTTTGAATGGTTTTCCGTTGTCGGTGATGATGGTGGAGGGGATACCATACCTACAGAGGATATGGTATAGGATGAACTTAGAGATCTGAACACCAGTGATTTAAGTGAGTGGGATGGCTTCCACCCACTTGGTGAAGTATTCAGTGGCTATGATGATAAAGGTGTGACCATCAAAAGATGGAGGGTAGATCTTGCCAATCAAGTCGAAACCCCATTGTGAAAATGGCCAAGGTGTCGTGATAGGTTGGAGCTCTTGTGCTAGAGCACGAATCAAATCTACATGTTGAAATGGAAGACACTTTTTGACATACTCACAAGCATCCTGTTCCATTGTGGACCAGTAATATCCTGCTCTGAGAATCCGTTTGGCTAGAGCCATACCATTAGAATGCGCCCCACAAATACCGCTATGCACTTCTGTTAATGTTGTGTGGGCTTTAGTTTCATCTAAACAATGGAGGAGAGTTACATCATACCCACGTTGATAAAGTGTATCACCGATAATGGTGTAACGGGCCGTGTGTTGGATGAATGATTTACGTTGGTTTCTCATGAGGTCAGGCGGGAGGGTGTTGTCATGAATGTAGGTGTAAATGTCATGGTACCAAGGGGATTCGGGACCTACAATAGCACACACCATGTCACTCTCAGGGATATCGTACGCTGGGATTAGGAGTTGCTTGACCAAGAATTGACAATTCGTGCAATCTTTTGGCATGTCGAGGAGAGAACCAATGGTAGCCATAGCATCTACTGCCTTATTCTGGAGTCTCGAGATTTGCTCAAATTGGATGGTAGTGAAATATTTCTTGAAGTCATCCACCATTCGTTTGTAAGGTAACAAATTTTCACCTTTTGTTAGAAACTCATCGTTGACTTGTTTTATGACTAACTAGGAGTCACGAAAAACTTGCAGATGAGTGATGTGCCATTGGACTGCAATTCTGAGGCCTGTGAGAGGGGCTTCATATTCAGAGATGTTGGTGCAGGGAAAAGCCAGTTTGAATGATTTCGGTATGTAATCACCTTGGGGGGTGATAAGCAAGATCCCTACCCTCGATCCATTATGAGTGTGTGATCCATCAAAGTACAGTGTCCAGGTGGTGGCTTCTGAGACTGCAAATACTCCTTCATCTGGAAATTCAGTTTCTATGGGATAAGCGTCCACTAACGGGGCATTTGCCAACTGATCGGCTATTAATTGTCCTTTAATAGCCTTTCTATCCACATATTCTATATCAAACTCACTGAGGAGCATGATCCATTTAGCCATTCGACCAGTCAGGGTTGTCTTGGATAGTAGGTACATGAGGGAGTTGACTTTGGATATCAATTTTATAGGATGGCTAAGCATATAGTGGCGTAGCTTTTGTGTGCTAAAGACCACAGCGAGACATGCCTTTTCCATTGGTGAATAATTGATTTCATACCCGACCAATGTGCGACTAATGTAATAGATCACTCATTCCTTCGAATATTCATCATGTTGTGCCAATAATGCCCCCAATGCAACTGACGTGGCAAATATGTACAACAAGAGGGGTTTGCTAGGGATAGGTGGCATCAAGATCGGCGGGTGGGCCAAATATCCTTTGAGCATGTCAAAACCCAACTGAAACTGTTGATTCCACTTGAAGCTAGTGTCTTTCTTGAGAAGGTGGGTGAATGACTGACATTTATCCGCAAGTTGGGCTATAAACCGACAGATGGATTGTAGTTTCCTTTGGAGACTCCTTAATTGTTTTAGGTTTCTTGGTGGAGGCATATCCATGATAGCTTTCACCTTAGCCGAGTCAACCTCGATGCCTCTTCAGGACACTATGAATCCCAACAGTTTCCCTGATGTGACACCGAACACACACTTTTTTGGATTCAATCGAAGCTTGTACTGTTCTAAGTGCTCGAAGATCCGTTTCAGAATGGCAGGGTGCTCTTCTCTAGTTCCAGATTTTTCCAGTAGGTCATCAACATAATCTTCCATGATGATGTGGATGAGGTCATGGAATATAACCATCATTTCCCGTTGATATGTTGCCCCTGCATTTTTGAGACCAAAGGGCATGACATTGTAACAGAAAGTATCCCAAGGTGTTGTAAAAGCAATTTTTTGTTGATCTTCAGGGGAAATCCGGATCTGATTGTAGCCAGAGAAGCCATCCCTAAGGGATAGCATCTCATGTCCTGTAGTGATGTTGACTAACATGTCGATGTTAGGCAAGGGGAAGTCATCTTTTGGACAAGCTTTGTTAAGATCTCGTAAATCCGTACAAATTTTGATGTCTCCATTGGGTTTAGCAATAGGTACTATATTGGAGATCCAATCAGAGTAATCAATGGGTCTGATAAAACCAGCATCCAGTAACTTTTCCAGTTCTTTCTTAACCAATAATGCCACCTGCGGATGCATCTTTCGGAGCTTTTGATTGATAGGTTTGGCCTCTGGATGAACATCCAAATGGTGTACAACAAGATTAGGATCTAGGCCAGGCATATCAGAGTAAGCCCATGCAAAGTTGATAACCCCTTCATGGAGAATTCAGACAATGGTGGTATATTTTTCTTTGGATAAAGATTTGGCCACATAGGTGATCCTTGGAGTTTCTTCTATCCCCAAATTCACCTCTTGCGTTTCTTCAATGAGGATTGAAGATTGCTCACATAGTAGTGTTCCTACAAGGGGAAGATGAACGTCCCCATCTTCCAGTGTCATATTAAGGTTTTCACTATCGGATACATCCTTTGTTTTTACTTTTTCATAATCAAAAAGTGCCTCGGTGAGGTTTTCACTTGATGACCCATTTTTCTTTTGTTTCTTTTTGTTTTTGCGATTAGGGCATTCATATTCCCCCAATCCCATTAGATGTACATAGGTATCCTCTGAGGGAAATGTGTTGATAGGTGTGCTACCTTGTAGGTCATGATCGATAAGCTCAAGATGTTTAAGTGATAAAGCTATGGTACAAACAGATAAGCATTCAAACATGGCGGGGAGGTCAATGTGATTCAGATCATCGTACGGGTGTATGATGGACTCTTCCTCCGGTATGTCTTCAAGGGAACCATTGTCAACACTAACATTGTTAGAAGTGCTAGCGGATGTTGTAGGACCCTTCTATTTAGTATCATAACCCAAGCCCAAATTCCTTGGTCGGATGGTAGTTGCTTCAATGGGCAGACGTTTTCCTTGTTCTTCTGCACCAAGGCCTCTGCCTTGGTAATGAAACTTTTCAATGAACTTGGAGGCACGTGAATAGACTTCATGAAAGTATTCAATAAGGGGACGTGGTGGTTGAGGTTCCTCCCGATAAACCCATTGACTGATATCGTCATCCATTTGATCTTGGAGGGATCCCAAATCATTGAATGTTGTTGACCCCATGTTCTTGGAAGTGAGTGTAAGTGTCTTTTCTTCTACTTTTGGTAGCGGCAGAATTGGTTGTCCATATGTGTGGGGCAAAGGTGGCATGGTTGCCACATTGAGTGTGGTAAGCATTTCCTATTCGCCACATCCCTTATCTATGATCTGGACCTTGGTGACAGTGGAAGCAGGTGTGGATGATGGTGGGGATGAAGTGTTTAGTGTATTGGTGGATGGGACAGGATTGGATTTTGGGGATGCCCCCATTTCAACTCTTGGGAAATAATGCGAATGTGGAAAATAAGCTTCCAAGGCATGACAATATTCAAAAGGCTAAGAGTCAGCTTGTATGGTGACTTCCATTCCTTGAAATGGGAACTTTAAGCATTGGTGATAGGTGGATGAGATGGCTTGCATAGAATGAATCCATGGATGACCAAGAAGGATGTTGTATGGGAGTTCAAGGTCCAAAACATGACACATAGTGTATTGTACAATGGGGCCCACTTGAATAGGGAGGAAAATAATGCCTTCATAATCCCGCTCTGCATTATCATAGGCCTTGATGGTGATTACTTGATTTCTCATATCAGCTTGGGTGTATCCAACCTATTGTATGAATTTTAATGTACAAAGATTTAGGGCCAAACCATTATCTACCAGTACCCTTTTACTTTTTGACAATTGACACCAACCTCAAGATGGAGGGGGCGATTGTGGCTTGAATCAAGATATGGCATGTCCTTTTGGCTAAAGGCTAACTGATAGGTCGATGAGAGATTGCCTACCAATGCTTGAAATTGGGTAGGGTCAATATTATTAGGCACTTGTGTGCTTTGCAAAGCCTTAGTTAAGATATCTTGATGTACGAGAGATGACTTAAGCAGATCCAAAATGGATATTTGGGTTGTAGTCTTACCTAGATGGTCTAGGATGTTATATTGGGAATTGGTGGATGGAGGTGCTACTGGGACTGTGATGCGGGTCCGCCAAGTGGTAACAACACATTGTGGATCTTTTCCTTTAACATGTATCATAGATACACGTGGCTCCACTTGTTCTACATATGAAACCACACCTTGATAATTGTATGGTACACTTTTGTAGTTGATGTTATCGGTACTGTTACCTTGTTTGTTATTATTGCTAGGTCCAAGATTTGAGTTGGACGTACTAGGACCTTGATTATGGTTAGGAAAGGCATTTTGATATATTTGTAATTGAGCATTGGACGAAGATGTTGCATTAGCATCTACATGGATTTCACCTCGATCAATGAGACCTTGAATGTAGGTTTTTAGGCCTTGACATTTATCTAAGGTATGTCCCTTAATCTTGTGAAATTCACAGTATTCGTTGTCTTTAAACCAAGCAGGCTTGGGTTTAGACGTATCGAGAGGTTTGGTGATAGGGTATGTGATGGGGTAATTAGCTTGAAGAAGCTTATTAAACACCATGCTAAGGGGTTCTCCCAACTGAGTGAACTGTCATTTGTTTCCCCCTTGGTTATTTTGGTTGGCTTGTTGTCGTGGTGCCCCTTGGGGAACAGATATGGCGTTCTGAACTGACGGTTGTTGTTGGAGAGGATATATTTGTGTGGTGGTGGTCACTTGAACATGTTTGGTGTTAGTGACACCATCATTGACAACATTTTTATTTCTATTCCAATAACAAGGTTTATCCCCAAAGGATTTCTCTCTATCAGAATTGAAATGTTTGACTTGTCCTTTTGCAACAAGGGCTCATTCTAGGATGGGGCCTTTCTCCACAAGTCCCGAAAAAGGTGGTGATACAATGGAGTTGGAAATTATGATCCATATCCGGGTGGGAGTTTTCGATAAATAGTGTGACCATGTCTTTTTCTGTTGGTTGGGATTTCATCCTGCTAGCCAAGGCACACCATCTTTGCAAGTAGCTTGCAAAGGTCTCTCTGTCACGTTGTTTTTCTTTGAGGAGATCAAGTGTGTCAATATCTTTCTCTAGATTAAAAGAGAAGTGAGAGACAAACTGTTCAGATAACTGTGCAAAGGTTTTGATAGATCCCTTTTCCAGACCCATAAACCAGTTGAGGTTGACCCCTTGTAGACTTTTAGGTAAAAGTCGGATAAGATAATTATCATTATGCATGACCTCTTGGAAATGAGCATAAAATTCTTGAAGATGAGCTCTAGGATCCTTGGTTCCTTTGTATTTATCAAATTTGGGTATCTCAAAAATTTTAGGAAAAGGAATCAAGGAGATGGAGGGATCAAACAGATAAGGATATATGTCCTCAAACTTGAATGATTGTTTACCTGCTCCAGCTTGTAAGTCCTTTAATGTTGCTTTTACTTCTTCCAAGTCCTAATTGATGGGAGTGATGGGAGTCAAAATGGATTCAATCTATGGATAATGTTGTGGGTATGATGAGGATGGCCCTACCATTGTTGGATTATAAATGGGTTGAGTCGGATATGAATACGTTGGTTGATTGTAAGAGGATTGATAGTTGGATGATTGGTTGTGTTGAGTGGGAGCCACTTGTTTTTGATAGTAGGAAACAAGAGAGGGGTCCTGTTGATGCATAGCATTTTGGTAATGTGTAGAGGTAAGGCCTCTTTGTGGATGTGATGATGATTGTTGGTAATAAGAAGCGTAAGGTGCCCCTTGTTGGTGAGTTTGTTGTTGTTGCAAGTAGGGCGGATAGGATTGGTATTGTTGTGCAATGGTGGGTTATTGCGTGGCATATGGTTATGGATTTGATGTTTGTTGGTGGGGATTGTGTTGAGGTTGTGAAAGATTGGTGTAAGGTGGTGATTAGGTATGTGTTTGGTTTTGCACATTCTGATGAGGATTCGTATGGGATGGAATAGTGTATGTGCTAGAGGGATGATAGAGGTACTTGGTAAGCGGGTTATGGTGTGTTTGTGTAGGGATGTGCACATGTTGTTGTGGAGTTTTTTGTTGTTGTTGTTGATGAGATGGGTGAGATAAGATATGTTGTTTTTGAGATGGGTGAGGTGAGATGTGTTGTTGTTGAGATAGGTGAGGTGAGATGTGTTGTTGTTGTTGAGATGTATGTTGCACCACTTGATGTGATGGTTGTGTGAGAATGAAAGTTTGTTGCGGATGTTGTGGATGCAAGTGTTGAGATGAAGCTATAATAGTAGCAACATGTTGTGGTGGATTGGTGTGGATAATTTGGAGGTTGTTGAAATGCAGGAGGTAGCGTATTGGTAAGTGGAGGTGTGCCCCTAATATTAGAATATGGGGGAGGAAGTGGTGGAGCAGACGGAATGTATGACGGCATGCCATAGGTATGGGGATCATTAGGATCAAGTGGTGGAATAGTAGATGTCATGGTTGGAAGATGAGGATATTTTTAGACTTGATGGATGACAGCATTTCTAAGTTCGGGGTGGTACCAATTTTCAGTGGGTGCACCTTCAGGAACGTAGGAATTTTCTGGAACATTTAGTAAGGTTTGTGGGTCAACAAATGGGGGAAGGGCATATTGTGATGTATTGAAACCGGATCATGGTTTCACTCCCTTCATGAGTAAGGTGGCGAGGATCTTATCCCCACGTTCATTTAGGAGACGATCCGTCATTTGGACATTGGTAGGATTACTGAGATATTCATCGACGGTGACTTCGGGTTGATTGACCATGTTTTTGTCACTAGGTGGTGTGATATTTTGGATGTCAGTGTTTGATTGAGATGAGACGCCATTATGAGGATCGTGTGGAATTTTATTAGGATCTTGAAGGATATTTGGTTGGAAACCTTGAGTTTGTTGTTCTGCCATTTGCTTTTTTGTTTGTGAACGGGTTTGAACAAGCATGAACGTGCAAAACAACTAGGTGATTTCAAGATGCAATCTCTAAGGGATGATCTAGGTAATGATTTGGATTGATTGATTTAGATTGGATAAGGGATCAATTGATGATGTATCAATTTGATGATTTGATTGGATTTTTTTGGATCAAATGGTGATGTATCAATTTGATGATTTGGATGATGATTAGATTTGATTGGATCAAATGATGATTTGGATGATGATTAGACTTGATTGGATCAAATGATGATTTATCAATTTGATGATTTGGATGAGGATTGGGTTTGATTGGATCAAATGATGACTTGGATGATGATTGGATTTGATTGGATCAAATGATGATTTGGATGATGATTAGACTTGATTGGATCAAATGATGATGTATCAATTTGATGATTTGGATGATGATTAGACTTGATTGGATCAAATGATGATGTATCAAGCTGATTATTTGGATGAAGATTGGGTTTGATTGGATCAAATGATGACTTGGATGATGATTGGATTTGATTGGATCAAATGATGATGTATCAATTTGATGATTTGGATGAGGATTGGGTTTGATTGGATCAAATGATGACTTGGATGATGATTGGATTTGATTGGATCAAATGATGATGTATCAATTTGATGATTTGGATGAGGATTGGGTTTGATTGGATTAATTGATGATGTATCAATTGGATGATGTGGATGAGGATTCGTTGATGGAGGGGATCCTAAAACTTGATTTGGAAATCACCCTAAGTGACTTATGACGTTGGTTGATCAATTTGAGCTAGCTAAATTGATGATCACAGCACCGAATCCGCCTTGAGATGGAAGGGGATTTATTTGGGCCAATGATGTTGACTTACAACACAAATCTGCCTCAAGATAGAAGCAAATTGATTAGGTTGAAGACAAGGATTGATTATGTAGGATAATGATCAACTTAATGCCTTGGTCAATTCGGGAAAATAACTCCTAAAACAAGGTTTAAGGGATTGTGTGTTGAGAGATGATGATGAATGCAAATGGAAGATGTGTTGTTCAATATGTTTAGGTCTCATGATAAGATGGGTATCCCAAATGGTGGAATGGTCAATGTGAATGTGGTAAATGGACATTTTAGAAATGTTAAATGGAGGTTTGGAATGGTCAAATGGATGTTTGGATTGGTTAGATGAGTGTTTAGGATGATCAAATGGTCAAATGGAGACTTTGGGGGTTCAAACAGAGGTTTGGAATGGTCAAATGGATGAAACTGTCCGTTCAGCGGGGCGTATCCGCATTTCTATAGTAAAATTGTCAGAAACATTGGATCACAGGGGCATATCCGCACTTCTGCATAAAAAAATGCTAAAACAGGGGGCAAATCTGCCCTTCTGCAATGGAAAATAGTGAAACAGGGGGGCAATTTTGCCCCTCTGCAGTAGAAAATGCTAAAACAAGGGGGCAAGTTTGCCCCTCTGCAGTGGAAAATAGCAACTTGATTTGGATGAGGGATTTTGGCAAGGACTTAAAATAATTCAATGACAGTTTGACTTATCAAACTTTACTGGTTCTTCACAGAAAGACACTTTGAACAAGCACAATCCTATGATTAGTGTTAAGGGGTATGGCCAGCAAAGGTCTTACTCTAGGATGAACAAAGTTTCTAGGGAGTCCTCGATATACGCTCGGTATGTGAGGCACAAACCGTGAACACCAGTCCGTCACAAGCGTGAGTCGGGAACCCTAGTGAGATACTGAAAGGCTCGGACCAACTCTTCATGTCTATCTAGGTATCACCCTAGGTGTACCAAAAATGTGATCCTTTTAAAATGTCAAATCCTAATGTGAGATGCTAGATAAAAACTAATAATGCAACAAGAGGAAATAACAAGATAAAAGGGTACCTCAATGATTAGCCTAAGAAAATGGATAACATGAAAGCAAGATAAACAAATTGATTGTTGTTTGTTATACCTTCTATGCTGCTCTTTCCTTGATTGGCCCTTAATCTTGAAGAGCTGTGTGCTCCTTGGATGGAAAGCTATATTGAATATGTAAAATGATATGCAAAGTGGATGAGGATGTGATGATTATGAGAGCTCAAATGGTAAATTTGCAAGAGTTCTTTTGCAAAAGACTTGATCCCCAAATTGAGGGAAATGAGGGGGTATTTATAGGCTAATTGGAATTCTCTAGAGAATTCAATGGTTGAGATTGATCCAACAAGATCAAGATGAAGGGCTATGGTGAGTTGAGGACTCACAAGCCCTCACATCTTGACATGTGGAATGTGAGAATATCTTAGGTGGGTGATGTAAATGGGTGTGGGAGAAAATAAAAGTGGAAGAGAAGTACATGAAGGTGGATGAAGGACCACTTGGGCAGAGTGCCCCAAGGGAGTACCTTGGGAGATGGAAGATTTCTCAAGGGGCATGATGTCCCCCAAAATGATGAAAGACTTTTGAGGAATTTTAGAATTCCTCAAAAATCTTCATGGGAAAAGGGGAAGTGATTGGAAGAATAAATGTAAATTAAAAATTTACATTCATTGGAGAGTTTATTGGGTAAAAGAAGGTCTCCAAAAAGCTGGAGATTTGTCACATGTGGGTAATGTGACAAGTCCAAGGTTCTAGAAGTCCTTGGAACATGTAAAGTGACAAGTCAAGCCTTCTAGAATTTTGCATGGGGGATGGGGAAGACCTTGGAAAGACAAAAGTGAATTAAAAATTCACATGGGGAAGAGAGGAGCTTTGGGAAAATAAATGTGAATTAAAAATTCACATGGGGAATAGAATCCAGGCTAAAAATGGTAAGTGGAAAGGTTGACCAGAAAAGGTAAGCTAAATGTGGCTAATGATTCTGATTAAGGTTGTGCAAACACAAAATTAGGATAATTAATGAGAGATTAGAGGAAAGTGGGAGATTATGGAGGATGTGACACTTAATCAAGATTAAGTGGTGCACATCCTAATCATAGATTAATTAATTTAATCTAGATTAAAAGAGGGTTATGGAGAATGTGACAAGGAGAGAGAAAAAGGGGAATTAAAAGTTGATTTTAATCCAAATGGGTTAAAAGACTAAATTAAATAATTTGTCATATTTATTTAATTTAGAGAAGAAAAGGGATAGGGTAAAGTATTTAATTTATTTAATTACATATTTTAGGAACCTTAGGCAGAAAATGAAATAATGATTAAATAAGTTATTTAATCATTATTAATGAAATAGATGAATAGAGTAGACAATTTTGATCATATGGAAGTGATCAAATTTGGATGTCTACACTTTCTTTTTGTTGATTCTAATCGCAGAGTTCCTTTCTCTTGTGTCTTGATTGGTTGATCTTGGATTTTAGAGACTCAATGAATTTTTTCTACATCCTTAAGATTTGATTGAAGTTTTTGGACTTCAGCTTTTGAGTGATCAAGATCATCTAGAGCTACCATAAGTTGTTGTTCAATACTGCTTGAATCCATTGAAATTCTTTCCAAGATCTCCCCGAGCTGTTAGACTTCTTCTTCCCGAGGATCTAGCTCTGATACCAATTGCTGGAAACAAGGCACACTGAGAGGGGGAGGGGAGCGAATCAGTGTTGTGCAGTTTAATAACTTTAAACAATATTTAACTTCATAGCATTAATAACATTCAACAGTAATGCATAAAAAATAATTAAACACAATATCATAACACCAAGATTTTTACTTGGAAACCCGATTAGGGTAAAAACCACGGTGGATGGCCAATCCACAAGTATAATTCTGAGTATACTAAAAAATGAAGATTAAAAAAGGGGAATGCACTTGCATTCAGGCACACTACTTAGAGCTCATTGCTCAAAGAAAAGTGTTCAGATTAAAACCATTTGAAGATTTGAACTGAGATGATAGCATCTAAAATGCTTGATTATAGTTCTGGATTAAGTACAATGATTGATATGTTACCTTACAGACTGATTCTGCAATACTATTCTTCTCTACTAACACACACTGCACGGATCTTCTATGTGCAAGTGAAATTGCACTTATTTGCACCTCTGATCTACTCTAATTCATAATTCGAACACACACATAACTTTCACTACCTCCAAAAATGATACAGAAGGTCACGTATAAATATCCTCTACTTGAGATTTAATTACACTTTGTCGGCTCTCATAATGAGAAATATACAATGTGTATCCTCAATGGTCATCCATAACTTGGCTAAGACCCATATAAACATATACAATCATATAGATATTCAATTTAATTAGCCCACATACATCTGCGACTTGATATATTTATAAAGTCAGCCTTAATACAAGAAGAACTGAGAATACATCCAACCAAATTTCCTAACTCTTATGATAATTGGTACGAGCCACTACGCATTGAACACAAGATAGATAATACCTTAATAATCATTACCTGAGATGAGCAACACAAAATGGTAACCTGAAATGTATGCATTGATCGATGATTGATGAGTTACCGAGTACCCTGTTCTGCTTTGACAGAATTCAATCTGACTGTCGGTAGGCTTGAATAAATATATGTGCACCTTATTAACACATAGGATTGCCATCAATGACAACACCTAATGATAGTTGCAGTGTCTCTTTCCAACACCCTCTTTGTTTATCTCTTTATCCTCCCTCTCTCTTTATCTCTCTCCCCATGTCTTTATCTCTACCCCTCCCTATCTCTATTGAAATCTCCATCCATCTCTCTTTAGATTATGTGTTGTGAAACTTTATTATGAGCTTCATGACCCAAATTTTGAACAAATTCTAGCATCATTATTTAAACAAAATTCTAAAATATAAAAATGTCTTACCCTCAGACTACAACAACCTCAATTAGGTTTGGTCCTAGTTTTATTAGTTTTCATTTTCATCAAATGACAATAACTATACCTTCTATTTCTACAATTCATGTTCAACTCAAGCTTAGATCTCCTAATACTATTTTCCACATGATACAAACTCCAAATTTGACCATGAGGTTACACTACATGTCTCTCACTCCCAAATATGTGATATTGATTAGCACCTTAGTAGGTATAGTTTTTTCATAGTCCTTGAAAATGATAGTGTAACTAGGGGTATTTTTCTTGCAAGATAGGTTAGCAAATTACATGCAAACACATAAAACCCACAATACGTAATGAAGTGCAAATGGAATAAAATAAAGAAAAAAAGGAGAGATCTCGCCCACACTCTTCATCCTCCATGACTGATCTCCATTACACCTTCTAGCTTGCTGAAATATGAAAGGTTGCCCTTAGATTTTGATAAGCAATCTAAACTATAGACTAGTCCTAAGCATGTTTTGAAGGATTTAAGTATCTATGCAAGAGAATATCAACTCCTACATGCAATATTAAATGACTAAAATGACAAGATAAATGCTTAGCTCATGAGAATGCAAGAATTTATTCAAGATATTACAAGATTAAGAGATGAGGACAAAATTGTCATTTTATAGAAAATACAATTTTGGATGGACGGATGAGATTAAAGGTTGAGAAGTGCCCTAGAATCAATGGTCAAGATTCAAAATAACCACCACTTAATTAGGGTTAGGGAAACTTTAGGGTGAAATTTGAAATGAGTGGACAAGATTTAATTTAATAATTTAAATTAAGGAATGGGAATATGTGTGGCAGTGAGATGAAAATTAGCAAGTAGAAAAGGATGAGTTAGAAAATCAAGTCTTTTTTGAAATTACTTAATTTGTGGAGGGAAATGCCATTTTGAATTTTAATATTCTAATCTTAACTCAAAATGGTGAAGTCGTGTGAGAGTAAATAATAATTAAATTATTTACTTGAAGAGAGAAATTTAAATAAATGATTTTTATTTAAATTTGGAAATGAATTGAATGAGAATTAAATAATTAATTTAAATTATTTAATTATGGAAGAAGTGGATTAATAATTAAATAAATTGTGGGGGATTTATTTAATTATGAGAAGACTTTAATGTTAGAGACATATTTAAATAAACTTAATTTATTTAAATAATCAAGAGGGAATAATGGATTAAATAAATTTAATAATTTATTTAATTTAAAGAGGACTTTAGACATTAGTGACGTAATTAAATGAATGTGATTTATTTAAATAGTCAAGAAGAATAAGAGAGATGAATTAATTAAATAATTAGTCATTCTTTAATTAATAATTGAATTTAGTCAGAGTGACATAATTAAATTATGTATAGAGAAATTGATGAGAAAATTGAGTTCGCATGTCTAGGTCAATTTTAAGTGTCTACATTTTGCCCCTCTTTGTCATAATCGCGTTATGGAAAAGAAAAGAAGCCAAGAAAATGCCCCAACGAAGGTACGGAGTGCCTATGCCCCCTCAGAATTTTTTTGAATTTTGGCCCAGGGTCAAAAAAATTTGGAAAGTGTCCCGATAAGTCAATTTGATGACCAAAAAAACAATGGTGCGATCGGTTTTGAAAATGGAGGACACCAAGCCAGCAAAAATGTCAGTCAAAGTCAGTCAAATGAGCCTCTAGTACATACCCATGAGGTCAAACCCTAATTTTCAACCTATAAATAAGTTGAAAAATCCAAACCAAGTGTCATTTTCACAATTGTTATTTAGAAATTTTGGAGAGAAGAGTGTGAGGAGAAGATGGTGATTCTCGTGACAGATCACCGTGGCTACCATGCGAGCACATTCTAATGACCCGAGGGTGCAGAGGCACTGGTAAGTACCTAATCCCACTTTTAATTTTTTTGATTTTCATGCATTTATTAGGGTTTAGGGGTCAACAAAACTTGCGTTATGATGCAAATGTCATCGCTTAAACTACAAATTCCTTCACGTTTGATGCATTTGACTGTGTTGCGATGCAAGTGCAATGGGTGGGTCGGTTTGGGTTTAAAAGTACGCAAATGATAGGGCAAATGATGCAAGTGTCAATATGCAACCCAAGTGTGGAAATGGGCGACACAAGTGCAATATTGCGACACAATCGCCATGCCACACGACACAATTCTTATAAAACACCGCAATTTCCATACAAAAAGACGAAATCATGGTAAAGGTTCACAATTGCTAACTGAAATGATGTAACCGCTATAGTGTGATGCAACTACAAAATGTAGAGCTGCATATGACCTAGTGCGACACAATTATAGTCAACATGACACAATTGCAGTTGACTAGGGTTGACCAGAGTTGGCTTAGTGCAGATTCTTTTTTTCATATGCATTTTTGGTTTCTCAAATAGTAATAATGTGTTGAAATGCTAATCCATGTGTGCTAACCTTTGTTTCTGCATGTGCAGAAACGATTAGTGCCTATTTACACTTGCGAGTTCAAACCTGTGGCATATGCTTTTAGAGATCAGCTAAGCGACCGGGAGTGACATCGGTTGATAATGTTTGGATTATACTATATCACCTACATGTCCATTATTCGGGCAAACAAGGGATTACTGACAACACTCTGTGAGAGGTGGCACTCTGAGACATGCTCCTTCCACCTACCCACAGGAGAGGCCATTGTTACCCTAGAGGATGTGTACCATATTATGTGCATCCCGATCAGTGGGGAGAGAGTAGTGTATGATCCGCATAGAGGGCGACAGGCCTTGGGAGAGATGTATGAGGATGCAAATGGTATCGGTCTAGGTATTCATGGATATGAGATTGGTTGGGAGTTTGTGGCTGACCATTATCCATGATGGGATGCCATGCTTATGACATTGATTTTCGGGGTCCTGATCCCAAATCACCATGGGCATGGATTTCCCATAGGATGGGGGGATGTATTGGTCTGCATGCGCGCTCAGAGGATAGTGTTTGCTTTGGGGCCCTGCTTGTTGGGTATGATTTATCACCAGCTACATGAGTTTTCCTACAAGGAGGGACAAAGCATCAGTTGTGGTACTACCTTACTTATGATCTAGGCATGGGAGCACATTCCCGTTTTCCGCCCACCAGTACAAATTCAGCAACTGGGTGAGGGTATGCCCTATGTTAACTTATATGTTGGTTCAGTTAGTCAGACCTGTGTAAGAGATATAGAGTACTAGTGACATAGGATCAAAACACTGATGAGCTTTGTCTGGAGGCCTTTTAGAGATTGTGCCCAGTGGCTGGGTGAGGATGACAATCTTTCTTTATGCAGATAATTCAAGTACTTGATTGGTCGTAATGTTCAGAGCTAGCGAATTGTAGAGATGTACCTACCCCAACAGGTATTATGATAGTTTGGTGAGGAGTGAGGTGTACCTATAGGGATGAATGAGTATGCACGGTCATCTAGAGAGACCATATGGGGGCCACCAATAGCAATGGCAGTGGCAAAGCAATAGATTGACAGCTTGGTCACACAACAGTGGGGTTGGAGGGGAGGTCCATCAAATGCAAGGACATCGACTGAGTATGATGTCTGGTGGTAGGTTCATAGGCCCATTCCTTTGACAGATCTAGATGGTCTTGCACCTATTGATCGTAGATCAATCATTCCATGAGTGTGGAGGGGAGGTCGGGGAGGTAGAGATGGAGGGAGAGATGGTGGAGATGACAGAGGTGGCAAGGGTGAAGATGATGGCGGTGATGACAAGGGTGGGAGGAGGAGGAGGAGGGGTGATGGAGGATGGAGGTAGTCGAGGAGAGTTAGAAAATGGGTGGGTGGCGCACCATTGTCACCCATCAGGGAGGAGGGTGAGGAGGGAGAGAAGCCAAAGAGGCAGGAGGTGCAGGCTTGAGGAGAGGAGGAGGTGGAGGTCAGAGGGGAGGAGGAGATGGAGGTCAGAGGGGAGGGGGAGGTTAGAGGAGAGGAAGAGCAGCCAAGAGAGGAGGATATCTTTGCAGAGCACCATCCTCTTGATATCAATGTAGAGGAGGTCTGAGGAGAGGGAGGAGGAGGAGGAGGGGGAGGATGAGACTGAGAGGAGGCTACGGGAGAGGATGATAGAGGGTGAAGAGGAGGGGAATAGACCACCTACTTTTCCAATGGATGCTACCATGGACCAGAGGGTGGAAAAATTTCATAGTAGATTGGATGCGGCCT
>CM021102.1:382002714-382038694 GCA_007115665.2 Sequoiadendron giganteum
CTAATGAACTGACCTAGTGTGGCCTCAGGGGCTCATTGATTGATGGCCTTGCCTACATC
Organism: Sequoiadendron giganteum; assembly: GCA_007115665.2. Classification (NCBI taxonomy): domain Eukaryota; kingdom Viridiplantae; phylum Streptophyta; class Pinopsida; order Cupressales; family Cupressaceae; genus Sequoiadendron; species Sequoiadendron giganteum. Next base: position 382,002,774 of record CM021102.1, read on the forward strand.
GTGTACTCAGAGACCTCATAGTTCAAAACGACCAATGACTTTGTCTGAAGGACAAATGGTTGAGTCATGATTTTTATTTTGACAAACCTAGAAGGACAAACCTACTGTCTCGAGGATTTAAAGATGAATCTTTCCCATGTAGAAAATGTAGTTCAGAATAGGACAAAGACTGAAAAACGTGTCTGAATTGAATTACAGGACAAGCATTGGCTTTTTTTTGAGATTTTTGATGCTTTTTGAATGTTTTGGTGTTTTCTTCAGGATATTTTTCAATTTTTAGGTCTTTTTTCAAGACATTTTGTGAATGTTCAGACCATGTGCGATATCCATTGCAATCACATAATGAAGGTCTTTCCCCCAAGCAGCTCGAGGATTACCTAAGCAAAATGACATGGGAAAGAGCATACGCAAGATAGAAGGCAAGGATATGCAAGGAGTGATGTCAACTAGTACTAGATATGAACAAAATTGACATGACTTATGGCAAGCGTCATAAACGTGTCAGGATGTCATGGTTATGCAAAGTGGATAAAGGCCGATTAGAGTAATAGTAGATGGTAGAGCAACAATCGACTACACATGGTGCCTGTTTGCCAGATTTTCACCATGGTACCTATCCAAAGTGCCTGTTTGACAGGTTTTCACTTTTGGACGAATTTATTTCTTTTTAATATTTTTGCCATTTTTTTATCATTATTATTTTTGGTGTCACCACGACGCCTGTTTGCCAAGTTTTCATCAAGGTAACGATTTTTTTGATTTTTCAATTTTTTTTGTATTTTTAAGGGTCTTAGCTAAGCTCTCTGATGCTATGTGTAGAACTTTCGCAGATGTAGGATATTGATGGGTTTTGTCAACTGTTCTCCATCAGGTGTGGCTAGTTGATAAGCTCTAGAACTAAATGTTGCAGTAATTATATAAGGACTGAGCCAATTAGGCTCAAACTTTCCAAGATTCTCGCAGTCAATCTGATTTCTTCGATTTTGTATGAGGACCAAGTCACCAAATTCAAATTTTCTGACCATCACTCTTTTTTTATAGCTCCTACATAGATGATTTTGATATGCTTGTAAATGGTTCAAGGCATTTTGTCTTCTTTCTTGTAGCATTTCTAGCACATGTAGGCGAGATTGTCGATATTATTCGTCATCGGTCATTCCCTTCAAGGAGACTCGGAGAGAAGGAATTTCAACCTTGATGGGCAATATGGCCTCAGATTCGTAGACCAAGGAAAATGAAATGGCTCTAGTAGGTGTACGAATGCTAGCTCGATAGGCCCACAAGGCAAGATTGAGTTGCAAATGCCAATCCCAACTAGCATCATTGACGGTCTTCTTAAGAATGCGAAGAATTATTTTATTTGGCACCTCAGCTTGATCATTGCCTTGCGGATAATATGGTGTGGAGAAATGGTGTTGAATGCGGAATTGCTCACAGAGTTCACGAATGTCCTGATTTTTGAATGGATGACCATTATCAGTGATGATGGACTGTGGAACACCATACCGACAAATGATGTAATTAAGGGTAAACTTTGAGATTTTCTTATCGGTGATGTAAGTGAGAGGGATGACTTCAATCCACTTAATAAAGTACTCAGTGGATGTGATGATGAACTTATGGCCATTGGAGGAGGATGGATGGATTTTTCCCATGAGTTTGATTCCCCATTGTGTGAAGGGCCATGGAGAAGTGATCGATCTTAGCTCTTGTATAGGTGCATGAATCAGGTCGTTGTGTACTTGGCATTTCTGACATGTTCTGACAAACTAAAGTGAATCTTTCTCTATTGTCGACCAGTAATACCCCAGTCTGGTGACTTTTTTGGCTAGAGTTGGGCCACTCGAATGAGATCCACATAAACCCTCGTGTACCTCTAATAAGTTTGTTTGTGCTTCATCAATTTTGAGACAACGAAGAAGGGTATTTTCAAAGCTACGGTGGTAGAGGGTGTCATTGACAATGGTGTATCGGGTGGCTTTTCATATAAAGGACTTTCTTTGGTTATTGGAGAGGTCGCATGGTAGGGTTTGGGACTTAAGATAATCATAGATGTCCTAGTACCAAGGCGAACCGGGACCAACAATCTCGCAAACCATTTCTGACTTTGGGATGTCATATGCAGGCATCAACAGTTGTTCCACTAAGAATTTGTGACACATTATTTGGGATGTCTAAAAGAGATCCAATAGTTGCCATTGCATCGGCTGCCTTATTTTGTGTCTTGGGGATTTGTTCAAAAGCATTCAAACTGAAATATGTTATGAATCTATCAACCATTCTCTTGAAAGGTAGCAATTTTTCATCCTTTGTCTCGTAGTCATCGTTTACTTGGTTGATAACCAACTGAGAGTCTCCAAAGACTAACAATGTCTGAATTTTCCATTTAATGGCCATCCTGAGTCCTATGATGAGGGCTTCGTATTTTGTAATGTTATTTGTACAAGGGAAGGAAATCCAGAATGCCTTAGGAATAGATTCCCCTTGTGGCATGATGAATAGGATGCCTGCTCCTGAGCCATGTCCAGTATGAGACCCATCAAAATACAACTTCCATGGTAATGAAGGTTTTGCATGGAAGATAGAATCATTAGAAAATTCAGCTAGCAAAGGATGAGTGTCTTGTAGTGGTGCATCTACAAGTTGATCAGCCATTACCTTACCTTTTATCACTTTGCGTTCAACATAATGTATGTCATATTCACTCAAAATCATCACCCATTTTGCTAATCGGCCTGTCAATTATGCCCGACTCAATAGATACTTCAAAGGGTCAATATTTTCTATCAAGTGTGTTTGGTGGTTAAGCATGTAATGTCTTAGATTTTGTGTTGCAAAGACGACTGCAAGACGTGCGTGTTTAATGGATGTATAGTTTAGTTTGTATCCAACCAATGTGCGGCTTAAATAGTATATGGCCCTTTCCTTTTCTTCATAGTCATTTTGCGCTAATAATTCCCCCAGTGCACTAGTGGTTGCAGAGACATACAAAATCAAAGGTTTTCCTTCAATGGGAGACATTAAAACAGGTGGTGTCAATAAATATTCTTTGATTTGTTGGAAGGTTGCTTGGTATTTATCTGTCCACACAAAGGGGATAATTTTGTGTAATAGCTACTGAAATGGTTGAAACTTGTTTGCCAGTTGTGCGATGAAGCGTCGAATAGATTGTAGTCTAACTTGAAGTATTCTTAACTCATTGATTCTCCTTGGGGGAGGCATGTCTAGGATTGCTTTCACTTTAGCAAGATCAACTTCTATGCCTCTTCGTGATACTATATAGCCCAATAGCTTGCCTGAAGTAACTCCAAAGACACTTTTTTTGGGTTCAATTGAACCTTGTACTCTTCTAGCCACCTAAAAAAAATTTCTAGGACCCTGAGATGATCCTTCTTTGTCAATGATTTGGCCAAAATTTCATCCACATAATCTTCCATTAGTGTATGCATGAGATCATGGAATATTGTTGTCATTGTTCTTTGGTATGTGGCACCTGCATTCTTTAGACCAAAAGGCATGGCATTCCAACAGTATGTTCCCCAAGGACAAGTAAAAGATGTTTTGTGTTGATCTTCTATGGCAATATGGATTTGATTATAGCCCGAGAAACCATCCATAATGGAAAGCATCTTGTACCCCGTTGTGAGATCAAAAATTATGTCTATATTTGGTAATGGGAAATCATCTTTTGGACAAGCCTTATTTAAATCTCTAAAATCCGTATAGATGCGGATCTGTCTATTTGGCTTTGTGACAGGGACAATGTTGGAAATCTAGTCGGCATGGTTTATTGATCTTATGAATCTAACATCTAGTAACTTCTTTAGTTCATCCTTTACAAGTAGTGCAATCTATGGATGCATTTTCCACAATTTTTGTTTGACTGGTTTGATACCTGTAATCAAAGGAAGATGATGCAATACCAATTCTAGATCCAAACCTAGCATGTCGGCATATGACCATGTGAAGTTAACTTTCCTTTCTGAGAAGAATTGTTGGAATTCAGGTTTTTCTTCTTTTGTTAATGATGTGGCCAAGAGAACCATTTTGGGATTCTCTGGTGTAGCTATGTTAACTTCTATGGTGTCTTCAATAAGATTGCTAATTTTTCTTGTGTTACAGGAAGAAAGTCCAATCCTCCATCCTTAGGTGCCTCAGAGAGGTTTTCACCTTCAAATACATCCTTTATTTTTACTATTGTATTGCTAGAAGGTTCCTTGCGGTTTTCACCTAAAGACATTTCTTTTTTTATTTTATTCTTTGTATTTTTGCGACTGGAGGATTGTACACTCTCCCCAAAGTAAGCTGCACAATCTAGGTCAATAGAAAATCTCACCTTGTGGCCACCCCCTGGTATGCCCTCACAGAGTCCCATGAATTCTGCAATGGCCTCATCATTCTGAAAAATGTCCATGGCGGGTGAATCTTGTTGGTCCCAGTCAATCAGTTGTGGGTAAACAAGGGAAATCCCATCATCAGTGCTGGTAAAAGATGGGGAAGATGCGGAAAACATGCAAATTGAAGCCTCAAGTATGAAGGTGAAGTTGTCAATTTCAACTTTTGTGCCAGATTCAATGGAAGGACCATATTCAGATTATGATGAGTTGTATTCATAGTCATAATAGGGGACAAAATTATCAACATCATGACTACTAGATGGTGGTTCAGAGGCATGGATAGTAGGTTTAGGCATGTCAGGCTCATGGGTGGGTTTTGGAATGGGGCGAGATAATTCAGATGTTTTCAGCGATAATTTATGTTCTTTTGGATCCCAAGGAATGCTTACCCATTCCTTATTTTTAGAATGACGGTCAATAGGATCAATGTTCTACTTTTGTTGAAATATTTCTTCAAAAGGGAGTTGGTCGGGTTCTAGGAATAGTTCGTAAATATCATAGTCACTCGGGGTTCTACCAAATCCCCATTCCCATTCATAGGAGTCAGTTTCGGTAGGGGAGTCTTCACTTGTCTCAACACTTTTAGGAGTCGTTACGTCCTCACTTGAAAATACATGGGTACATCGATCGTCAATTTTGAATTGCTCAAACCCTAGCCCTATATTCTTTGGTCTCACAGAAATGATGATAGGTTCTCTCCTTCCTATTTTGTTTGGTCCAAGGCCTCTAGTTCCATCAAAACCCTGTGCTTTACATATGTCATATCATTTTCCATAGCTATGTACTGGTAGTGGAGGTAGTCCTTTTGGGTCTTGGTAGATCCAATCAGCTATGTCAATAATGGCTTCATTACTCATGTCTCCCCATAGTGTGAAGACCCTTTTCGATGGAACCTTGAAAGTTGTTTTAGGCTCAACTACAAAGCAAGGTTGACCATAGATTTTAGGCAGCTTGGGTATTGTGGTATACAGTAAGTTGTATTCGGTTTGAATTCTCCATAGCCAACGTCCTGGATTTGAAGGTCATTACTTGGTATGGAGGTGGAGGATGATGGTGCAGTGGAAGTCGATGGAATGGATATGGATGATTTGGTGAGTGCAAATGGGTCAATGTATTTTGAAGAGGTAGAAGCTGAAGTTTCTCAATTCATGGGAACCTGGTGCTCAACAGTGGCTCTCAGATTGGTGCAGGATTGAAATGGATCAAGATCTTCTGGGATAGTAATTTTGGTACCATCAAAAGGGAATTTCAGGAATTGGTGGTATGTGGAAGGAATGGCCTTTAAGGCATGAATCCATGGGTGACCAAGTAAGATATTGTAATGTATATCATAATCTAGGACTTGGCATGTTGTGTCTATGATAACTGGTCCCACACAAATTGGAAGTGTGATGATGCCTTTAGAAGCGCATTCCTCATCATCATATTCTTATATCACAATACTCTTTGTAGCATCCACACATGCATCAAAGAAGCCAAGACCTTTAACCAATTTTAAAGAGCAGATGTTCAATCCTGCTCTGCCATCTACTAGGACTCATCTAACCTTGTGCTTATGGACAAAAACCTTGATATGCAAGGCATCGTTATGAGATGGTTTAGGTGAGGAATATTCCACGTCTGGAAAGGTAATGTAATGAGTTGAAGTCAAATATCCGACCATAGTTTTGAAATGATTGACATCAATATTGTTTGGGATGGAGGATTCTTGCAAGACTTGATCCAATATGCCCTTATGCACGGGTGAAATGCAGAGCAATTCAAGGATGGAAATTTGGGCTGGCATTTTATTCAATTGCTTGATAACGTTAAACTCTGGATTGGGTTTTGGTTGCTTGACAGATGGACCAGTTATGGTAATCTTGGGTTGATGAGCAGAGGGGCCTGGGATGGTGACTTTTCCTTTGCGTTTAGTGACATTGCATTCCAGGGCCTTTTTAATAGTAATGGTATTGATGCATTTATCTTCATCAGCAACGCGAAGATTATTAATGATAGTTTCACCGGAATAGTTGAAAGCAACACGAACATAGTTGACTTGATTGTTATTATTTTTTGTGTCGGACGATGAGGGTTTACTTGAATTATGGTCCTGCAATAGATTCTTATGAATTTTATGGTTTGTGTTAGATGCAAACGGTTGACCACCTAACTCAATGGTACTATTTTCAATGAGATCTTGCACAAGGTTTCTCAATTGATGACAAGATGAATTGTTATGCCCTTTGACATGGTGGTAATCACAACATGCATTATCATCCCACCATGATGGCTTGAATTGACCAGGGTCATACGGTTTAGGTTCTTCCAAAGTTATGACACCATTTTGGATAAGTCTCTTTAAGACAATTTCGATAGGCTCACCCAAGGGGGTGTATGTGCATTTTTGAAATTGTCGTGGTTGATGTGGCTACCTTTGATTAGACTGAGCAGGATTGTTTTGAATAGCATTGGCATTTTGTGTCGGTGTAGTCACAGGTGCATTTTGATTTTGAACTCCTTTGATGGTGAGTACATGACTTTTTGCATTAATGATTTTCGCATCGACCATGCCATCACTGATGATGTGTTTTTTCTTAACCCAGTATTTTGGTTTTGTCATTGGAAGTACCTGGGTTAGTGTTTGTGGTGGAATTGATTTTTTTTCCACCATATTTCAGTTCACCTTTGGTGATCAAGGATTTTTCAAGTTGAACACCTTTTTCAACAAGGTCAATAAAGGTGGTACAATAATGAACTTGTAAGCCATATCTTAGCGGTCCCAGGAGATTTTGTACAAACATGGCGACTTTCTCCTTTTTGGGTATCTCTACCGGACATTTGTTGGCTAGGGTTCTCCATCTTTGAAAGAATGGAATAAAGGTTTCACCCGTGTCATCTTGAGTGAGCTTGCATAAGGATGCAATGTCAATGTTCGTATCAATGTTATAAGCATAGTTTTCCACAAACTTGTTGGCTAGTTCGTCCCATGTTTTAATTCCCTTAGGCAATTATGCAAACCACTCCAATACATGGTCTGCAAGACTTCTAGAGAATAGTCTCATGAGATAGGTTTTCTCATATGAAATGTCCATACAACTTGTAGTGAATTATCTTATATGTCCAATGGGATTTGTCTTACCTTTGTACTTGGGAAAATGTGGGACCACATATCCTGGAGGAAATGGTGGCATATACAAGGTTGTGTCAAACAGATATGGACATAGATCATATGACATGTAAGGATTTTTGTTTGACTGTTGCAAGGTCTCCACCTATGTTTGAAGAGCAACAAGTTTGAGTGTGAGTGCCTCCACAATCGGGTTGTTGGTAACATCACACATGTTGGTGACTGGTATGGATTGAGTGCCCACCTGTTGTGATGAAATGTGTTGGTTTGGAATTTTTTGTTGGTGGGAAAATTGGGTGTGTTGATTTGGTGGTTGTTAGAAATTATTGTTTTGATGAGGGATATGTTGTTGTGTATGGACTTGAGAAGCATATGTTGAGATATTGGATCCAACCATGTTGGATTTAATTTGGGGGCCTTGCTAGATTTGAGCATGTTGATGCCCAAATGGAGTGGAATATTGGGTGCCTTGATTTCCTTGCCCAATTAGATAATTATGGCCTTGAGGAATGTTGGTATTGACCTGTGAGGAATTAGGTTGGGTGCCTTGAATGACAACTCTTCATTTATTCCTACCAAAAGGGTTTGATGAGTTTGTTGCCATTACATTAGAGGAACCTAATAAGAGGTTTGTTGATGTACCCATAGAGGTATATGATGCCCCAAAGAGGTTTGATGTGTTAAAACCCATTGTTGATCCCATAGTTTATGAAGAAACTGTGGATGTTTGTGGGGGGATGGATTGTGATGTGTTGTTTGTTTGGGTAGATGATCCCCCAATAGATGTTGTGTTGATCATATTGGATGCATTGGTTGTGGTATGGGTGGTAGTTGTACCAGGGGAGGTAGCATTGATGGTGTTGATGACATTTTATGTGGTGGATCCTATGGAAGTATGGGTTGTGTTGTGTGATTGATTGGTAAGATCAGGAGATGTTTCTCTTAAAGTGTTGATGTCAAATCCTTTTGGTAGCATATCCCCCTGGTCAAGAAGTATGGCTAGGTATCTATCTGAATCATGCAAGACTAACTCCTCAACAAAGGAGGCCACTTTTGGGTTTTGGGTAGCAGCTTGTATGTCTTCCTCAAGGACTTGCCCATTTTGGTTTCTATGGAAAAATTGTTCAAAATGATTATGTGAAGAGGATGGCATGGTCATCTCACTTAAAGTATTAATGAATGAATTCCCCATGTTAGTATTTGTATTCATGTCATTCATGTCATTGGGGAAATTGTTGGTATTGACATTCATGTCATTTAAAAAGTTGTAAAGTTTGGTATCTTGACCAAAAGAACCCATGAGTCTTCTTTTTCTCTGTAATCTAGTTTCAACCATAAAAATTTTTGCTCAAATTTGGGAATGATGGAGGATGTCCCTAAATATGCAAATGTTTATGACACTATGTTTTTGGGTTTTTTGGAATAAAGGAAAGCTATTGAATTGATGGTGAATAGTAAATGCAAATGGGACTAAAAGGAGACTAAAGGTACGTAAATGCAAAGGATACTAATGGAAATGGTATGAAAATGAAAAGGATACTAAGATGTACTCACTATTGGTAAAACTAAGGAGATGTACACTTAACCATGCAAATTTTTGGCAATGCTTCAAGTTTGGAATGTCAATGGGCTTGTAAAAAGGACCGAGGAGGACAAAGTGAAATTTCCACACTAGACTAATGAGTGGGAAATGGTTCACAAAAGGTAATGAATAAATACAAAGGATGGTAAGGAATCTACTCCTAAAATCTGAAAAATGAGTGTTTATAATGTTGGTAAAGCCTAACAATGCAAATAAGGAAATGCAATGGAAACCTATAGCAACCTAAGAATGCAACCTATGATGCAAGAATGAGGGAAGTTGAGCAACTCAAGATCTGGTTGTTGATAGAAATAGCAAAGGAAGATGTTTGGAATCTTGTGTGGATAAAATTGAGTCTCAGTTTTTTGGACAATGAATTAAATAGTAGGGCACAGGCAAATGTATTGCGGAAAATGCATTGCAACAGATCAAATACATCGTAGAATAATCAAATACGGTTCAAAATGGCGATTGTGGTGTTTGATCCAACAAATGCATCGAATGATAGTCAATTGTGACGTTTTAGATGATGATTGTGGTTTGAATATTAGTTGTGGCTCAAAAATAAGCAATTGCGGTTCAAAATATCAAATGCATCACAGAAAGTGATTTTGTGGCAAAATTTTAGGCAGATTGCAAGGAATTTGTTTTAGTTTTTTAGATTTTGACGAAGATGTTCATTTTTTCATGTTGTCTGAATACACTTGGCAAACACATGATATTGGAATAAATTGAAAAAAAACCACCTAGAAAACATTTAAAAAATCCCTATGGCTGAAAGGATAGTATTATTTTGGATCCCACGCAGATTTTACTCCAACCTCATATTCTTAGCGGATGAATCCAGAAGCTTGGCCCCACTGGCTCCCCCTTATAGTGCACTCACTTCTTAGGGAAACCAAGCTTCCAACCCCCATGAATCTCCAATGGCAAGCTGATCATCTCTGCTAAAAACTATGAAGGTGTGGGTGCCTTGGCAATGACCATTTCTGCACCAAAGAATAGAAAAGGTTTTTGGCCTCTATACAATTTTTTTAATTCGGGCACCCGTTCAAGTGGCCATACATGGGGCAAGAGATTAATCTCCATTTACGAGGCACTCCATCCTGAAGAGGTTACGCTCAATAGAATTTTGAGGAGTACTAATTGGTTTGTATGACACATCTGCACTCGTAATCCTAGGCTTTCCCTTAGGATTCACATTTATATACCAATCGAGGGTAGCTCGGATAAAAATCTCCGTTGTCGATTTGAGTTGCTTTGGGGTGAGTAATTTTTCCCACCAAAGCAGGCCCAACTTCTAAGGTAAACAATAGCGAGCAAACATATATGTAGTTCAATCAATCTTTGTTGAAAAACAAAGAGAGAGCACATGCAATATGTTCCACTCACACTCGCATGGTTGTTCTTTTTAAGCACCAAATTGAAAATATGAAAGCGTGATAGAGTAACTAACTCGTTAGTGTTTTTGTTTCTTCAGATCGCACAAGGCACAAGAGAATTGCATATACAATATCGAGGTTGTTACTAAACCACAAGACACATCAAACACCTATTCATTTTAACCGTTTGTAGTGTTATCAAATAGGGGTTCATTTTAACCATTTGCAGTGTGAGATAATCAAAAGTTCATTTTAAACCCATGAAACTGTGTGATTGTTCTTTTTAAACCAATACAAATGTGTGATTGTTTATTTTAATCCATGAGTGAATGCATGATTGTTTGCTTGATTGATTAGATTTTAGAAAAACAAACTCAAATAGGAGGGTTAGACTCCAACTTGACACACGTTGCCACACATAGATTAGTAGCCCAAAAATCCTTAATCTAGGAATAGAAAAAAACAAATCAGAAAACCCTTTTTACTAGTCGCTTGCGTCACAGCAAAGTGAATGCATCGTTCGAGATTGCATATGCAGCTCAATATGTCAAATCCAGGTTGGTTTATGTTAGATGTAGCTCGGGTTGTTAGTTGCGTCACTCGAAAATGCAAGTGTTTCACGACAGAGCAATTACATCACTTGCGTAAGCAGATGTGGTGCAACAGAGCACTTGCATCGTAGGAAGCAACAAATGTGTCATTCCGTACACATGTACCTTTAAAAAATAAAAAATAAATCGTACAAAACCTGCAAAAACGTGTTTTGAAAAAAAAAAAAGAGTCGAGTTCACCAATGTAACTGGGGGTATTTTTCCTACAAGATAGTTTAGCAAATTACATGCAAACACATAAAACCCATAATACGTAATGAAGTGCAAAGAAAATAAAATAAAGAACAAAAGGAGAGATCTCACCCACGCTCTTCATTCTCCATGACTGATCTCTATTACACCTAGCTTGCTGAAATATGAAAGGTTGCCCTCATATTTTGATGAGCAATCTAAACTATAGACTATTCCTAAGCAAGTGTTGAAGGATTTAAGTATCTATGCAAGAGAATATCAACTCCTACATGCAATATTAAATGACTAAAATGACAAGAAGATAAATGCTAAGCTCATGAGAATGCAAGAAGTTATTTAAGATATTACAAGATTAAGATATGAGGACAAAATTGCCCATTTTATAGAAAATGCAATTTTGGATGGACGGATGAGATTAAAGGTTGAGAAGTGCCCTAGAATCAATGGTCAAGATTCAAAATAACAACCCCTTAATTAGGGTTAGGGCAACTTTAGGGTGAAATTTTAAATGAGTGGACAAAATTTAATTTAATAAATTAAATCAAGGAATGGGAATATGTGTGACAGTAAGATGAAAAATTAGCAAGTAGAAAAGGATGAGTTAAAAAATCAAGTCTTTTTTGAAATTACTTAATTTGTGGAGGGAAATGCCATTTTGAATTTTAATATTCTGATCTTAACTCAAAATGGTGAAGTCATGTGAGAGTAAATAATAATTAAATTATTTACTTGAAGAGAGAACTTTAAATAAATGATTTTAATTTAAATTTGGAAATGAATTGAATGAGACAATTAAATAATTAATTTAAATTATTTAATTATGGAAGAAGTGGATTAATAATTAAATAAATTGTGGGGGATTTATTTAATTATGAGAAGACTTTAATGTTAGAGACATATTTAAATAAACTTTAATTTATTTAAATAATCAAGAGGGAATAGTGGATTAAATAAATTTAATAATTTATTTAATTTAAAGAGGATTTTAGACATTAGTGATGTAATTAAATAAATGTGATTTATTTAAATAGTCAAGAATAAGAGAGATAAATTAATTAAATAATTAGTCATTCTTTAATTAATAGTTGAATTTAGTCAGAGTGACATAATTAAATTATGTATAGAGGAATTGATGAGAAAATTGAGTTCGCAGACCTAGATCAATTTTTAGTGTCTACTGATAGTATGAAAGTTTCTAGATTCAATTGTGTATACCTTTTTAGATCAATGTTTTGAATCACACTCAGTGATCCATCATTAAAAAGAGGAGAGTCACACTTGATCCATCATATGTGATTAAAACCTTGGTAATTATTAGAAATTTTGACAAGTTGCTCGAACATATTTAGTTTCATTGTCCCACCAAAATCTTAATAATCATTCCAAAGGTCTTGAGTTTATTTAAGAGCTTTTGCATATCATTCAAAATGATTTCCTAGCCTTAATTTATTGCTTTAAAGGAAGTAATGACTCCCAGTCTAATGTTAATAGTAAATAAATATCCATGTCCATATCATTTATACTCTCCATATGTTCAATGCATATATGCTCACTAGCTCTTCACAATCTAGAGTGATGTATGCTTCATCTTCTATATTTTCCTCACCTTCACATGCATGCCATGCAATATGGATTTATTGGTAGGAACCTTGGAACCTTTTTCTTCTTTGGTTCACATATCTTCTCTTGCAAGCTTTAACTTCTTCCAATTTAGGTATATATGCTAGTATACCACCCCTTTACATAAAATAGAGCCTATAATTAACCGAATTATGTAAAATGTATAGAAAAATTTTAACATTAGCTCACCTTGCTATCCACATCTTCTAATTAGCCTCTCATCCCACCATACTATCATTGTAGCCCTCTATCCTTGTACATCCTTGCTATCCTACTTCACACCAACTTCGAGGTGCCTCACTATGAAAAGTGTGATGGCAAGGGTGGTCTGCAAATATGTGTTCATCTTTACAACCCTGTGTAGTGACTATTTTTCAAGACCATTATTAGCAAAACTCTTCTCATAATCATTGAAATCCATTGCACTAGAGATTTATTTTTCTCACTTCTCAATCATACAATAAATTATTTAGATCAATTATTAAATCAGTTCTTAAAACACTTTCAAACTAATATAGGCGCCCAAGTCACCTTTACTAACCCGATGCATTCCAAGCAATATTTTTTAATGAAAATCTTATTGATTTTATATTTAATACCAATACTTATTCTCTGACATTCCATACATGCACTCCCTAGCTTTTATCTACAAATTTTTTTCATAAGAAACCTTTAGCCTCTAGTTAAGGATAAAATTTTACTAACAAGATATTCTTCTTTTACATGAATTTGTACAACCCTTTGCAACTATCAAAAAAGTTCCAACATATTCGAGGCACCCACCCCATAGGCTCCTATTACCTCATCCATGACTTTTGATTTACATAATAACTATAAAAAGAAAAATAAATAAATTTAAAATAATTCTCCTAAGCTATTGGAGATAACACTCCACCATAAAACCTATTGTTGCACTAGCTATTTTTTGTTTAAACCTCAAAGAAGTTGATAATTGAAAAAAATATTCAAATATCTATATTAAATATTGTAATAGTTCTAAACAAAAATTTAGTGTAGTTTTTTCTTCATTTGATCACTATATAATGATCAACCCCTTCCTCCATATGATATAAAGGCCTTTTTCTAGTCCTATAGAGTCTCTAGCCATGATATTTCAAATGATGCTTGCATCTTGAGAACATAGTGCAAGACCTTATCAATTCAAATACCATCCAAGTCTCTAAAATAAACAATAAAGTAAATAAATATACCACTAAGCCTAACTAGATTCTATATATATACACAAACCATTTCTCGCAACATTCCTCTAAACTTGCAAATGTTGTTCCTATTATGTGTGCATAAGATACTCACATTGATAGTTCATCCTCTCCTTTAATAGACATGGTAAGGATGGTGGACACCCATCCTTGAGCCCCTTGATATTGGGCTATCCCTAAAACCTACCATCTCTTTCTCTTGTATTGATGTGACATGGATATATACAATATACATCTTTACATTCTTGCTAAATTCTATGGGATGCCCATTTAATGAGTACTTTTTGATCCCATTAGCATGGTAAGTTTAATCATAAATTAATTTGTGTATGTCTATGAGTTATATAAAAACAAGTAGGAAAAATTACAAGACTTTATACAAATGCATGTGATGGCCTTTATATGCTTACCTAGGGTTTTCTTACCCTTTATGTCTAGGTTGGACCAAAAACCCTAAACATCCCTTTATCATTCCTAACTTTCATTTATTTCATCTAAATTTGGGCCACCCATGTCTCACCTCGACATAACTATATTAAGTTCTTGTAAAATAGCTCGCAAGGCATATATGATTCACCACAATGTATTTCAGCCTCACTCATTGCATAGTAACTTCTCCTTGGATGATATTTGGCTGACCCCTATGAACCTCTTTAACCCCACATTGATTTCTTATTTAAATCTTATAAAAAATTAAAAGTGGCTCAGATAGCATTTTTGGCTAGTGGTCCTTCTTCCTATTTTGTAAATGTTCAACCCTCAATTTATTAGCACTAATTTCTTATGTTCCTCAGGCCTTTCCTCTTCGATGGTTAGAGGAAAGAAATACTTATTGGTATGCCTTCCCATTCCTCTTTTTGTTTCATGGCCTCTAACTTGGTTCTCTTTTTTCCTACTCCCACCTCTTTGATTGTTGAAGGAAAGCCACCTGTACTACATAAACCTCCCCAAGTTAAATCTCTCACTTTCCAAAAAATTCTTTCATTCCCCCCTTACCTCTTTGATAGTCCAAAGAAACCAACCCATGGCACATACTCCTCCTTGTGCACTTGTGGTTTCCTTTTAATAGTGTAAGAAAATTAACCCACACTAGTAGACCCCCCTCTTCCCCCAGTCAAGTCTCTATCTCACACTAGACATAACTAGATCATGTGTCATTGATGTGTTGCAACTTGAGAGTGTGTTTCCCTATCCAATATTGATCTTGATCATCTCCATCCTACTAATTCACCTCTTGATTTTAAACTTTATTCTCAACCCCCCACCTCTCCCTCCCTAGCTTAAATCTCTTCCAACCCTAAATTTTAAACCCTCTACACCTCCTTTGTATCTAGATGAGAGGAACCCCAAATAGATTCATGTAGTCTTGGCCCCATGACCCCTAATATGCCTCCCTTTTTTGAGATTTTAGATATTCCAAATTTTAACATCATATCTAGAACTACCCTCACTTCATCATATCTAACATTAGATTGATAGTCATACAATTGTATCATCTATATATGTGTGTTTGTTTTGTCTCCCTATCATCATTCTTTATATTATTTTGTTAGTTCCTTCCAAAGGACCCATGTTATCATTAGACTTTAGGCTTTGTAATTTAGGGTATAAGATTTAGGCTTTAGAATTTAGGGTTTGGGGTTTATGGTTTGGGATTTATGATTTAGAGTTTAGTGTTTAGGTTTTACATTCTAGGGTTTAGGGTTTTATTTTTTTAGGGATTATGTTTTAGGGTTTATAGTTTTGGATTTAGGGTTTAGGGTTTAGGGTTTTCTATTTAGGGTTTTAATTTAAGGGTTTAGGATTTAGGATTAACGGTTTATGGTTTAGGGTTTAATGTAACTTTGGGTTCAAGGTTTTGTCTTTATCGTTTAGGATTTAGAGTTTAAGGTTTAGTGTTAGGGTTTCAAGGTTTAGGGTTCAAAAATGTAACCCACACTAATAGACCCCCTTCTTCCCCCAATTGAGTATCTATATCGTAGTAGACAACAGTCTTGTGAAAGATCACAAGTGTCATTGATGTGCTAAAACTTAAGAGTGTGTTTTCCTATATAATCTTGATCTTGAGCATCTCCATCCTACTCAGTCACCACTTGATCTGAAACTTTCTTCTCAACCCCCACCTCTGCCTCCCTAGCTTAAATCTCTTCCAACCCTAAATTTTAAACCCTTTTACACCTCTAGATCTAGATGAGATAAACCCAAAATAAATTCATTTAGTCTTGGCCACCTCGTGACCCCTAATATGCCTCCATTGTTTGAGCCTTTAGGATATTCCACACTTCAACATCATATGTATCACTACCTTCACTTCATCATATCTAACATCATATTGATAGTCATAATTTTGTATCATCTATATATGTGTGTTATTTTGTTCTCCCTATCATCGTTCATGATACTATTTTGTTAGTTCCTTCCAAAGGACCCATGTTATCATTAGGCTTTAGGATTTTTAATTTAGGGTTTAAGATTTTTAGGCTTTAGAATTTATGGTTTGGGGTTTATGGTTTGTGATTTAGGATTTATGGTTTAGCGTTTAGCGTTTACGTTTTACATTCTAGGTTTTAGGGTTTACAATTTGGGCTTTAGGGGTTTAGGGATCAAGGTTTATTGTTTGGGATTTACTGTTTAGGGTTTAAATATTGGGCTTTAGGGTTTTAGTTTAAGGGTTTAGGATTTAGGATTAATAGTTTAGGGTTTATAGTTTAAAGTAACTTAGGTTTTAGGGTTTTTTCTTTATGGTTTAAGGTTTAGAAAACGAGGGGTTCAAGGTTTAGGGTTCAAGAAAATTAACCCACACTAGTGGACCCCCCTCTTCCCCCAATCAAGTCTTTGTATCACACTATACATAACCATATTGTGAAAGATCAAAAGTTTCATTGATGTGCTACAACTTGAGAGTGTGTTTCCCTATCCAATCTTGATTTTTAGAATATCCATCCTACTCATTCACATCTTGATTTGAAACTTTATTCTCAACACCCACCTCTCCCTCCCTAGCTTAAATATCTTCGAACCCTAAATTTTAAACCCCTCTACACCTCCTCTAGATTTAGATGAGAGGAGACCAAAATGGATTCATGTAGTCTTGGACCTATTACCCCTAATATGCCTCCCTTGTTTGATTTGGGGTTTACAATTTAGGGTAACTTAGGGTTCAAGGTTTTGTCTTTATGGTTTAGGCAAGTTATGGTTTAAGGTTTAGTGTTAAGGGTTCAAGGAAAGTAACCCACACTAGTAGAGCCCCCTCTTCTTCCAATCGAGTCTCTATCTGACACACACATAAAATAAATATCATCAAAATACTTAAAGTAGAAAAAATGTGCTTGTGTTACAAAGTGCAAGCATGTTATTTCTATTATGAATGTTTTTGCTTTCATTTGGGCTTGAAATAAGAAAACAATAGTTTTATTGCTTAGGAATGCAATCGTGCTATGGATCAATAATGAAAGTGTGTTTTGTTGAGGCTAAAAGGATTCCAAATGACCAAAAAGTCACATGACAATTGTGTTCAAGGTCCCATTGCAAGTGATTATGCTTTATGTGCACCTTTTTATGAGAGTGTAAGAGATTATTCTATTTTAAGTGAGTTCAAATGATTGGAATACATTGGAATTCAACAATTTTCTAATTGGTGAATGCTTTTTGTTTGTTTAACAATTTTGGCTCATTTTTGTTGACTATTTTATATATTTTTGATAATTTGTTAAAGTAAAAATCATTTAGATTTATATGAAGGGTCTACATGTGATCAATATGTGTTATTTTTGTGATAATTTTATTATTTTGGTTGTAATTAAAATATTTCCTAACATATATTCATAATTTTCTTTATTTAATAACAATTGATAATTACCATGGGAAGGAATAAGAAAAAAAAAGGGATCACATGAAAAGACTACGTCAAATGAGAAAAGGTGGAGAAGGTACATCATTAATACCAATTGATATTAATGTAGAAAAAAATATCGAAACACCTATTGAAATAATAAATGATGAATTAAATTTACCAAATGCAAACCAAGAACACACACCAATCATCACACCTCCTAGAAATATTCGTAAATGCTCAAATTATTTAACTAACATAGATGAAAATATTTTAAAACCAATGCCTAATAAAAATTTTGATCACACTTGTAGAAGAATGGATAATAAAGTATGGAAAAACCTTTTTGAAAGCTTAAGTGAAATTGAAAGGTGCCAGTTGTTTATTGAAATGATAAAAAATATTAATTTTAGAGGCACTATGAAGATCCTTGGTTTAAGATTATCCAATACAAACAGTGAAAGAACTATTGTAATAAATCTAATTAGTGTGTACCAATCAGTAGGTTCAAACTCACACTCTAAAGATAGCAATGCTACCTGACGTATTCTTACATCAACTATAGTAAGCAAAAAAAAATCTTATTTAATTAGCAAAACAAGTAGGTCACTAAAGATAAGTAGAACAATACTATTGAAAGCCATCGGGAGACATGAAACAATTGAGGATCACAATAATAATACACCATAGGAATTCGTAGTGTTGAACACCTAGAATACCGAGAGGGGGGGTGAATCAGTATTCTCTACAACCACTTAAAAATTTAAGCATCTATTTGAAACATTATATTTAATTTTTAGTAAGGAAAGAAACCATGAAAGTAATCATCAAAGCACATAACACATGAACACCTTTTTTTTTACGCGAAAAACCCAAAAAAGGAAAAATCACGGTGAGGATTAGCTCACAATATATTATAACTGGTCATAACATATTACAAAATGGCTCATTGCCTTTTGGACTCATTGTCTGGAGAATAAGAGAAATAAAAAAGAGGAGTGGCTCACTGCCAAGATTTGAACTGCTAATAATACATCTACAATATGTAGGAGATACAGTTCCACTGGAGTTCAAAGTACTAAATCAACACACTTCATACTATACCACTTCCACGCTTTGTTATGCTTATATTTGCATCACATTCGCACTATATTCACATACTTTGCATTGCATTACATCCATCTAGTGTATCTACAACACTGAAACGAACTTAAATTTATATGAATTACATTCGCAAACACCTACAACATTAATTAGATTGGCCTAATTAGGTGAAACATGCAATACAATAATTTGTTGGCTCAAGATTCAAACAAACATGCTTCAAGCCAAAATTAAAAACTTGTAACACATCAAAATAGGTCGGAGGGGACTTATAATAACTCCCATAATTCCAATCAACACTTCCTTTAACTCTACATGACCCCAAACTCATTAGGTCGGCATCGTTGGGGAAGTAACACTAAAATACACCAACTAATCATCCAAAAACTGACACTTGGACCACACACTCTTCTGACACCTATAAGTACTCCCACAAAATTGCATAACCAATTATTCTTTCATAGTGGAATGCAAACCATTCCAAACATGTACTTGTTGAACAAGACAACTAAGAGGGGGGTGAATCAGTTGTAGAAAACTTAACCTTTAAAACTTTCACCAGATGTTAGATCAATAACCATTCATAAATCCTTCACTCTGCTAATGTGATTAATCATTGACTGCAGAAGTAGAAACATAAAGAAGTAAACACCATATACAAAATAACACCAAATTTACATGGAAACCCCAATAAGGGAAAAACCACGGTGAGGATTAGATCACAATATAGAATTTCAAAATTGAGTACAAAGGCTCACTGTCAGAAAGGCTCACTACCAATACAGGACTTACTTGTCCAAAATTGATACAAAATAGGACTCACTGTCCAATAAGGGCTCACTCCCCATAGGGCTCACTACCAGAAAATTACAAAGAAAATAGAAGAAAGATGTCACAGAGAGAAGAACTATCTCAATGCAACAGAGATTTCCACCACAATTTTCTCACATGCTTACAGACATGCTTGAATGATAGAGTATACCTTCAATTCACATCCTTTGGAAACTCACCACTTGAATTTCACACTGATCTGCTCAAACTCACATGACACACACGCTTTCACATCTATCTTGCATCATTCATCTATCTTGCCTCTATCTTGTTTTTCATCAGTATCATAACTTTCTTATATCTTCAACCTTGAAACTCATCCAAGGTCGGCCACACCCTATTTGCATTTACAAATTCAAATGAAGCCAGCACCAAAACATTCTACGATGGAATTAGAATGAGGGCAACCCAAAAATAAGTCCCAACACGCCTCAACACGCTTCATGAACTTTGTAAGTAGTCTTTAACACAAGGTCGGCTAACACAAGTGTAAAACACATAAAGAAATTAAGTACACACATCCTTAGCTCGATCAAATCTTCTATTAAATTTCACTTGAACTTGACCTCATCAGCTTATTCTTAGAACTGCAAGTCCTGAGACCAGAATTCAAAGAAATCCAGAGCAACTATATTTCTCCTGGACCTCAACCAGACACACCAAACTGCACAGACACAACTAGTGAAGATATATCACACTACACAACAATATAGAGACCCAAATTCTTGATACAATAATTACCAACAACCATGAATATTATGTTAGGAACTTGAAAGCATAGAAGCAATATAAAGCATATCCTAGAACACACACAAAATGCCTGCAAACTTTCTTTACTACAATTTTCTCAATATCCTCGACATATACAACCAATAACCAACTTCCATGACATCAATGACAACAACAATCAATTGACAACAAGTTAACCAATTTACATCAATGAAAACACCTTCATATTTGTAACAATCCCCCCCTTTTTCATTGATGGCAACACATGATGTGAAAAACCATCAAAGACAACATAGCAACTCTAAACCATCAATCTCCAGAATGCTTTATCCCCCTTACTTTTTTACATGATACTTTCACCTGTTTGACATCAATGGAAAATGAAAAAGGTATTTTACATTATTTTTCAGCCCTTTGACATCAAAAACATTATCAGTACGGAGTACTCCCCCTTAGGAGTACACCCAATCAATTCCACAATGACAACACAAGACATTACTTGCTCCCCCTGAGAGGTAGCCACCAAACATTAGTCCAGAAAGAAGATAGATCCATCAGATTGATGCACCTCCATATGCATCTAGTTCAAGAAAGGAGGGGCAATAACCCCTAACTTCTCCCAGAGATACTCAAAAGTATCTTTAGGAAGATCCTTAGTAAATATGTCAGTAATATGATCCTTTGTAAGTATATATTCAATATTTACTTCATTCTCCAAGACCTTTTCTCTCAAGAAGTGATACCTTATTGATATATGTTGTGTCTTTGATTGCATCAGTGGATTCTTTGAAATGTTAATTTCACTTGTATTATCATAGAAAATAGAGATGGGATCATCATAAATTACTCTAATATCCTTCAATGTATGTCTCATCCACAAAACTTGTGTACAACAAGATGTTGCAGCAATATACTCAACCTCTGTAGTGGATAAGCAAACTGAATCTTTCTTTTTACTTAACCATGATACCAATCTACAACCAAGAAAGAATGCACCACCACTTGTACAATTTTTGTGATCAACACAACCTGCCCAATCTACATTTGTATAAGCACTTAGTGTAAAATAGGTATTCCTAAGATACCATAAGCCATAATCTGGAGTGTCATTCAAATATCTGAATGTCCTCTTAACAATAGTAACATGTGTTTCTTTAGGGTCTTATTGAAATCTAACCACAAGACAAACTGCATGCATGATATCCAGTCAAGTAGCAGTTAAATACAACATTCCTCCAATCATAGATCTATATTTTCTCTGATCAACCTTAGGTGAATCATCATATTTACTCAATTTACAACCAATCACCATAGGAGTGCATAGTGGTTTTGAACCTTCCATCCCAAACTTCTTCAACATTTATTTTACATACTTTGACTGTTAAATAAAAATCCCTTTTTCTATTTGATTGATTTATAGCCCAAGAAAGAAATTCATCTCACCAAACATAGACATCTCAAACTCTTTTTGAATCTCTTCAAAAAACATCTTGCACATTGTTTCATTTCCTCTAAAGATAATATCATCAACATATACAACTACTATCAATATTTTGTCATTTTCAATTTTGAAATAAAGATTGCTATCTATCATAGCTTTGCTAAAACCTTGTTTAATCAAATATCTATCCAACCTTCCATGCCAAGCTCTAGGAGCTTGCTTCAATCCATATAAATCCTTCTTCAATCTGCAGACCATGTTCGGTTGTTTGATACAACTGATATCCTTCTAGTTGTTCCATGTAGACTTCTTCATCTAGCTCACCATTCAAAAATGTAGACTTTACATACATCTGATAAACTTTAAAATTCTTATGAGCAGCAAATGCTAAAAACATTTTGATAGCTTCCATTCTAGCCACCGAAGTAAAAGTCTCCTAAAAATCTATACCTTCTACTTGTGAGTAACCCTTACACACAAGCCTTGCTTTATTTCTAACCACTTCTCAATTCTCATTCAACTTGTTTCTGAATACCCATTTTGATCCAATTATGTTTTTATTTGTCGATCTAGGGACCAATTCCTAGGTTTGATTTTTCTCAATCTACATAATTTCTTATTCCATTTCTCTCATCCAATGCTCATCTTTGCATGCTTCACTCACTATCTTAGGTTCAATAGTAGAGAGTAAACACAAATTTATTTCAGTAGTAGCAGTAGCTCTGCTTCTTATCAATACTCCTTTTCTCTTGTCTCCAATGATTTGATCTTTTGAATGATTATTTTGCACAAATCTAGGTGTCTTTGGGGATACACCGGAGCTTCTTCTTCGTCATTCTTCTTTTCTTGTTCTTCCACAATTTTTCTACTTCTCTATAATCAAGTTCATCTGATACATCCATCAACTTCAATTGAATTATTTACTGCTTCATCAACCTTGACATTTGTGCTTTCTAAAACCTTTCTCAGCCTTTTATTGTAGCATCTGTAAGATTTTCTTCTAAGGGAGTATCCAAGGAAGATACCCTCATCATGCCTTGCATCAATCTTTCCTAAATTTTCTTCATCTCTTCTGATGTAACATCTTCTTCCAAATACTTTGAAATACTTTACAGCAGGAATATTTCCATACAACAACTCATAGGGAGCCTTAGTGTTGTTAGCTTTTTCTTGAACTCTATTAAACACATAAACAACAATGTGAATTGTTTCTCTCCAGTAGACTTCTGGTAGACCTACCTCAATAATCATTGATCTAGCAACTTCTTGAACCATTCTAGTCTTTCTTTCAACAACTCCATTTTGTTGAGGAGTTCTGGGAGCAGATAATTGCCTTCTTATTTCATGTGATCCACAAAACATGTTAAGCTCATTGGAGGTGAATTCACCACCTCTATTAGACCTTAAAAAAACTATTTTCATGACCATTTCATTTTCAACCGTAGCTTTGAATGCTTTGAATTTGTCTAATGCATCAAATTTATCTCTAAGAAAATTAACCCATGTAAATCTAGAGTAATCATCAATCAAAAGCATAAAATACTTGTCACCTTGTAGACTTCTCACCCTTGTAGGACCACAAATATTTGTGTGAATCAAATCCAGTAGTTCGGTAGTAGATTGTTCCTTTGACTTAAAGTTGTTTCTTGCTTTCTTTCCAAACTGACAGTCCTTGCAAATAGCGTTAATAGGCTTTGTAATTATTGGTAAATCTTTCACAGCTTGTACTACATTTATTCTCACCATATTGTCAAAATTCATATGACACATCCTCTGGTGCCACAACCAACTGTCATTAATCTAAGACATAAAGCAATTTCCATCAACACCTTTAAGTTGATAAACATTTCCTTCAGACTTCTTTCTAGCAACAATCACTATTCCAAATCCTTTCCTTATTTCACACTTCTCATCCTTGAACACAAGATCATATCCTTTACTACACATCTGTCCAACACTCAAGAGATTATGCCTTAAACCCTTAACATAGTAGACATCATCAGTATTATGCTTTCCATCAAAACTGATTGAACCTATTCCACAAATCTTAGCACCAGTATCATCTCCAAACTTAACTAAGCCTCCATCATATTTTTCAAGTTTAACAAACTTGCTTTTGTCACTGGTCATGTGATGTGAATAGCCACTGTCAAAAACCCAATAGTTCTTTTCTTGTTTAACATGAAGGGTAGTACCTTCAACTTTCTCTGGAGCACTTTCCTTCACATGTATTTAAATATTAGCAGGAGTAGATTCATCTTTTATAGCCAAGAACAAGCATTCATTATCATCAAAATCTTCATAATCAGGCTCTTCATAAAAATACCAACATCTTCATTTACATAATATGCTCTCTTGATCATCTTTCCTTTGTTTTCTTTGCCTTCTCTTTATTTATTCCTCTCATCCCTTTTAGGACATCTCGAAGCATAATGACCAATTCCTCCACAACTAAAACATTTGAAAGGTAACTTACCTTGATACTTACCAGAGCCCTTTTTCATTCTTCTTACAAAGTTAGCTTCCATTTCATCAAATTTTTCTTCATCCGGATCTTCAACATTTGTAGCACTAAAAGCTGTTTTTGACTTTGATCAAGTTCTCAAGCTAGGATTTCTCATTTCAAATGATGTTAGAGTTCTGAACAACTGATCTTTAGTATAGGTCTTATAATCTACAAATTCCTCAATAGCAAATACCTTTTCACTATATACATCTAGATGAGTTCTAAGAATTTTCTTTACTATCCTGGATTCATCCACTATTGCACCAAGTCCTCACATTCCACCTACCAGCTCATCCACTCTCTGCACAGAGGATTTAATGTTCTCATCTTCAATCATTCATAGGATCTCGAATTGTACCTCCAAATTTTGCAACTTTGCTTCTTTAACCTTTTCATCTCCTTCATGGATCTTTTCTAATGCATACCAAACCTCTTTAGCAGTCTTCAAATTTACAAATTTTATTAATTCATAATGTGTAAGACTATTCTTCAGAATGAATTTTTCCTTATTGTTCACTTCATGCACCCTGATCTCATCATCAATACTTGTACCATTAGCCGGAGCCGTGTACGGAGTCTTATAATCTTTCTCAACATCATATCCATAGTATTCTAGATATCCTTCCATTTTTACCTTCTAGAAGGTGTATTCGGTGCCATCGAACCTAGGGAACTCAATAACTATCTTGTTCCCCATCCCAGACCTTCCTTAAGTTGTTAAGCTCTTCTCCAAGGAACCAAGCTCTGATACCAATTTTTGAACAAGACAATTGAGAGTGGGAGGGTGAATCAGCTGTAGAAAACTCAACCTTTAAAATTTTCACTAGATGTTAGATCAATAACCATTTATAAATCCTTCACTTTGCTAATGTGATTAATCATTAAGTGCAAAAGTAGAAATATTAAGAAGTAAAAACTATACACATAATAACACCAAATTTATTTGGAAAACCCAATAAGGAAAAAACCACGATGAGGATTAGCTCACAATATAGAGAATCTCAAAACCGAATACAAAGACTCACTTTCAGAAAGGCTCACTACCAAGACATGACTTACTTCATCAAAAATTGGTACAAAACAGGACTCACTATGCAATGAGGGCTCACTACCATAGAATTACAAAGAAGATAGAAGAGAGATGTCATAGAGAGAAGAACTATATCAATGCAATAGAGATTTACACCACAATTCACTCACATTCTTGCAGACATGCTTGAATGACAGAGTATACCTTCAACTCACAATTGCCTCTGGAAACTTGCCACTTGAGTTTCACGTTGATATGCTCAAACTCGCATTACACACACTGTTTCACATCTATCTCACATCATTCATTCATCTTGCCTCTATCTTGTTTTTCATCAATATCATAACTTGTACTTATATTGTCTTCAATCTTGAAACTCATCCATGGTCAACCACACCCTATTGGCATTTGTAAATTCAAATTAGGTCAGTGCCAAAATATTCTACAATAGAATTAGAATGAGGGCAACCCAAAAATAAGTCCCAACATGCCTCAACATGCTTCATGAACTTCGCAAGTAGTGTTTAACACAAGGTCAGACAACACTAGTGTAAAACACATAAAAAAATTAAGTACACACATCCTTAGCTCAATCCAATATTCTTGGACAACAAATTCACTTGAACTCGACCTCATCAGCTTATTCTCAGAACTGCAAGTCTTGAGACCAAAATACAAAGAAATCTAGAGCAACTATATTTCTCTCAGACCTCAACCAAACACACCAAATTGCACAGACACAACTAGTGAAGATATCTCGCACTACACAACAATACAAAGACCCAAATTTTGGATACATAAATTACCAACAACCATGAATAATATGTCAAGAATTCAAAAGCATGGAAGTAATATAAAGCACATCCTGAAACACACACAGAATATCTACAAAATTTCTTTACTGTAATTTTCTCAATATCCTTGACATATACAGCCAATAACCAACTTCCATGACATCAATGAAAACAACAACCAGTTTACAACTAGTTAACCAGCTGACATTAATGTCAACACCTTCATATTTGCAACAGTACTTTGTACTGGTAACACTGTCACTAGAAGACCTGATACACTGTCATCATTATCTTCAATACCAGATGACATAAAGACATGAAAATTTAGATTTAGATTCCTTTGACATATACTAAAATTACCTTAGAACCATAGACCAAAATTCTTCAAGGTGGAGCAATACAAACCTAAAAATTGATACACTATACACTAAAAATTGTATTCTATGATAGCCAAATATTCAACACATTTGTTCTACATCGAATCAAAACTCTTGCACTTGTATAATAGATTACCATCACCATACTCACTCATGCTTCATCAATCAACTGTACCTCAATGTAGACTTCAATATTTACATCAAACCATGATGTTGGCATCAATGACAACACTATATATGAGCATGCTCATGTTGCCAACAACCATACCAATGACTAGTAAACCAACAATTTCCTCAAAATTCCTACAATCTCCCCCTTTGGCATTTATGGAAACATGCACAAAACTCTTCTCCCCCTTTGAAATCAAGGTAAAATGGAACACTATACAAGCATTCATACTTAATCTCTCCATTAACCATTTTTCACTCTATTTGATACATACATGATTTTACATTGTCAATAAATTATAATTTTCTCCACCTAACTGATATATACATATATGCATGAGAGTAACAAACTTCTCTCAAAAATAAATCCAACTCCCCTAACAATGATATCCATCAAAACTGATCAAAAATTTGCACTACTATACTTATCCACTACCTTTTGCATATATACAATGAAATTTGAAATTGCATAAACAAAAAAAAATACAATCAACTAGAAGAAGGAAAACTACTTTTGTATGACTCCTTCAATTTCGCAAGGAGTGCCTCCCAATCCTTTTTTCCATCTTCCTAATCTTTCTTTGCAAAACCAAGCATGCGACTCTATGTCTCAAATTCCAAAAGAAGCTCCTCACCTTCATCTATAGTACTGAGTATCAGATTCAACCTTATTACCTTCTCTAAATTAGTTAGAGCATCGGATATTGATGTGGACTTTGCATTCACCAGGTCTTTGAACTAACCAAACTGCACTATAATCTTTTCATTTTGTTCTAGTAGTTGAATGAACTATTCATGCATATTTTCTAGAGCCAATCTTGTAGTCACATCTGCATCATTTTATAGGTCATATGCACTGAATTTCTTTTGAATCTGAGACTAAATGGAGTCCATCTCATCCTTAATGTTATTAGTGGAACTGGGCCACTTCAAGTAAAATTGAAACAAAACTTTGGCTTCCTCAACACATTTCTGAAACTCCTTAAGATTATTTTGCAACTTACCATGTGTAGTAGCACACTTGTATGAGATATCTACCAACCTTTTCTCATTCACCTTCTTGTTCACTTCCTTCTCCAACTTCTTCTCTAAACTAGTATAGTATGCTTTGAAAGAATCTAGGAGCAATCTCAATTTCTATGCACCAGATAATGAATTTTCAACACAAGCACCAGGAAATCTTTCCTACAACACCTTCATAGCCTCATCTATTAATTTTGAACTCTTTTGATGAGTTTGCAAGATCTCATTTTTGACAGAGGCATGGAATGCATCACCAAGTTGTATTTTAAGGGATATCTTTTCCATATCGACTCGGCCTTGTTGCATTGTAATCTAGATCAACTGTGTTGATACAACCAGTTGAAATTGGAGTTGCATACCCAATAGGATCTTCAAGGAGTCCTTGGAGGCTTCGAACGAATCACCAACCATCTTCACACTCTCTTCATCCAAGTTCTTCTTGGATTTTTCCTTGTGACCTTTAGATTTTTCATCATTATGTTATTTTTTAGTATTACCAAACTTATCCTCATTCTTCTTTTCTTCTTCAACTAATTTCACATTGTCTTCCAGATGAGGAAGATTTTCAGTATTTTGTGCCTTAGTGTTCTATGGGTTGTCTTGTACAAATTCTTCTTCCTGCACTGTTGTTTTCTCTATGTCCGGAGGAGGTGCGATATATTCTATTTGTGCATCCTCCTTCTTCATTTCACCATATTTTTCTTCTCCAACAATATTTTCTTCCACTAGAGGGGTATTATTAGTATTCACATCTTTTTGTACATTATTTTGTTTAGGTACATGCTCATGTTAAGCATCTCCCAATACATTTACTTCAAGGACAAAGACATCATCATACAATTTTTCTTCATTGTTAAAATACATTCCTAATTTGTTTTCCAGATTGGAAACCCTTTTCACTATCTCATCCCTTAGCCTCTCAATATCATCCTTATCCCTGCTCTCAGGGTACTGACCCTCTATTTAGTCCTGAATTTTATTTTTTGGTACAATTGAGTTAATCTAGCTCTATCTTCATTTGTGAGAGGAGCATTGATATTTTCCAAGGAAAATGTTCTCATTCTATCATCTTTATCAAATGCTTCCTTCCTTCTTGCATATAATACTCCTTTCAAGTCTTTAGGTAGTTGATATTTTATATCTTTCAAGCTAACATCAAAAGTAACAATGTACCTTACAATAGCTTCCTCAATAGTTGACTTGTCTGCATTATCTGCATCAGGGTACAATGCAACAATCTCCTCAAGATTTCCATATTTTTCTATGCTTCTCACCAAAGCTTCACACTTCATCAAACTATGTTTCTAGACTGGAGGGGTCATGATTTTCTTCTTCTTCACCTCTATACTTCTCTCCTTTACTGCACTTTTCTTTGTCCTCCCTCACATAAATTTTGTATTCTTCTTTCTCTTTCTCTAGCTTGGCTTCACTGTTTGTATCTACAATATTAATCTTAGCTTTCTTTGCACTTGTCTCTGCTTGAGAGACGCCTATTTTTCTCTTTTTGATCAATGGATTTTAATCTTCCTCTTCATCATAATTTACAAACTTTTCTCTTGTTTCCTTCTCTTTCACTCTTCTCTTTTGCAGAGCACTCTTTTCTTTCACAAGTATACTCTGTTATTTTTCTTAAGCACTGGTTGACTCTTTCCTTTTAGCACCAATAGTAGGTTTAGTCTTGGAGGACTTAGGAGAAACCAAAGGGAGGGTATTTGTTATACCTAATATTATTGTGTTGGGGGCACCTCTTGAAGGACCAGGTGTACTTTTGGCTTTCTCCAAAATGTCCTTAGGTATACCCATCACCTCCACAACCTATGTTTTCATCTCCTCTATAGTCTTTTTGATCTCTTTTTCTCTCTACTCCATGTGTTCTTCATAGTATTTTTCTTCATAAGTGTCATATCTTCCTTCCTTTTGGTCTTTACGCATGCTAAGCATGTGATATTCCAGACCAACAATTACCTCTTCTACAACCTCATATCCCATTTCTAGAATCCATACTATTCTAGGCTCAACAACCTCCATTATGAAGCAATCCTTACTCACCATGAAGATAATTCCATTTTTGTATTTCTTTACCACTCTTTATAATCCTTTCTTTGGCTTGCCTATTCTCTTGGAAAGTTTTGAAGAATCTCCATAATGCTTTCTTTTGAGTGTCTCCATCACCTAATCTGATCTTGTGGTCTATGATTTGAATAGCCACTAGTATTTGCTTCAACCATACAATATTCATGGTTCCAAGGACCTCATTTAGATAGTAAAATAGAAAAAAAAATGATCAAAGACCCAAATCGAAAGGGGTACCAGGAGTCCTTGGTCTTTTGCAAGTTTTCTAAAAACTATAGCCTTAGAAACTCATATAGGTCATAATCCATTCCTTTCTTCACCATCTCATATGTTGTATTGATTGCAGTTGTCGATACATAGTTCTCTCTATTTGTGAAGAATATCTTGTACCTTATCATCATTGATGCATATTTTATCGCAGGGTATTTAATGTCTTTGATAGTCTGGGCTCTCTTGTCATAATTTGCACCTATTAAATTCATCACTACTTAATTTTTCATTGATATTTGAGTGTCAAAACTGGTCCTTCTGCACATAACCCTGTTACAACCCTAATTGCCTCCTTATTAATCATATGTGGTATATCCAACCACATAAACTTGTCATGAATCCTACTCAATGTATATCTGATCCACTCATCAACATAGAAAAATATGGGGAAATTATTCTAGACATCGAGCTTCTTCTTTGTCAAGCTCTCGAACCCGGGTTTCAATTCAAACTCATCTCTAATAATCTCATCAAACCATACATCTCCTATCTTAGAGTGGTTATACTCTTCCAATTTTTCATTAATGTAAATCCTAACATCTTTTGTATGCAACACACCATATGGAATACTTGAAAATGCACCATCTACATCCATTATCATTGACTTATCAGGGTGCCTCTTAAATTTAGGTTGAGGATGATATACAACCTTGAAAAATTATGGAGCATAGATCCTACAATACTCTTAAAACAATTCCTAAACTTAGGGAAAAGTAGAAATCTGTAAATACCTTTTGAATCTCTATCGACTAGTGTTTTGTACATGAATTTTGAATCACTTCACTTTTCTCCTTCTATGCTCTTCTCTCCTCAAATGCATAATTGCAAATGACTTAAACATATGTGATATCACTTATAAACCCTTTTTGAATGACCTCAATCACATTGAATGCATTGGTTTGAAGTTAGACAAAAAGTTGATTAACCCTAACTGTGATAGCACAGTCACCTTCCAACTCTCTGCAATTCTTCATAACGAAATATTTTCCATCAATGTTTTCACCAATAGGTAAAGCATTTCAACCTTCACCTTGTATTATCATGCTAAAGGCATCAACACCATATCTTTATTAGGGGCTTAATGATTGTCTATAAAAACTCCCCCTGAGCCAAAGCTCCTTATTTAGTTTCTAGAGGAAACATCTGCACTAGAGGCTGGCACAAACTTAGTATTAACCTCATTCTCCTCTTTCTTTTCCATATCTTGTTCATCTCTTTCTTCATATTTACTGGATCAACATTTTTCATTGGATCATTCTTCTTTACCAAATCAACCTTCACATTCTTGCTTCTACAAAATTTGGCTATATATCTAGGTTTATTGCATTTGTGACATATGATAGCATTTTGAACAAGCTTACTTCCACCAACTCTAGATCTTCATACATTAGCCTTATGCCCAAATCCATTGCATGTATAATAGTAGCCATTGAAATATTGAAACCCCATGCCATTATTCTAACCATCCATATTCTAATTTCTACATTCACTAGCCTTATGACCAAATATATTGCATGCAAAGCACTGACTGAGAAAAGATAAAACATTATGATTCATTTTTTTTCTATATTCTTTAGCTCTATGTCCAAATTTATTGCAAGAATAGTAGTAACCATTAAAAGATGAGTACCTTTGTGCATTTGGTTGTCTATCAAGTGATCTTTTGAAATCCTTCCTCTAATTCCAGACATGCTTGCCATTTCCCTTCTTGTCCTTAATCTTCTTTTGTTCATTGTTCTTCTTTTCAATACTTGGTGTTTTATTTTCTTTTGAACTTTCTCGTTTTTCAAACCCTGATCCTCCTTTGTCTTTATAATTATTTTAATTTTTAATCATTTCATCAAGTATTGTATAGCTCTTGTTGATTCTTTGCTTTCTCCAGATCTGATCTCGAATCAATTGAATCTCCTGTAGATAAATGGAAAAGATATTTTTCCTAGCCTTCTTGTTTTGGGATGTTGTTAACACCCTTTTCACAACCAAAGGGATTTTTCCCAAGTTTTAATCTTTTGAAAATTTAGGTATTTTGGTAGGATATTTTATGGCCTTGATGGGAGGTTGAGATATAACCAAATATAGAATAGAGTCAGCCTGATCATGAACCATCGTTGGGGAGTCAAAAGGACCATTATTAGAATTTAACATGAGACAAAAGAAGAAAAATGAGCACTTGGTGGATAGAAATAATAATTTTATTGACTTGAACTTATAGGACATAATTTTCTAAGGACATGTAAAGAGGTAAAAATGAAATATTGATACGCTTAGTATGCCAAAAATGGTTTAAGAAAACAAAGTGATAAGATAATGCACACTTGTAGCATCCTTCCAAAGTAACATAACTCATAACATATCTAATTACCGATTAATATGATCATATATAAATTTTTAAATTTTTTAAACATAACATTTCATAACAATTTATTGATTTTTATTATTTATTTATCTTAAAATTGAAACTTGTACTCCTTTTAATTAAATTTATTCTTTCTAATTTCTATTTGTAATGTAAATATTGAGTTCTACTAAAGTTTCCTTTTTATAATTTTATGTTTCTTTATTTATGTCTTAAAATAATAACTTTCTTATTTAGTTTATTTATGAATTATTTTTATTTTTAGTTGTTTGTTGCTTTTATCTTAAAAGATACTATATTTTATATTTTTTTTGAAAAAAATATTGTATTTCATTGTAATTATTTTTTAATTTTAGTTAAATTACACTTATTTTACTTTCTTATTGGTTTCTATGTGAAAATTTAATATCGTCTAATTATTACTTAAAGTTATACTAAAGTATGAGTAAAATAAATATAGTTGAATTAACAATAATAAGTTAATTAGTAATATACAGAAAGTTCATTATAGTAAATAAAAATAAAATTACACTTTTTTTAAAGATTTGTTAGGTCTATGAGGGGAAAAATCTAAAAATATGTTTTATTGCATATCATAAAATTCATACTAAAGAAATGTTTATATTTTATTTTATAGGCAGAAGAATAGTTTAACTACCATAGCTATCTAAATAGAAAAATATATTTACAAACCCAAAATATTAACATGTTAACATCTCCCCTTAATATGAAGGGGTTATCATCAAACCGAGCAGTATTTTAACCTGCTCAAACTTCTCTCTTCCAAACACTTTGATGAGAATAAGTGTTGGTTGATTTGAAGCTTCTTTAAAAATCATGTTATTATGATACATCTTAAATGTGTTTGAACTAAGTTTGTTACCTTGATAGGGTTTAAAATTTGATACTAAGCTTGTTGCTTTGATATGTCTCAACTTTTGATAAGGGTTATGTTACTTTGATAGGTCTCAATTTTTAATAATGATCCTGTTTCTTTGACAAGTCTCAAATTTTGATAATGAGTTTGTTAATTTGACAGGTCTCAAATTTGGAGAATACTTTGACAAGTCTCAAATTTGGACTTGTTTTGTCTAGCTACAATTTGGAAAAAAAGACCAAAATTTAGTGGTCAATATGAGTAGTCACAAACTATCATTCTAGGGAAACTTCATATTATCACTAAAGATAATATTTGAAATAGCACACATTGGGTGCAATAAATACATTGTAGAGAAACATACACATCAACTGTCCACCAATAATATTTACAATCAATTAATATCTAAAATAGTACACATTAGGTGCAACATTGTGGAATCACAAGGTGTCAACAATCTTTGAAGTCTCCACTTAAATATAACCACAAGATTCCCCCTTTAGCATATGGGAGAGGAAAATATCAACAATGTGATCTCCCCAATGGAGTAATTGAACAAGAGGAAACATATTTATCTCCATAGCCTCAAATAATTGGAATACATTAGTAAGTCTAATTTGGGAAAAGGGATCTAGGGTCTAAATTGCACCTTTCCACTTACACCACTAGGGAGGACACAAAAATTATCATACAAAACCACTTGGCTACTATCCTTGAGGAAGAGCCAGAATGGCTAATCAAGGTTTTGGTCCTCTTTTTGTTGTGGGGATTGATGATTGATGTTGATTAGGAATTGAACTAGTTTGATTATGTAAACTAGGTCAATTAGGCAACTACAACAAACTAATATGAGTATAGGAAAACATAGATCTAATATATATAAATTGAGAATAGCAAAGAAAATGGTAGAGATAGAGGAACCTGGTATTCAAATTTGGACTAAAATTTTTTGGTTAGGAGTGTGGATGCCCTAGACTGAGAAATGGGGGTTTTTGAAATCTCTAAACAGGTATTA
Organism: Sequoiadendron giganteum; assembly: GCA_007115665.2. Taxonomy (NCBI): domain Eukaryota; kingdom Viridiplantae; phylum Streptophyta; class Pinopsida; order Cupressales; family Cupressaceae; genus Sequoiadendron; species Sequoiadendron giganteum. The sequence goes on from CM021102.1 coordinate 382,037,313, forward strand.
GTGGGGTCACAGTTTGTAGGTTCTTTCTTGTTGGGATTAGGTTCAAAACTTTGTATGTTGATGAATAATTGATCTTGATCTTGCCCTAATTTGATGAATAAATGTGTTTGAATACTCCATCTTGATGTTGAATCTTCAATATTCTCCAAATCCACTTTATATTTTCTACTTGCAAGAAAGAGAGAAGAAAGGGTTGTGTCATATAGGTGATTGCCTAATTCAAACCTCATTTTGGTGTTTCCACCTCCACAATAGCTAAGATTATGTTGGATAAAGAGTTCTTACCCTAGGTTAGGCAAAGGAAAATGTATTAAAAAAATGATAAATCACAAGTGTTTTAACTTATCACTCATATTCAGTTTTTGTGATGGATTGAAGTCATGTCACTCATCTCATGTAAGGAGAATTAGATGCTTGATTGAAGGTCCTGCAAGTGTTAGTACTCACAAAACAATGAACATAAAACATGAAATAAATCTTACATGATGCATTGTTAACATGAATCTTGATTGATGAAAATGTTGTAAAATAATCCTTATTTTTCTCTTGAATTTCCTTAACTAATTTCTAGGATGTTCAATTGGAATTAAAATTGCCTAGTTGTTCAAATGGTGAAAAAGACCTGTATTTATATGCAATTCTTGATTTCCCATAATAATTATTTTTAAAATCCATCAAATGAGTTTAAATTTGTAAATATAAAAATGACGATAATAAAATATTAAAAATTGGGCCAAAATAGGGTGGTTTAGGGTGAGGGTTCCCTAGACTAGACCTATTTTGGGGCTTTGATTATCATTAAATAAATAATTAATATCAATTCCCAAATTTGTCTTGATTTTATGAAAACGATAATAAAAGGGGTAAATAATAAGCACAATTAGGTCCAAGCACATAAGGGGGGAGCCAAAAATAGTGTGAAATTTTTAGGGTCGGCAATTTATGATGCTACATTTAGCCCCCACTTTAGTGATGAAAGTATGAACTTACGGTCATGCTCACACTAAAGTAAGGAAAAGCCAAGAAGGATTATTTCATCAAAATATTGGAGAATTAAGATGGCACTGAATCTATAACATGCCCATTGTTCTTCCCAGTAATTTTTCTATGTTTTACCCTCAAGTGAATAGTTTATGCATCAAATATAAAGAGCAATAAAAAATTTATTTTCTAAATTCCATTATATATGCACTATTTGAAACATAACCTATCCAAAAATTTCCATTACATATTCAAAGAATCTTTTCAACAATATAAGTATGATTTAACTTTGCATAAATATATTCAAGATAGCATTTCTCATTTACAATTTCCATATAGATGGATACATGATTATATACGTAGCTTCAACAAGATGACATGAACTAGAAATACAAACTATT
>CM021102.1:382039528-382370895 GCA_007115665.2 Sequoiadendron giganteum
TAACTTCCATCAAAAGTATTTAATTTTATCAATAAATGACCACAATCAAAGGTATAATATTCAACAATAAATGAATCCCATCAAAAGTATAATCTCATCAAATAAGTGACACGAATCAAAAGTATAACCTTCAACAATAAATGACTCCAATCAAAGATTAAATCAACAATCAAATGATCAATATGATTATATAGGTTAGTCCCAACCTATTTGCTTCAATCAAAGGTTAATAAATGACCCAACCATATAGGTTAACCTCAACCTAGGGTTTCAATCAATAACCAAGTAAATATTCCAACCCAGTAGGTTATTCTCAACCTAGGGTTTCAATCAATAATCAAGTAAATATCCCAAACCAGTAGGTTATTCTCAACCTAGGGTTTCAATCAATAATCAAGTAAATATACCAACCCAATAGGTTATTCTCAACATAGGGTTTCAATCAAAATTGATGTAAAGATCAAGTGATCAATTAAGTATAGATTAATAATATAGTTTGCATGATGTCACATCCTATCAATGATGACATGTTTATCATATCAACATTGTTGTTGTATTGCTAACCTCTTTATTTCCAAGGTTTACCTAGCATTTCAAACTAACAGTATCAAGTCACCTCATGACATCAATATATTCCACATTTCGTGTTCTATATACATATAGTATAGACTATCTATGTTTAATCTAAATAGAAACATCATCATCTATTTTCCCATATAGGGTATATAAAAGTATTAACCCAATATGACAGGTTTCTCCAACATAATAAACAACCATGAAGCATGCAAGCATATCCAAGAATCTTACACAAGTAAAAGACAATCTTTCATCGTAACAATAAAATAAACAATCTTTCCAATATAATAACAAAGAGGTAGGAATCAACATGCTTGTTTAAATCTTCCAACTGAATAATCTTCTCCTCAAGTTTTCTTGCAACTTCCACTACAAACTACCCAAATTCCTCTACTAGCTTCACTCTAAATCTCTCAGCAAAACAAATGAATTCAACAATACAACTCTCAATCTCACAATCTCTCTACCCACTTTGCACTAAATTTAAAACAGAATAACACTAAGAAATCAGATTGTCAATTGATGTATTTGATAGAATGAACACCTCTATTTATACTAATTTGTGAGCAACCAAAGACTACGAACAAGTATTTATGCCACCTTTCATCCTCACGCAATAACTCACTCACATATTTGCAACACATCAAAGTCCTCGCCATTTAAATGGCTGAGTTGAATTGATATATGAGACAGCAAGCTCAAAACAAGTTTCCTAATTCAAATTTCTTTGCAAAATGTTGCCAAAGTTTGCACTTGACTGAATCTCTATTCTATTTGCTAGCTTATGCGTATTTGAAGACCTCTTAAGCATTCCAAACACTAGTTAATATGGTACCATATATTCCATGCAACATTCACAAATCACTGACTAAGTCTTAAGCTTATCACATGGTTGAGTGTGGTCGCAATATCAACAACTCTTGACTTTTATTAGAACTCTTATACCATGCGCCTATTAATGTGTTTTAATCTGCAAGTGAATAAGAGGTTTATATGTGGATTATACCTGCTCAAGGCTTGGTAGATCGTTTCCTTACATTATGCATTCAATATGTCAACATATCTATGTTTCCATCGCTGCATTTTCCTTGACAATAGGATACACGTGTTATTCTTAGCATACACTAAACCTTCGTTCAAACTGTGCGCCATGTATTACCTTATGCGCTGGTCTTTTGCTATCATTTACTTTGGCATTCAATTATCATATTCTCTAAGCTATGTGTTGCATTTTCTCCCAATATATGCGCAACAAACACTTTGATATAGTGTTGACTTGTCTTGCTGGTTAAATACTTATATGACTAGGTTTCAATTGCCATTTCCAGCGCATGTTTTTAGTGCAACATATACATTTGTGTTTGCTGGCTTTTTAAGTTACAATCTCAATGTGGGTTGCGCCACATATATGTGCCCCTTTTAATCTTGCAAATATTTAATATGCAAACACATCTATATACTAGCAATCGCACCGTACTGTGTGCAATGGGTATGCCGAAGATGTGTGGAAGGTTAATTAGGATAAATTTTGGTCTATTTTTTTCATACATTTATGCAGTACATGATGTCAATTAGTAGGTAATTTAGTAAATGATGTTGTTTGTGCAATAAATGTCTCAATAAGTAAGTGCTAGATTCAAATCAACTATGCATCCACTTACAAGGTTCCAAACATGATTGAAATAAAACCCCTAAATCAGGGAGATAATTAGGCTCCATTACCAACAAGCTCATGTTATGTTTGCAATACAGAAAGAGGGAGAGAGATAGAGAGGGAGATATAAAAATAGAAAGAGGGAGACATAGGGTGGAAGAGCGAGAGAGAGTGATAAGGAGAGAGATAAAGAGGAAGATAGAGATGGAGATGGAGATAGAGAAGGAGAAGGAGAGGTATATGGAGAGAAGGAGAAGGAGAATGAGAGATAATAGAGAGAGGAGAGAGGGATAAATAGAGATGGAAGAGATAAATATATAGAGAGGGATAGAGAGGGAGATAGATGGATGGATAGAGAGAGGGAGACATGTCTAGAGATAAAGGGGGAGAGAGGAAAATAGAGGTAGAGATGAAGATAGAGTGAGAGAGGAAGAGAGAGACAAATAGATAGAAAAGAAATACAAAAAGAGATAGGGAGATAGAGATATATATAGGAAGAGGGAGAAGGGGAGATAGAGTGATAGAGAGATAGAGATATAAGGAGATATAGAGAAAGGAGGGGAGGGAGAGAGACAGACAAAGAATTAGAGATAGGTAAATAGAGAAAGTAAGAGAGATAGGTAGAGGAGGAGAGATAGAGAAGAGGGGGAGAGAGGGAGAGAGATAGGTTAAATATGGAGAGAGAGAGAGAAGAGAGGGAGAGAGGGAGAGAAAGAAGAGGGGGGAGAGAGAAGAAGATGGGGGAGATAGGGAGAGATAGCTCAGTAGATAGAGAGGGGGAGAGGGAGTGACAAAAATAGTGGGATATATAGAAAGAGGGAGGGAAAGAATTAGAGAGAGATGAGGGAGAGAGATAGGTAGAGGAGAGATAGAGAAGAGGGGAGAGGGAGAGAGATAGGTTGAAGAGGGAGAGAGAGAAGAGAGGAGAGAGGGAGAGATAGCTCAATAGATAGAGAGGTGGAGAGGAAGTGACAAAAATAGTGGGAGATATAGAGAGATAAAAAGTGATATGGATAGATATATCAATCACTCTCTAGGATATATATCTATCTATTCATCTTTATCTCTCTATCTCTCTACCTCTCGCTATCTCTTTTTCTTCTTCTCTATTTGTATATTTCTCATTATCTCCCTCTCTCTCTATATATATTTTATTCCCTCTATTTATCTTTACGCCCCTATCTCTTGATGTGACTTTATCTCTATCTATGTCTCTCTCCTCTTCTCTCTTTCTCTTTTCCTTTGTCTATTTTTATCTCTCTCCCTCTTTGTTCCTCTATATCTCTACCTATCTCTATGTATCTCTTTGTCCCCCTCTTTATCTCTCCATTTCTATTTATCTCACTTTCTCTCTCTATCTCTATCTCTAGCTTTGTTTCTCTCTCTTTTCTCCTTTTTTGTCCCTATCCATCTTTTTATCCCTTTATTTATATATTTTTTCCTCTCTTTATCTATCTGTCTCTATCTCCTCCTTTGTCTCATTTTACTCCCTCTCTCTTGCTCTCTTTCTCTTTTTTCTCTCTCAACCTAACTATATCTTATCTCTATCTCCCTCTCCCTCTTCACTTCTTTTCTCTTTCTCTCTTTCTCTCTCTCTATATGTTTGTCTCCTTAAATGTGCAATGGGTACATTGAAGAGGTCTTAAAGGTGAATTATCATATCTCTCATGCTCTATCTCTCTTTGTCTATTCCTCTCTTTCAATCTCTCTCTCTCGATATCTATCTATCTAAATTTGTCACTTTCTGTCATTCTCTATCTTTTGAGTTTCTTTGTCTTTATTAGCCAATAGGCTACATATAGTGTGAGATTTGAGGCATTTTTTCAAACAGTTCAATATGTCTTTTTACAGCTGTAAATATATTATTATTTTGTAGAAGTACTGATTATTTAGTTCATTTAAAAATGGGTTTCAATTTTTAGTGGCTATTAGTAATATTGCAGTTTTCTTTTTAATTGTTCTTAATAGTTTTGTCTTATGTACATGTTCTTTGTGTTTTACTGATCTGTTTTAGGTTAAGACTTAAGTATTAATGATTTAGATAATTTTAAATGGGTTTCAATTTTTAGTGGCTATTAGTAAATGGTTGCAGTTTTATTTCTTAATTGTGCTTAATAGTTTTGTCTTTTGTACATATTCTTTGTGTTTGACTAATCTATTTTACATTTTTCTCAGTGACCTTCTATAATAGTTACTTATTAAGATTGTAAAAGTTAATAAAATGTAGTATAATTATATGTGCACTTTTAATCTATTTTGTACTTTTTTTGTAGATTTCAAGTACAACACAAATGAGGATTCAATGCTTATGGTGACAAATAGATCCTACTACTCCCGTGATACTTCTAATCTTGTTGCATCATATAGTGATGGTGACACAATCATTATACTTTGTCATCATAGTCCTTTCTTCTTCATCAATGGATTTGGTCACTCCTTGCAGATGGACTGATAGCCCATGGACCACTATGTAACAAATCTCAGTCGTTCATCATTTTTTACCATTTTCTCGACCGTTTACATGCCTTTTTCTTCCTCACTAGTAATGACCTTTCGCTTCTCCACTTGCATACACAGCATAACAGTTATTGCAAAATTTATGATGGATGGTGAGGTAGGCAACGGTGGACGACATTAGTTGGTTGTCTCATTTTTAAAAAATATATATGTTGGAGGAGATTGGTTTTGGGTTCGTCTCATTTAAAAAAAAATCGCGGTACTAAGATTTCAAACATTTCTTTATGGCATTTTTCCAATTAAATTATTATAATTAAAAATATATATTCCATAAAAATTATCTACTACAAATCAAACCTAACAATGGATGGCCTCTTTCTAACCTAACCGCCATACACTTCTAAAATTTAGTGGATGACTGACACCATGATCGCCACTTATAAAACTACAATCCTTTGAATTGTTACTTATAATTGTTCTCGAGAAAGGCCAATTCTTGATAAGCAGTTTAAACTGTAACAAACCTAGCCACTGGTTTTATTTTTTGCTTTAAGTCTAGCATGGAACCTAACCATGGATTTACTGAGTTCTCCCACATTTGAGTAATTTTTACACATACACAATATAACTAACACACTCACCTAACATCCACAACTTGGAGGAAATGCACATATGTCAAGTGTCGGGTAGAAAATCAAGTACATTTCACGTAAAGTTCCTGACCCCAACAAATGTGAAAACAGCAAGAAAAAAGGAACGGTAAAGTTTCCAGACACCGACGAATGTGAAAATGGTTGGCCGTAATTTTCATTTTAATAAACATACTCTAAAACCCTCATGGAAACCTTATTTTCAGGCTGTAGCTCACCAAATTGGAGAAGTGAAAGTTCAATACTAGTGAGGAAGATTTTCCAAGAGTGGAAACCAATAGTGGCAGGGAAAGCAGCAAAAAATGGTAGAAAAAAGTCGAAAGAAACGGTCGAAAGAATGGAAAAAATGATGAATGGCTGAGATTCGTTTAATCGTGGTCCATTGTAATATGCACCATTTGACGTCAAAAGGCGTTGGAAAAGTTCAGCGTGGGGGTTCCTTCGAGCGTAAATATATATATATCATTATAATATATGTATATATTATATTATTCATATATACACATAAGTCACTATTGATATATATTTATTTATATATATAAACCAATGATTATTATATACATATATATGCATATAAATTAGTATGTATGTATATACAAATACATATTTATTTATGTATATATATCATTTACATATTCACATATAAACATACATTTATATATTTATTGATGAACATTCATATACATACTACCTTTTAATTACCTTAAAAAATATACATTGATATATATATTTTTGATTACCCTTGCATACCGTATATTCATGCATGAGAATACGTAGATGTTTCCACCTTTGCATTTTCATGTGTGCATACATGGGTTACCATATTTATACATTTACACACACACACACACATATATTTAGTGTATATTCTTACCATGTAAATACATAAGTAAAATGTATACTCATATATTCACCGATCGATGTATATATATGGAGTGCATACATACATATATGTATATGTCATATTTATCCAATCTATACTCCCATGTATTTGGGTTACCAAGGACATGTTCATATATACATTTATACATTCCAGGTATATACTTCGTCAGTTAACATATAAGTATGAACACATAAAGAAGAACATATACTCTATACAGAGATTCAATCGCATAATTCAATCCAAAGAAATAACCACAAAACAAGACCATATCCAAAACCATTGGAAAGCATTCCCATTCAATGATCGAAGGCTACCTACCGGTTTCATGAACTAACTTGACTAGACCAACTAGGGCGTGAGTGTGTGAATGCTCAGTTAGGGTTACTAGACCAAGCTCCTCTCTTGAGTGATACTTCCCCTCCCTTCTGGAGGCTCAAACCTATTCCTTCGTTTAGCTTAGTATATCACATAGGTAGTTAGTTGTTCATATAAAATCCATTAGCATCATAAATCATTTGCATCATCAAAGCATTAAAGTAATCATTTTGCAATTCATATACATTCATTGGAGGGCCATTATTTTAAAAGTTGGTAAGAGGTGAAGAAAATGGAGGTGTGATAGATGAAGGGGAAAAAATATAAGGATTCCCACAAGAAATCCCTAAACTAGAGTTAAGACCATTACTATATTGTGTGGTGGATGCTAAAACTAGAGGGGTGAAAGTAGGAATAGAAGCTATAGTTGTAGGAGAGGAAACTTTTTTTCCCATTTGATCTATAGCATAAGTAAGGGTTTGAGCACAACTAGCTATTATAGGGATGTTTGACTACACTATATGATCTAAGATACATAACAATTATATTCCTTACACATTATTGATCAATTTTTGAAGGTTATCCATAAGAGGAATGGTTTCTCCAACCAAGGATCCAGTACTTAAGTATAGTTGAAGGATTTTAAGGTCTTTGTCCAATTCTTTAATCTTATCTTCTAGGACATGTGCAACAAAATATTCCAAGTCCATATGAATGTTGGTGATGAAGAAGACATAGGCAAAGTAGGAGTAGGGAGAGGATCAAAGATAAATTGTGTAGATATAATTTCTTGAGTGGAAGAGTTATGGAACTCATACTCAACATTGAATGTAATTATAGCATGGGAAGTCATAAGTCTATAACCATGTCTCACAGGAGTATAAGATATGGGACACTAGGTTTTCAAGCACATAAATTGATCACAAGATTCAAGACACTTGAGTGTTCATACAATGATGGGAAGAATGACTGATGATGACAAAAATAGATAGAAATATCAGAAATAGGAAACAAGCCTACACAAAAATTATAGAAATAGAACTATGACTGAAATTTGGAGTGAAAATAGGAGGACAAGAGTGAGGGCACCCTAGACCAGAGGTGTAAATTTTTGCAAGTTTAAAGATTTGGAAATGAAGTATAGTGTTTTAAGGCTTGAGTTTGCACAAGTTTAGGTCTAATCTCAAGTAGAATTCTGGAAATGAAAGAAAACCTAATTTATTTACATAAAGCACATGTATGCATGAATTTTTATGTTTCAAAGCAATGTAGTAAGTTCCAATTTCCTAACAAATGATCATTTCTAAAATGCAAGATGTGATACTTAATTGAATTTCCTCTTAAATGCTAAAAATATAACACTTCTAAGCTTTTGAAATGAAAAATGACATGTAAATATTTACTTTTTCAATGTGTCACATGACACAAAATGCAAATTGAATGATAACACTTTCACACAAACTAAGATTTCACTCAAATTTTAAGACAATAGGTGTGTAAATCGTAAGCATGTAAAGGTAAGATACATCGGGTTCACCAAAATGTGATTTGGGAAAAGGGGTCCAAGGTCTAAACCACACCTTTTCACTTACATCACTTGGTAGGACACAAAAATGATCATACAAGACCACTTGGTTACTATCCTTAAGGAAGAGCTAGAATGGCAGATCAAGGTTTTGTTCCTCTTTTTGTTATGTGGATTGATGATTGATGTTGATTAGGGATTGAATTGGTTTGATTATGTAAAATATGTCAATTAGGAAACAACAAACTAATATGAATACAAGAAAATATGGAGCTAATAAATATAAATTGAGAATATTAGAGCAGAGGGAAAAGATAGAAGAACCCGATATTCAAATCTATATTGAAATTGTTTAGTCAAGGGTGTGGATTCCATAGACTAAGAAATGAGGGTTTTTATAATCTCTGAACATGTATCAGTGGGTCATGATTTTTAGGTTCTTTCCTTTTGGACTCAACTTTGAAACTTCATATGATGAATAATTTGATGAATGAATGTGCTTGAATGCTTGATCTTGATGTTGAGTCTTCAATTTTCTCCAAATCCACTTCAAATCTACCAACAACAAGAAAGAGAGGAGAAAGGGTTGTTCTATATAGGTGCTTGCCTAATTCAAACCCTATTTTGGTGTTTCCACCTCCACAATGGCTAAGATGATGTTGGATAAAGAGTGCTTACCCTAGGTCGAGCAAAGGAAAATGAATAAAAAAATGACAAATTACGAGTGTTGCAACTTACCACTTAGATATGTTTTCCTTGATGGACTGAAGTCATGTCACTCATCTCATGCAAGGAGAATCAGATGCTTAATTGAAGGTCCTACAAATGTTAGCACTCACAAAACAATGAACATAAAACATGAAATAAATATTACATGATGCATCGCTAACATGAATCTTGACTAATTAAAATTCTATAAAATAATGCTTATTCTACTTTGGAATTGCCTTGACTACTTTCTAGAATGTTGAATTGGAATTCAAGTTGCCTAGTTGTTCAAATGGTGAAAAAGACTTGTATTTATATGTAATTCTTGATTTCTAGCAAAAAATATTTTGAATTGCTTACAAATGAATTTTATTTTGTAAATATAAAAAATGGTGATAGTAAAATATTAAAAATTGGGCCAAAATAGGGTGGTCTAGGGTGAGGGCACCCTAGACTAGACCTATTTTTGGGCTTTGATTTTTGTTAAATAAATAACTAATATTAATTCCCATTTTTTTCTTGATTTTATGAAAATGATAATAACATAGGTAAATAATAAGTACAATTAGGTCCAAGCACATAAGGGGGAACCAAACATAGTGTGAAATTGTTAGGGTCAACAATTTATGATGCTACAGTAAGTACCAACATCATCATAAGAATCATAAACTATACCTCTAATATTAGCAAAATCATTCTTCATGGGAAGGAAATTCACTTCATCAATCTTCTCAATAATTAAATTCTTATCAAATATATTGAGTGGCATCTTAGAAATATCAAAATTAACTCTATTTAATGTAGGTTCAATAAGCTCTACATCATCATTAGAATAATTATGAGGAGTAACATCATCAACATTATGAGTAGGCACATTTTCACCATTAATAATAGATTGAACTCTCTTATAAGATTTGGTTAACAAATCAACCTTGGATCTCCACCTTGAATTATCTATCCAACCAAAATTCATATGCCTTGTATATTTTAAATGTGGATCTGGTAGATAACAATGTTTGGTAAAATGATTATGCAAACCACATGATGTGCAAGGATGTAGATCAAAGAAACTAAATAAATAGAAAGATGGAAGTGGCATCCTCAATGAGAATAAATTTGGACATTATTGGAATTAGTACATATTGCTTTTGGTTGCTTAGATTTTTAAACCTCACATGAATCATCAAGAGATGTAAAATCAACATGATATTTATTCATATATCCCCTTAATACAAATTTTATGGGTTTATAATATTTTCAGACATAAGAGGCAACAAACCCTTGTAACCAAGACCAAATTTTCCCCAATTTATTTTTGAGATACATCTCACAATGGGTTTGGGTGAAGTATAAAAGTTTGGCTCAATAGGTTTCTACTTTTATGACTTTGGTTGGCAGTATTTTTGGGTCACAAGGTCAAACAAAACATTTTTCTTCAAATACATTTTGGTTTTACTTGCTTGCTTTGTTGAAATGCTAGTAGAAGGTACATCTTGCTTAACATATTTCAGTTGTGTGTTATCTAGTTGGTCTCACAGCCTATTAAATTCTTTTTTCAATAGTATGTATTGGTTAAAATATTGCATAAACAGAGGTTTATATTGTCTCCAACATTTTGATATTAATTCTACCTCATTTGTTTTGCTTACATGAATTTGTAGAGACAACATGCCATCATTGTATAATGTGGTCATGATTATAGATAGGGAAAAAATAGACACACCTTATAACATCAATCACACCTTATTTCTCCATACATCCTTATTACTCCCAAATATAACCTTAATTATCCATAAATAATCAAAAATTTAAAAAGAGAGAATATCCATGGCTGCAAAAACATACCTTACAAGTTTGATTAACCTTGCAAAAACTTTAACAACATACCACTCCACAAATACTTATAAACTATGTAACCATAAATATATACAACTTTCAACAAAGTTCTTGCCCCTTTGGCATGAAGCATTGAATTTGGATTCCTTTTTTTTTTATTCACACAAATAACCCTCTCTTTTGTGTTCAATCATCATGAAGAATTTTCTTCTTTATTGCTTTTGTACTCTCCTTCCCTCGATGCACTTGATTACCCACTTCCATACACTGATTGATTCTCATTATTACAATTTCTTCATGGTTTTTCATCTATAAATGACCTCGATTACCCTTAACAAGAATCAATTCTTGGAAATAAACCAAAAATAAATTTAGATTGAATAAAGGAGCACACAAGTTTACATTAGAATGGGACATATTTAATATCTCATGAAAACTTTTAAAAAATTGCAGACAAGCAACAAATTTAATATCAATTCACATCTTAAACATCTCTGAGAAAAATATGTGGGTAGTAGACATGCCAATCTGAACAGATTAAAATGATTCTTCCATGTGATTTACTCCCTGAACAAGAAGAATATTGAGGCATTATTGAAATTAAACTTGTTTAGATTTCACCATATTATACTATATTTGTTTTTCTTTATCAAATGGAATCCTATAATTTGATTTTCAAATAGCCACTTTGATACCATTGTTAGGCCCAGGAAGGGCAAAATAGAATAATATATTTTTTCATATCAAGAAATTAAATGCTAAAGAAATTCTTACATGTTTATTTTATAGGAAAAAGAAAAATTTAGCTACGATAACTATCTATAACTGTCTAAATAAAATATATATATTAACAATTGTGTTAACCTTAAAGATTAACACATTAACGAAGATTATGTCACTATATAGGAGGATGTCACTATACAAGTCAATGTCAAGTTTTATGTGTTTTATGCTAATTGTACAAAACATATTCCATATTTTAAGGGTTCATTAAAATAACCATTTGATGTTAGTATTTTTCCTAATGTCATGGATAATACTAGACTAGATGTTTCCCAAGAAATGGGAGTTCTTAGTAGATTTATGTCAAATATTTGCAAAGAACATAGGACCTATGTGTAAAGTATCTTCAAGTACTTGAGAGGAACTTCTAATTACTATATTTGTTTTCATGGGACTAATAATGTCATGTTATTTAATATATGGATTGGGGTGGAGATATTGATATTGGAAGATCTATAAGTGGCCATGTTTTTAATGTAGGTGCATTTAATTCCATTAACAATATTGTGTCACTGAAACTAGTTGTTGGTTATGTTTTCACTTTTTTTAGTTTTGGGTTATTGTTTTCTTGCAATTTCTAGCCAACTTACTTTCTTATAGAGTGTTACACAAGAAGAATGTAAGTTATTTATATGTTTTAGGATATTTTAGCTATATTATAGGATACATATAAGTTGATATAGTAATTATCCAAATTGCTTCAAAATAGACTTGAGTGTATTTAGGGTGCTACAAGGATCATGTGTTCTATAGTTTGTGACAAGACCTACTATAGATCCTAGTGTTAAGTTTAAATTGAAATGATTAGACAAGTGGATATCTATATTGACAACAATAAAATAAGTTAAAATGAACATATTCTAGTCTCTTACAGTCACTAGTTGTTCCCTTGCTAATTAAAGGGGCCCGTTATGTAACGCCTCGTCGTGGAACCCGAAAAATGCTATGACATTCACATAAAATGACTAAATAATTAATTTTAAAAAAATAGATAACATGTGACAACAACAACCATAATCGTTTTAGGGTTACACAACTACGCTACTAATAAATAACAACAAAACACCACAATAACCATAAATAAATAGACTCATGAGAAGTCATGACCAGATATACAATAAGAGTTACATACAATAATTAAGATTGTGACAAATCTCAAAATAATACAAGTATCGATACAAAGAAACTCATGTACATCATGAGTGTAATACAATAAAGAATGAAATGAAGAAAAGAAGACGACCACGTCCATGAACTCGCCAAAAGAGCTATGCTCGACAACCACTATGCAATCTGGATCCAACCAAGAAATCTTATCACGAACAACACACTTGTAGGGGACCCAATGGAGAATGTGGCACGTTCCTCCCAACTGTGTGGAGCTCGAAAGCCCACCCCCCATGCTAGGAGATAGAACAAGTCCTCAAGTCAAACTAACATCACAAAGTACATAACACAAGCATGGTCGACTCACATGACATCTCAATACCAGAAAAATGACAAACTCCCAGTACCTTAGTTAAGGTTTTCACATAGATACCAACTTCTGAGAGGTTACCCATGCAACCACTTTCAGGTCTAGCCCCTAACAAAATCCACCCCTCCTAAGGTACAACTCCACAAATAGATTACAACAAGAAGACAACATGCATGCAACATGAACTTCTTACACAAGGACATATAGTCAACCGAACCAATAGATAACCTTAATGACATAACATGCATGGCAAAAGAAGACACTGTTACAAAAAGACTCAATGACCTCAGAGCTGACAATAACATCAAATATAACAATGTGGATCACAACATGCATGGCCTTTATCCTCGCAATTACAAACATATTCCATCACAATAAACAACACTCTCCAAGCCTCTCGGGAACAATATTCTAACATCAAATTCTAATACAAGGAATATTAACAAGAAGGAAATTTTTTAAAACAAAATGCACAATTCAAACTCAAGAATTTCAATATCACATTTCCAACTTAAAATATAAGTTTAAATGAATACAAGGACCATAAAAACTTTCCTTCATCATTGATATTTCAAATACACTCTCCTAGATAGGATAAACTTATAAATTAATATCTCCATTAACCATCTACAAATATATTTGATCATTTACACGGAACAAATCAAATATCATAAGATTCATACTTAATAATTTATTAATTAAATCCATATCTCAAATAACCATTACCATTTTATCTTAGATAATTTACACATTCTACCATTACATTCTGCATATATCTTAACATTCAAACTACGACCATTGTATTTGATTAAACTAATTTATAAAGCAAGAGATACTTATGTTAACAATTAATATTAATATAATTACATTCTAATTCTAAGCATGTAAATATTCTTATATATACATTATATTCTAGTTTAAGAATATAAATATACCTATTTACACTTTATATTCTAATTAATATTTACTTGAAGTATACATTCTCAATAATAATTATCTTCCACATAGCACTATAAATAAATGTATGATTTTATCCTATCTTATATTGTGATTGCCATAAACTGTGATATAAAAGATTTAAACTTAAAATTTAAACTTACTTACCTAAGCAAGAGATCGCACTAAACCACACCGACCACAGAACAGAGAGTATGATTTGGCGACTAAAGCAATCAAGCATGCATGCTACATGCAGACTGAAACATAAACTCGAACTCCAATCGGTGCAACAGTCTATAACATTAGCATGCAAGGTAAGAAGGATATACCAAAGATCAAACAAGAAGAACTTGGCTCAACCAGGAATATGCAGCCGACCTAACCATTAAAGCAGAAGAGTTTCAACTGAGATTATCACAGTAATATTAGTCTCTGGAAGAGTCACGACCTCACTACACAAGGGTAACGAAGAAGGAAGAACCCGATGCATGCATGTTACATGCAGAACAAAACAATAAGGGAAGAACCGATGAAAGTAATAGTACGTGCGCATGCATCTAAAGGCCAACGGATAGATGAAACAGATAAATACAAAGCTACAACAGCAGGTGCAGAGTGAAGAATCGGCTATTCCATTGAATTTTGACTATGAAAACAAACATAAAAGAATAGACCTTTGGACATTCAATTTTAAAAAAATATTTCCACACTGAAAGAAGGCAAATGATTCTAAATAACACATACCTTAATCAAACCACTAATATAAAAATTGAGGGTTACGTTGCTAATCAGGAAAAGAATTCCATATCGACTTGGCATGCTACAGGTTTAAATGATTCACAAATGTTGCTAGCATTCTTGTCAAATCAACTTGGAAATATCAAATGCATAACAGGAGATTAACGTAACAAATGGCCATGGTAGGGTGAGCATACGTTCACTACCAGAGTAGGATTTAGTACGTTGAAGCCTAGATAAGGTCTGAAAAAGAAACAACGGGAGTACACGACAACCTCGAGAGATTTCTGAATGATGGCCGACATACATAAAAGCAAGACTTGAAGCCATTTCCACAACATAAGGCGTCGACGGGAAGAGGTAAGGACAGTGAAAAAGGTTTGGTCCATCAAAAAATGAAAATTAACAAGTATTGCCATCCCAACTACACTCGACCACCGGTGGTACAAAGCAGCCAGGAGTTTATGCAGAAATGATGAAGGAAGAAAAAAACATCCCCAAGAATATGTCGATCTGCTAAACAGAGTAAACCAACTGGTGCATACAGCGCCAGAATTGATAAGAAGATACGCAATACAAGGTAACGCAGCAACACAAGGCATAAGATAAGCCATGGTTAAAGGAAGACTTGCACGAATTTGATCACCCGAATAAAAATAAGTTTCCAATTTGAGATTATTTTGTGATTCAAGGAAAGTTTTCATTTTTATTTTTTTCTGTTAATAAACAACTACAATAAGGGTTCAGACTAAGAAGGATGTCAGCCATACAACTTAGCTTACAAAGTAAATGAGGAAACCATGAACAGGAACACCGAACCGTATACAGGATAAGGAGGTGAACATGTATGGAAGTAAAAATATCATGCATGCAAGATATGAACAACATCAAGTATGATACAGGTACAGGCCAATAGAAAACACTTAAGCGACAATTCTCACAAATATCAACCGACTAATTAACTATCCGAAATACATACTAAAAATTCCAAGCCGAGGAATGAGGAGGTTATAGATCTTATAGAAAACCTGAAACTTTCTATACTTATTTATTTCACAATAGTTTTGACATTATTAATTTAGTTTTCTATTGTACATGCAGGTTTTAAAATACAAGATTTCATAGCATGCAAATTTAACATATAGCAAACTCCTCAACCAGTTCCAATCCATACAAACAAGAATCATAACAAAGGAGAAAACCCGATATGCCTTCCGGAGTCGAGCACCGAGGAGTATAAATTTCAATGAATTAATCTACAAATCCTTCATAATGCAAACATCGTTTCCAAACACAGTTTTCAGCTTTCCCAAACAAAAAACCCAGCAAACAAATCACAGAGAGAATAAATATTTTTATTTTATTTTATTTTCAAAAATCAATTTTCCCCCCATAATCAATGATCGTTTTCAATAATATACTCCTTTCACAATTTTCAAAGAAAACCAAACTTTAACTCAACATTTTAGCATGCATCAGTTAAACTTTTAAACAACTATATGATCAAAACGAGATATTTACAACTTTAGATCACAACTATCTATTCTATTTTTCAAAAACATCAAGATGCATAATCAAATCAATTTACAATTAAATAACCTTTTCAAAAACAAGATATTTTAATATTTCACTTTAATCACTTAATAAACTAAGTATAACTTTTCTAGCTTAGTTATTTCATTAAATCAATAAAGCAACATTACTATTTTCATTAAAACATTAAAACAATCTAAATTACATTATGAAAACATAATAGGTACAACATTACACAACAACGACGATCACACGACAAACGGGTGACAAGACATAAGGGTGTCGACAAATACTCGTTCTTTTCAGAACAATGGTTCAGGACAGAGGACAAGTCTATCTCCCATCGATAATTCCATTGGGTCATGGCAAGCTCAGACCTGACAAGCAGGTGGAGTCGATGCCTATACCTGAAAGTTGCATAACCCTGCACGATTAACCAACAACATGAATAAATATGAAAACACACCATGAAGAAGAATCGCGATGTAGCAGGGCACTCACTGATGAGTACTGCTAAATCATCTCCTTCACCAACAGACGTAAACTTATAACTAACATAATATCATCATGTATAAAACATAACAACATAGATAATCATCATAAAATATCATCTCATGAAAGTAAACATCACATCACAAAATATAGGGTATCATCAACTAATTTTCACAACTGGTCATGTAAGCCATGACATAAAACATCGAAACAACATACTGTCAAAGGTCTAACTGCTAACAGTGTCACAAAACAACTAAAATAAAAGTGTCACCAGGAGGGTCACTACACGTTATCCTTTATATCCTTTGAATAGTGGGTTGATTAATTTAGTTTGTGTGATATTGATGCATTCATAATATAATTGATATATAAAAAAATTCTATGATTTTTCATTGTATGTACTAAGAAATGGAAACACAAAATAAAGAACTCTAAATAAAAAAAGATAACTAAGTCCTAATACCAAATCCAACTACAAATATTAGGATTAAGCACACTAAAATGACTTGCTCATAAAAGGATGTGGATGCAACTCAACAACATAACATTATAATATTTTGATAATAAGTTCATAGAACTTAATCTTGCTTAAAAGGATTGATATGCAAATGATGAATGAAATGATAAATTTATATACTTTCAAGAGATTAGATGAATGGTGAGGATTTTATCAAGAATCATAAGATAACTCAACTTGTTATGGAATCAATTCAAGGAGGTGGAAGAGATAACTAGTTATAAAAAAATATCATTTTGATCTCCTAAGATGATAATAATAAATTTTATTTACTCACTAAATGGGTAATGACAAGAAAAAGTTGTTAATTAGAAGAATGAGGTAACTTATGAATGGATAATTAGATATTTTATTAATTTATTAAAAATGGATAATTAGCTCACATTAATTTTAAATAAAATATTATTTAATTGACTGATTGATAATGGATAATGTGATAATGGTTCATAGTAAATGATAAATAATGTATATAATTATTATAAATAATTGACAATTAGAATAATAATTTTAGTGTCTACATTTTGTCCCTCTTTGAGATAATATTTGAACACATTTTTTTTTAAAAGTAGCTAAAAAGAAAAGAAAAGTAGTTAAGAATATAAAAACTAGAAGAGATAAAGAAAATGATGATATGCTCTAGGCAAGAAAAGGAAGCAATGGGAAGGTGGGATGATTGATGCCCCCTTGAGAGGTTATATATGCATAAACTACATGGGTGAGCTCTTGAAAGAAGAGATGTGAAGAAAATGTTAGATGGAAGAAAAATAGAAGAAAAAGATGAAGAACAATTAAAAGAGGGAAATTAAGAAGCATGATTGTGAATTGTAATACCCCTCCATTTTGCTCTTTTGATGTGATGGTAATTTATTCTGATGTATCACTATGGCATGCTTTAGATTAGCATTGTGAACATTTGAATAATGATGTTTTATGTTTTGATTAGACTATGGATGTTAGACTCGTTACTTTGTAACATTGTATGGGTGAAGGGGACAAGATTGCATCACTCGCTTGCGAGTGCCCTGTGATTCCGCGATTCCCTCTTCACGGTGTGTTTTATATGATGCAAATATACATGTGTGATATATTTTGTTTGCAGGTTAATAGGTACAACACATCGACTCCACCTGGTTTCTTAGGTTTGAGCGTGTCCATTGCCAACGACATTTGATTGGGAGATAGTAGCTAGGTTTTTCGTGCCAAGTCATCACCCTAGTCATAAGTGTGTTGTCGATTTTAGTCTAGTTCAGTTGTTTGATTATTGTTTAACTACCTAAGATTTCATTTAATTGCAAGTTAGAAAAAGGTAATTAAATGGCCTGTGTAGTTAAGTTGTTGATTAAATGAATTTGGTTATAATGTGAAATTTTTTATTTAATTTACTAATTAATTTAATTTAATTAATAAAATAATTTAATCTTCAATTAGATTTATTTTATTGATTGATTAAATTAATTGTGTTAATTTGAATTAAGTTATTCATTTTGGAAATTAATAGATATTTTGAATTGAAATTAAATTTAAAAATTAAAGAAAGGGATTTAAATTTCATTTTTGGAAAATTTTAAATGCAAAGTTGAAAATAGAGATATTTTGAGATATTTTTTGTTTTTTGTTTTCAAAAATTGATTATGGTAGTTGAATAGATATTTTTTAATTTTTGGTTGGCTATTATTGGGATTTTTGATGAGTTTGTGAGGGAGGATGAAAATTTGGAAAAATGGCTCGAAGGGAAGGAGATCATTGCTGGTTGTGGGTTTTGAATTTGGTGTTTTCTGGTAAAACTCAATTGGATTGTTGAGAAGAAGCTTGAATATGAGGAATAGGCTTTTCACCATTTTGCCAATCTTTGAAGCTTTTGGAACCAAGTTTTCTACTTCGTAAATTTGTTTCATTTTGAAAGGATTCATGTATTTAGTTGTGTTGCTTGTAAAAACCATTGGTTGGAAACTCAAAATGATTATGTGGAAACATAAACCCATGCTCAAACTCACTCAAACTTGAAACCTTTGTTTGAAAATGTTGTTCTTCCAAGAAAAATTGCATACTTTGTGAAAATGATCATTTTAGAAATTTGTTTGCTCAACTAATTTGATAAATTTCATCTGTTGTATACTAAAATATATATATATATATATATATATATATATATATGCAAATTTACATATATATATATTTGTGTTTCAATGTTGAAATGTCTGGTTTTAAAAAAAAGAGGAGCCCACGTTTTATTTGGGTCAAATTTTTGAAATTCGCAGTGATAGGTGAAATTTTTATTAAATAAAATTTTTGTTTTTAAAAGAAAATTTAAATCGGAGGGTTTGGGAGGGAGGTCGTAGGGGGCTCACCCCACCACAACCCCCATAGGAGGCATGTGGGGGAGCAGCACCCTGCGCACCCACTCCCTCTCCCCTCGCGTCGTTCGCGCCCCTTACCTAAGGGTTCGGCTGTGTGTAACACAGTCGACGCCCCTTAGGGGGATCCGACTGTGTTACCCACAGTCGACCCAGGGTTAGAGTCGGCTGTGGGTTGAGCCGGCCGCCGCCCTATGAAAACGTGTCTACTGCCTCCCCTTCTTAAAACATACGCGTGGATCCCAAGAAAACCTGCGCCCTATTCTCATTTGGGTTTTTTTTTTTTAAATAATAAAATAAAATATATAATATTTTTAATATTATATTTTATAATATTAATATTGTTAAATAATATTTGATATTATATTTTATAATGTTAAAATATTAATATATATTGTTAATAAGTAGATATATATTATATTTTATAATATTAGAATATTGTTAAATAATATTTGATATTATATTTTATAATATTAAAATATTAATATATATTAAAAGGAGATTTAATTAGTGACATGTGTGATTATAATTGAGAAAATTTTATATCTAAATGCAATAGTTAAATTATTGATTTTATTTTAAATAATATATTTGTAAAGGCAAATATTGGATTTGTAAGTAATGTGGTTAATAGCGAAATTAATTGGTTTCTTTTAAAATGATTTGGTTTGCGAGAACAAATAGTTATTTATTTTGAAACGATATTTTCTAAATGTTTGAAATAAATGTCTATTTTACATTAAATTAAAAACAATTAGAGAATGAAATATTTGGTTTTTATTTCATCTTTGTCTAATAGAGACGTTATTCAATTCAGTTTTATTAAATGCAATAAAGTACCATATGTGAATTAAGAAGTGGATTTAGGAAATCCGAAGTAGGTTTAATCCTAATTAAATTGTTTGTTTAAATGTAATTCCTTTTGTTATCGCTTTGGGGGGAGTTAATTAGAAAAGGTGTTAAGTCTTCCAGATAGGGTTTTAAATGTGGGGGTTGTCATTTTATGAGGTCAACCGTTTGTTAATCCCCTTGAGTAGTGCATGGTGCCTTGTCAGTAAGTAACCCGGTTATCACGAACAGGGATGATTTGTGCCTCCTGTGGAAGGAGTGGATTATGCGATTTGTGCCTCCTTTGGAAGGAGTGGATTATGTGTTTTGTTGCCTCCAGTGTTTGGAATGAGTCTCGTTACATGTTCCTCCTTGTGTTGGAATGTTTGTGGTATCTATTTTTGTATGCACTTGGGCTCCCTTGGTAATTGGTTTGAATGTATGTTGTCAAGTAGAAGAGTGACTTCTGTTAGGGGCCAGAGCCATGAGAGGTAAACTGGGTAACCTTCGGAGGTAGTTTATTCGAGTGATAACCAAAGCAGTGTAATCCATGTCAGTAATGTTATGGTGTACTTGTAGTTGGTACTTGAATGTTATGTGTATGGTTTTCTTAACATACTTGATCTATTATTTCTGGAAGCAATGTGACCATGTTAGAGTTGTACTTGTGTTGTACTTGTGTGCTGCATGTGATCGGTTGTGTCAGTTTGGTTCAGTGATGATTCAACCTGTGTCTAGAGGTAATTGGTCTTGTCTAGGAATCCTTGTTACTATCTCCTAGCACGGGGGGTGGGCGTTTGGGTTCCACTTGGTTGGGTGGCGTGCACCTTACTCCATTGGGCTTCCTTCTTGTTCGTGTTGACAAGGTTTCCAGTTGGAGAGCTCGTGGGATCCAGTTACTCTTTATGATTTTAATCATTTCAGTTAATCTTGTAATTTATCACCCCTCATTTGTTATCGAGGTGGAAGTTGTAATTTGTAATCATGCTTTTGGATTTACCTCATTCGGGGAATGAGAGATGTAATCTCCTTAATAGATTATTGTACTTTGGGATCTTATGGTATCTTTTACTTTTATGTTGTAATTTATCTTGTATGGAATGTATGTGTTGTTAATTTCTTAGGTAATTAATTTTGTGGTTTCAATTCATTAATGTTGTTCGTGGGTAATTAAGTAATCTCAGTCTCATAACCTTAGAGGTTGTTGCAATGTGCAGTGAACTTGCATATTAATTGTACTTTAAAAAAAAAATTAGTTCGTTTGAGTAGTTAATTGCAACTTCCTCTAGGGTTGCATGGCGGGGCGTTACATGAATAATGGTGAATTGATTATGATGATGAGTTATCCTAAATTTTATTTTAGAAACATTTAATTAATATAATAATGGATATTATGTACTAGGGTATATAAGACCAAGATGACAGTGTATCTAATGCATAGACTGAATCACAAGAAAACAACAAGTAGGAGGATGCCCCATCACTCAAAAATTATTTGACACTCTTTTTCAATCTATGGTAAGACAATAAACAAACATAAGGAGTTTCATACACATCACAAGGTACTTAACCTTGGTGGGTTCGATGAGAGAACAATCATTAAACACAACACATAGAAATAAAAGACCTTGACCCAATATATACCATTCAAATTGTACCATGATATAAAATGATTGTGTGACCTTGAGAAGGCATAATATGGGTCAAAAGATAAGTTAAAAAGATAAATAAAGAGATTAAAAAAAAAGGATAAACCAAATAAATAAACAAGCAACTATCAACTGACACACAACAACATTACCTCTTGTCAAGGTAGGGAAAATACTAAAGAGATGGATTTGGATCACCCCTAGTTTGGGGAAGGATACATCCCATTTAAGGTAATTGATGGATGAAAAGGGAACCTTTATGATTATTATGGGACTTTATCTCAAAAGTGAAAAAAAAAATATGAAATAACCCTTTAGCATTAAAGGGAAATAAAAATAAAGGATAATATGATCCTTTGGTTAAAATGGATATTGATAAAGAATATTTATATAAACTCTTTTAAAAGGGGAGGAATAATTATTTATTTAAATAATTATTAAAAGGAAACATTGTGAAAGGGTGTGATGGTTTGGAAACCACCCCTTAAAAATTTATATAAATCATTCACATAAGAATTGAAAAGGGACATAGAGATCACTCAAGGAAGAAGAAGGTGGTTTGGTGAGTTATGGGCATGGGAGAAGAGGAACACAATGTGTGTCCAACTCAGGGTACAATGTACACCTAAGATTGTCATAGCCAAGGCTAATGCTTGGGAAGCATGTATGTTGGTTCTAAATAAGAACCGGTTCCTCCTAGAGTTTTCCATGGCTATGAGAGCCAAGACCATTGAAATCTTTCTAGGGTGAGAATGATCATTCCAAGTGCTCTAATTCAGATAAGTTATAAAATTGTTTTATTGAAAGATATAAAATTATTAATAAATGGGATGGAGTTAATATAATTGAATTATAAAAATGTGTTATTTATTATTCATATTCTTGGATGTCAATTTATATATTAATAATGATCTTAATATTCTTAATTCTTAATCCAATTAATATTGATAAATAAGCATTATGTGTATTTTGTATTTGAATTATAGATATACTTTATAATCTTTAAACTTAGTTATTAACACTAATAAATCCAATACCATATAATTTTAACTTTGATATATTAAATTTATCCAATTTTATACTTTGGAGAAAAGTAACATTAAAATGATGGAAAATGGTGTGACAACTATATGTTGTCAAATTTTTTATTTAAATTTTAGGAATTTGAATTAATGTGCATGTGTTGAATGTGTTGTTTGAAGGTTTGAAAGCATATGTTTATGTTTATTTTTGCATTTATTCATTGAGTTGTGGGAAATGGGGAAAAATTATTTAGTGTGGAAGGAATCCTAGGCACTAAGTGATCCAAAAGGCATAAACAAATATTTATTCCAATGTAGGATGTAGTCACCCATCCTAGTGTATAATAAGGCACAAAATGTAATAGATGGAAGCATGAACTAATGAAGTGGTTCACATGACAAGGAATGGATGAGGACCTAAGAGATGTAAAAGTCTAGTTTATTATGCATGGTGCATGTGAGTAGGTTTTCACCATGGTACTTGGCCAAGGTACCACCAAAGGTGGTTTTCACTAGAGGATGATTTTTATCTTTACTATTTTTATATTTTTTATATTTTTTTGGTTGTAAAACATGACACCTATTTACCAAGTTTTCATCATGGTGAGTTCCCTAAGGCACCATAAAAATGGTTTTCACCACAAGGTGATTTTTCTCTTTACTATTTGTTGATTTTTTATTCATATTAATATTTCTCTCACATACCAGGCAACACCAACAATGGGAAATATTACAAATGTGAGACTTGATATGCATAATAAAATTAAAAAATTTAGAATCCAATTCTAATAATTTGTAGAACATTCACTAGATCTTAAGGGAAGAAAAGAGAAAAGATATTGCTTATTTAATGAAACTACTCTAAAGTGATACATTGAATCTGGTAATGATATCAAAATGGTACAATATTCATTGTT
Source organism: Sequoiadendron giganteum (assembly GCA_007115665.2). Lineage (NCBI taxonomy): Eukaryota > Viridiplantae > Streptophyta > Pinopsida > Cupressales > Cupressaceae > Sequoiadendron > Sequoiadendron giganteum. The sequence continues at coordinate 382,063,385 of CM021102.1, forward strand.
CAAAATATAATATCGATTCATAGTAGAAAAGAGCATATCAAATGCACAATTTTAAACCATTTGTAAACATTATCCATCAAACAAATAAACATAGGCCTAGCACCAACATATCTCAATTAGAAAGAAAAACTCGAAAGTCAAATAGGCTAGCACAAAATGTCACTTTCTCTTCATTGTTGAACCAAGAACAAATTGCAAAAGGAAATATACATAATTATCAAATATTTGATAGTTATGGAGTGGTACCTACTAAGGCTAATGTATATCCCCCTTTCAAATAATATAATTACAATATATATCTTAAAATAGGAAAATTTGAGGAGAAAATAAATATCTTGCATGTTGGAAGAATCTCCTCTCTTTGTTGCATGGGTTACACCTCTCCTTGTTCTCGTGTCTTTTTCCCTCTTAATTGTAGCTTTTCCATATAAAGACTAGATTTTTCTTTTTCTTTCCATGGCTTTCATGTTGTGTATTTTATTTTATGGTTTCCTTACTTTAAATAAAGATTTTTCTTCATTCATTCTATGAGTCCATAAAACATGTGCTTTTAAACAAGTGTCTCATTCATTAAAATCTTGGGGATCACTTATAATTCTATCACATCTTTTAATGACTTAAAACCTTTAAAATATTTTAAATACAAAAAAAATTAGTTTGATGAAAGTTAAAATAATGTTTAAAAATAAATAAAACATCCCTCACTAGACCCACATGCCACATGGGATATGAGATGACCAATAGTGTAACATTTAGAACCAAGTGCTTCTCACAATTTTAGGAAGAAGTGTTAGTCGTTTGATGGAAAGAATAGATCAATGGTTCAAAAATCCTTTACCACTTGATGAGTCCTTCTACCAGCTCATACCCATGTGAACCAATGACACACTTCCTTGGACTGGCATCCCTGGTGAACCTTTTGGAATGTCCTAGCTATTGACTCTTTCTTGTGATGAAAAGATTACTATACATTCTATTTCCTTTGTTCCTCTACTTTGGTTGTGTAATTCATAAATATATTTGATATTAAGGGATTTTGTGCTATTTTATGCATGATTCTTGTTCTTCTTTCCTCCTTTAAAATGGATTCTTTGAATCTTGATGCATATTGATTGAAGTTTCTTGCACTAGAATGGGGATCATGGTTAGAGTTTGTGACTATATACCATATTAGCATGGTTAATGGCCACACCTTGTATTTGGAATTATAATTCACTTCATACATATTGTGAATCCCTTAGAAGGGTTATGCCCTCTTTATTCATGGTTGTGTGCCATTGAAATGGTTCTACATTTTTTATAAATATTTTGTCATTTCAATCTCACCTTGTTGTATACCCCAAGTTGTGCACCATACATTTAGTGTTGTGTAGACACCTTCATACCATACTTACAATAGTTGCATTAGATTTTTCGTGTCATATTGGATTTACTATGTTGGATTTTAATACCTTGTGTTGAATTTGGAAGGGCTCACACTGAAATTGGAGAGCTACACAATATTTGGCAATGTTGGAGTTTGAATACCTTGCATCTAGCACCCCTCTAATTTTCTTATATTTTCAGATAGTTCTTTTACTTTGATAGACCATGATACTATGTTGTTATTTGATCGCTGACATTGGAGCGATGATGGTTTTTATATTTAGATGTGATGGTACACTATATTGATGTTTATTGTTTATGACATGCTTTCTGGTTAGCGTAGTTGTTTATTTGAGTTGATATTGATATATGCTCATCTGTAATTAATTGATGTTTTGGTTTTCGTCAGTTTTGATGTGACACTGTATTGGTGAAGGGAACGGGATTGCATCACTCGCTTGCGAGCACCCTTCAATTCCATGATTTTCTCTTCACAGTGTGATTGTTCATGATTTATATATATGTACGACATATATTTAGATTGTAGGATTGCAGGTATGGGACATCGAATCCACCTGGATTCATAGGTTTAAGCGTGTCCATTGCCCAACGTAATAGTTGATTAAGATATAGTAATGGGGTTTCCTTGTCAAACCACAACCCTAGTCACAGTGTGTCGTCAGTCTTTGTTTTGGTCATGTTGTGTTGTCATGTTGTTCTTGGTTGCCTTGTCATTTAATTATTTTGCGAGGTATGTTCTGTGGGAAATTAATGCTTAAAATGTTTTAAATTGATTATTTATTTAATTGTGATTAATGTTGTTAGAAGTTTTATATTTGATTTAATTAATTAAATTAAATTTATTTTGTAAAGTAATTTAATCTTTGAGATTAAATTTATTTTGTAAAGTAATTTAATCTTTGAGATTAAATTTATTTTATAAAGTGATTAAATTTAATTAGAAATTAATATGTGATTTGAATTATTAAATGCACAAATATCTTGTGAATATCTAGAGGAAATATCTATGACTTGTTTTTGGAAATATATTTTATTTGTGACATGTGTTAGAAAAATTAAACACTTTTGTTGGGAATTAATTCTTAGAGAGATTAATTGCATTAACTAAAAGAGGAAAGAGGCTACTTCACGGCAATGAGAAAAGATATCTTGGGGAGGTTGTTGAAAATTGGGGAGAAAGCTCTCGGGGAATTTTGGCTCTGGTTTTGTTTTTCATCTTTCTGGAAAAGTGGATAATTTGGAAGAAGCTTTGGTAAATTGGAATCGGAAGGCGAAGCTCTACTTAAAACATCACTTCCTCAAACATCTGGAAATAGGTTCTTTAATTGTTTTATTTAATTTCAAATTGGAAAGGCTATTAGAATTAATTTGTTGTTTTGGAAAAGATTGCCTGTACAATGAAGAATATTGTTTAAAGCTTTGGTTTGTTTTGGAAATTGAAAAATTGTCCTGAAAGCTTTAGAGCCTCTGTAGAATTTTATTTTTTTTTAAATAGAATTCCCAGAAAGATTTTATAGAGAAATTTGGAAATCTCTCTAGGAATTGTTTTTAAACAAAAGAAATCCCAAAAGGAAAACAATAGAAGATTTGGAAAATCTCTATAGGAATGGAATTAAAATCTTCCTGTCGAAATTTGTGGAAAAACTTGTTTGTATGCGAAAAGATCTTCTTGTAGAAGATTATTATTTTTCTTCCAATTACTTTTATTTGGTTGGGGAAATTATAGTCCTCTGGTAAATTTGAAAATATCCTCTTGTAGAAAAACTTGTTAAAAAATGTTCATCTGGAACAATCAATTTGATTTATTTATATTTATTTATGTATACTTATGTATATTATATATATAATACATACATATATACATATATATATAGATACATGCATATACATATTTGTTGAAAGCCTCTGTTAAAATTTATATTAAAAAAATAAATCTAGATTGTAAATTTATATTTAAAAATTCAGAATTTTGAAAGTCCGTATGCGATTTTAGAAATCACAAGTTTTAATGGAGAAAATATTTATAAGTGTTAAGGTTTTGGGGGAAGGCATTGGGGGCTATCCCCAAAGCTGTCGCCCCCATAGGGGGAGGCGGCCTATGAAAGCAATGCCCGCTGCCTTCACAAGCCACAACCCCCATGGGAGGGGGTCGATTGTGTATGCGCAGCCGGCCATTGCTATGTTTGCAAAACTCAAAATCGTTAGCCTTTATATGTTTCGACTTTTATTTTTTTGGCTTTAAATATATTATATATATTATGCATATATATATGCATGATATATATATATATATATATATATATATATATATATATATATATATATATATATATATATATATATATTTGTATATATTTATATATGTATATTGATGTATATATATGTATATATTATATATATATGATTTATAATTTGTATTTTAATTAGTTTTAGATATTTAATAATATATATATTTAATTATGCATATATATATGCATGAATATATATATATATATATATATATTTGTATATATTTATATATGTATATTGATGTATATATATGTATATATTATATATATATGATTTATAATTTGTATTTTAATTAGTTTTAGATATTTAATAATATATATATTTAAATATATATAATTATATATATAAACATATATAATTATATATATATATATATAATAAATATATATATATATATTTAAATGTATTTTATGATAGGTGCATGTAATTGCACAAATCAGATATTTTTAAAATGAAAAGATTTTAAAAGAGGAAATTGATTTTTATAATGTTGTAATTGGGTAATTGAATTAAATATTAGATTTAATTTCTTTGTTGATTATAAATGGAATGGTATTAAGTTAGATTATTTGAGCAATGAATTATTGTACTTGGAATGGCAATTGGATTTAGGAAATCCTAATGATAGTTTAATTACTTGCTTGAATTGCTTATTTATTTAAGATGTCTTTTGTTCATGATGTTGGGGAAATATGTTAGTTGTGATTTTTTAAGTCTTCCAAATGATGTTATTTTATGTGGGGTTTTTTGTGATATTTGGTTCAACCCTTTGATCTCCTTGGGTAGTGCACTTGGTTGTGATTCAATTTAAACACCTGGTTACTACGAACGAGATGTGTCACCTATTGTATTATGGTTGGGATTTAATATCCGTTTGGTGCACTGTGTTTACCCTTGGTTTTGGATTAGATCCTTGTGTTGTCAGTAGGGGAGTGGCTCTCAATGGGGGCCGACACACAAAGTGGTGCTAGGGTAAATCATGTGAGAGTTAGTTAATTAAGTGGAAATTAAATAAATGTATTAGGGGAAAGGGTGGATTAAATCATTTAACTTGTTAATTGTGCCTCGCTCATGGACTCAAGGGCTTGTTTAGATTTGGGATGAGATGAGAAGGCTTGAAATGGAAAGATCATTATCTTTTCTCTTTGAAAGATATTTGATTCCGCGTCGATTTACATGTGGGTTCGAGGGTCGTGAGAGGCTACCAAGGTAACCCAAGATAGGGGTCGAGGCCTAGAAAGATCTACCAGGGTAACCCATGCTACTTTGTGATGAAACTCCTCCTATGACAATAGTATGTTTTGTTAAGTGGATGTACTTGATTCTTTTATTCTGGAAGCAATGCAACCTTATGTATGTATTGTTCTTGTTTGGTTTAGTCTTGTGATTGCCTATGTCTAAAGGATGTTGGTTTTTCCTAGGAATCCCTTTTACTATCTCCTAACACGAGGGGTGGGCCTTCAGGTACCACTTGGTTGGGTGGAATGTGCACCTTACACCATTGGGTTCCCACTTCATGTTCGTGATGGCAGGATCTTCTAGATTGGAGAGCTCGCATGTTCCAGTTTCTTTGTACCATCTCTTATGTTATATTGGATCTATTAGGTGTTATTGTGTTTGTACTAGTCCTTATTTGTATTCAAGGAGGATTCTTGTATCATTGTAATTGTAACATTATTTGTATGTTCTACCTCATTTTAGAAATGAGCCTTGTAATTGCTATATTGAATGAATGCAATCTATGAATGGTTTCATTATGTATTTTGTATCTTATGAGATGAGTTTAATGTTATTGGATGTATGTTCCTTATTTCATGAGTATTATTTTATATGCTATGGATTGGTTTACTTATATATATTATGGGATTCAAATGTAAGTTTTGTTGCGTACCTTAGAGGATGTATGTGTTAAGTGTAGTTCACTTTACTTATTGTTATTACACTTTTAAAAAAAAATTGTTACACTTCTGTTGTTTTTGCATCATCCTCTAGGGTTACTTGGTGGGGTGTTAAAATTGGTATCAGAGCCCAAGTTTACACACTAGGTGCTCTGGGATAATGTTGGACCCATTAAGTTGTTGGTTGTGTAGGATTTAAGTTTGTGTTACCTTGTCTCATACCTTGGTGTGTTTTTGTAGGATCATGCCACCTAGGCGAGGTCACGATAAAGGTCATAGTCGAGGATGAGGAGGCGGTCATGGAGGTAGTCAGCAGGATTCACCTCCACATGTTCCCCATGACTCTGATCGTGAGGAACATAAGGCTTCCCATAATGCTCTAGGATGCGGTGATCAGAATCAAGATCCACCAGGGATCGAGGGCACTCAGTTGCGTCAATTGTTAGAGGAGAATCTTGCTCGCCTTGGGCTGAGGCAGGATAGAGATCAGATTAATATTGGTGAGAGAGAGGTTCCAGCACAGTTGGAGGCAGTCATAGCCGCTCACATGAGAGACCTACTTAGAGCTCATCCACCCACTTTTGATGGTTTTGGCAGCAGACTAGAGGCCAAGACATGGTTGATAGACCTGAACCAATGTTTTTTTATGCACCCTTATGGTAGCAACACCAAGGCCATATGTTCTATCATGCACTTGTGAGACTTTGCATCTACCTGGTGGAGATTGGAGGAGGAGAAGCTTCATATTGGCATTGAAATCCCTAACGTACAATTCCACTATCAGATGTTTGTAGTGGCAGTAGATGACTTGGAGTTGGGAGATAGTGAGGAGAAGGTTTCACTTGATAGCCACCCCATACTTCAGTAGTATGTAGATGTATTTCCCGATGAGATTCCAGGGATGCCACCTCAGCGTGACATTGATTTCAAGATTTATCTTATACCTGAATCTGAGCTTATTTCATGAGCTTTGTATCGTATGACTACATAGGAGCTTAAGGAGCTCTGCTTGCAACTGGAGGAGTTGCTATCGAAGGGTTTCATTCACCCTAGTGTTTCACCTTAGGGAGCACCATTAGTTTTTATGAAGAAGAAGGATGGTTCTCTCTATTTGTGCATAGACTATCGTCAGCTGAATAAAGTGACAATCAAGAACCGATATCCCTTACCTAGGATTGATGATTTGTTTGATCAAATCAAGGGTGCTATGGTCTTTTCAAAAATTGATCTTAAGTCAGGGTACCATCACCTACGCATATTTGATTCTAACATTCATAAGACGGCTTTTCGCACTCGTTACGGTCACTACAAGTTCACAGTGGTACCGTTTGGGTTGAAAAATGCACCATCTATATTCATGAGCTTGATGAATGGAGTCTTTCACACATATCTTGATAGATTTGTACTAGTTTTCCTTGATGACATATTGATCTATTCCAGGATAGTAGAGGAGCATGAGGAGAATCTGAGGTGGGTTTTGTAGTGTTTGAGAGATAATCAGTTGTATGCTAACCTGTCCAAATGCGATCTATAAGACTGAGGTTAAGTATCTTGGACATGTGATATAAGGAGAGGGTATAGTAGTGGATCCTATGAAGATCCAAGCAATCATTGATTGGCCTACGCCCACTAATGTGGCAGAGATATGCAGTTTCGTGGGATTAGTAGATTATTACAAACATTGTGTTCAAGGTTTCTCGAGGATAGGACATCCTATCACTTCTCTTCAAAGAAAAGGGAAGAGGTTCATTTGGTCAGAGCAATGTGAGGTAGTATTTTAGACTCTGAAGGAGAGGTTGACCAGTGCACTGATTCTTGCAATACTTGATCCTATTGGGAATTTTGTTGTCTATACAAATGCATCTTTGGAGGGATTAGGAGTAGTTTTGAGGAGATGGATAAAGTTCCTTTGTGAGTATGACTTCAAGGTGAAGTTCATCCAAGGGAAGGAGAATGTAGTTGTCGATGCTCTTAGAAGATGAAGACGCGAGTTGTCAGAGTTGACTCTTGGTATGGATTTGAGGAGTTAGATTCTTTCTACACTTCCTACAGATAGTTGGTATCAGGAGGTGAGATCAGAGATAGAGACAGGCAGGACTCTTGAGGGTAGATTCTCAGGTTATTCTCTAGATTCAGATGGTTTTTTGAGACACATGGGATGCATTTATGTTCCATCTTCTAGAGATCTTCGTACCTTGGTTATGACAAAGGCACATCAGGGACCTTATTTAGCTCATCTTGGAGTGAAGAAGATGCATGCCGATTTGCGACAACTATATTTATGGGCAGGTATGAAGTGAGACATCGCTGACTTTGTGTCGAGGTGTTTGGACTGTCAACGAGTGAAGGTTGAGCACCAACATTCAAAAGGACTTCTGCAGCCACATTTGGTGCTAGAGTGGAAATGGGATATAATCTCGTTGGATTTCATTGTTGGGTTACCTAATTCTTCATGATGACATGATGCCATTATGGTGATGATGGATAGGTTGATGAAGGTAGCACACTTCTTGCCTATTCGTTCATCCTATAATGCTTTTTCTGTTGCTAGAGTGTTCATGGGAGATATTGAAAGGTTGCACGGTATTCCTCATCGGATCATTTCTGATAGAGATCTTGTGTTTACCTCAGCTCTTTGGGTGTCATTGCAGTATGCCATGGGGATGCAATTGAAATTTTGTTCAATGTATCACCTTGAGACAGATGGAAAGATAGAGAGGGTCAACCAGATCCTCGAGGATATGCTACACATGTATGTGATGGACCAGCAGACACGATGGGAGAACTATCTACATTTAGTGGATTTTTCTTATAATAACAGCTATCAGAGTTCGATCGGTATGCCTCCTTTCTGGGCATTATATGGACAACTGTGTCAGAATCCTTTGAGTTGGGACCAGTTAGAGGACATAAATCTATTGGGTCCTAAGATGCTTCAAGACATGGAGCAACAGGTGATTCAGATCAGGGAACATTTGGTTGTTGCATAGGATAGGCAGAAAAAGTATGTTGATGCGCATTAGGTGGACCATCAATTTGCAGCAAGTGACCGAGTCTTTTTGCGAGTGCGTCCATGAAAGATTCCAATCTGATATGGAAGGGCTCTAAGATCACACCTCACTTTTTCGGGCCATTTGAGATTCTTGAGAAGATTGGACCAGTAGCTTATCATCTTGCTTTGTCACCCAATCTCTCGCACATACACGATGTATTTCATGTTTCAGTACTCAAGCCTTACCACCTTGATATATCTCACATACTTGATTGGAATTTTTTATAGGTATAGGATGGGCAACTGGCTTTGGAGCCCATGGCCATCACACAACATAGGAGACTCACCCTCAGAAGTCGAGATATTGAGCAGGTTAGGGTCCAGTGGGATTCAAGAGATGATACTTCAGCTACCTGAGAGGATGCAACTAGGATGAGGGAGCTTTATCCCTATTTGTTCACAGGATTCTAGGAGTAAGCCTAACCCTAGGAGGAGGATGTAGCACCCCTTTGATTTTCTTATATTTTCAGACAATGCTTTTACTTTGATAGACGATGATACTATTATGTTATTTGATTGTTGACATTGGAGCAATGATGGTTTTTATATTTAGATATGATGGTACACTATATTGATGTTTATTGTTTATGACATGCTTTCTGGTTAGCATAGTTTTTTATTTGAGTTGATATTGATATATGCTCATCTGTAGTTAATTGATGTTTTAGTTTTTGTCAGTTTTGATGTGACACTGTATTGGTGAAGGGAATGGGATTGCATCACTCACTTGTGAGCACCCTGTGATTCCGTGATTTTCTCTTCACGGTGTGATTGTTCATGATTTATATATATGTACGACATATGTTTTGATTGCAGGATTGTAGGTACAGGACATTGACTCCACCTGGATTCACAAGTTTGAGCATGTCCATTTCCCAATGTAATAGTTGATTGGGAGATAGTAAAAGGGTTTCTTTGTCAAACCACAACTGGTGGGGAGTACTATCTCTCAAGAGCACATTTGCTCTTTCTAAGATCTAATCTTTGGCCTCCCTAGAGTATGCTTCTCTACCCTACTCAGGGATCACTCCTAGGACCCCTGTTCCCTTATAGTACTCTCCACCAACTTCAAACATTCAACTTTGCTCTCAAATCACCATGAGCTCCCATGGGCTCAATCTTGCTACAAAGTTCCCAAACCATTCTTGGGACTAGGAATATATCTTCCTACTACTCCTTGTTTGGTTTTTCTCCATTCTGATCCATCTTGGTGGATCCCTTCTTCAGTTGGCTATTGAATTCAAGAAACTTAGTTTTTAGGCCTTGTAGCCTTTTTGGTCAATTAGGCCTCCAAAACCCGGTGTTCTTGGAATAACACCTAAATTTCCTTAACAAACCCCCAAAAATCTCTAGGGATTCCTTCTCTAGACCTCCTATGATCCAAGATTTTCTAGGGTTTAGACCTCCTTGGTGTCCGTACATAGGTCTGTCACCAAACCCCTATTTTCAAGGGTTTCTAGGGTATGTGACACAGTCTGGTTTCTTTAACTTAATTGAGGGCTCTAATGGCCTCCTCTGCACTTATCCTTGCATATACATGTCTAAGACACATACCCCTACACCTCTACACCATTGATTGGCACAAACCAATCCGTTAAGCAAGCCCTCTTGCTTCTAGACTGTTCAAGCACCTAGCCAGGATGCCCCTGCACTTGCCTAGAGCTTGATGGTTTTACTAGCTCTCCTGCAAAAAAAGACTCTACAGACCATATTTACACTATATACAAGGTCCCCTACTTTATTCCAAGAGGCCATGTAATTTTATCCATGGGAATTCAAGTGGGGAGCCTCTTTTACAAAACTATCCCTGAACCAGGCAGTGAAATCAAGAACCAAAAGGATTTGTAAAACCTTAACCAATCGAACTAAATGACTAAACCAATCCTGCACAAGGTAGGAACAGGTCACAAATGAAAGACTCAAAGCATAATTTTAGTACTTTCAATCCATTAATTGACTGGATGAAGGCTCTGTCACAGAAATCCAAACAAACTTGCTATTTTCCAAGTCACAATCTCTTCTTCCCAAAGCTCAGTCTGTACAATAGCTTCCCCACATGTCATATTAGGGTTTTCCTAACCTTATATACCTTATTCCCACATGTTAGGACCCTTAGGTCGGGCTTAGAACATCATTAATGCCATTTTCAAACTTTTAGGACAAATTGCCAAGACAACATTGTCAAGATTTGCCTAATCTCCTCATTAAGACTTCCCCAAACCTCAAGGCTCTAAACTAGCCTAACTTTGTCACAACACACACATCAATTCAACCTTGGGACTTTATAACCTAGTCCTTATTACCTTGGTGGTTGGCTAGAACCACCTACAAGCCAAATTTTGCAAAGATCTCTCCAAAAGACCTTAAGGTGCTCCTACACCATTCTCCATCTGCAACAAAGAAGTTAAGGAACCTGTGGTGTTAAGAACTTCTCACTAATACCATGCTTCTTGAAATCACTCTCTTCTATCCAAGTAGCCTCTTACTCTGGTTGGTGTCTCCACTTCACTAGGTGCTCCATGTATGTTGTGTGCCTAGTCTTCTTCTTCACCCTTGAATCCAGAATCTTGTCAACCTGTGGTCTAATCGGATCAGGTACCTTGAGTCCTTCCACATCCTTACTCACCTTAGCACTATACTTTTCCTTATCCATTTCTAGTCCTTTATACTTCACCAAGTCCTTCACATTGAAGATAGGCGAAATGGACATCTCCTTGGGTAACTCCACCTTGTATGCATATGATCCATACTTAGCCAACACTTTACATGGCCCTATCCTTTTCATCTACAACTTACTTGGTATGCCTTTCTGTAGTCTTGCCTTGTTCAAGTATACCATCAGCAAATCACCTATTTCAAATTGTAGATCTCTCTTCCCTTCATCTCTTTTAGCCTTCAACTTTTGGTTAGCCTCCATTAATGTCTTCTTTACCTGCTCATGAACCTCTCTCATTGACTAAGCAAAATCATCAACATGTCCACTGATTCCTTCATAACCCTTTAGGTCTCTTAGCTCAAGTACACCTCTTGGATGTAACCCATATACAATTTCAAATGGACTCTTACCAGTAGACCTGTTTGTGCTATCATTATAGGCAAATTCTTCCTGTGAAATGACTTGTTCCCATCCTTGTCCATACTCCTTAGTTAGACACCTCAATAAGTTACCAAGTACCCTATTCATCACCTCTTTTTGCCCATCCATTTGAGGATGATATGCTAAACTATGAGACAAGTTGGTTCCTAACCTCCTTCAAAGAGTTTTCCAAAAACATCCCATTAAATTCACATCTTTGTCTGCAACTATGCTCTTTGGCAACCCATGTATCCTTACTACCTCCTTGAAGAACAAGTGTGCAATCTGACTTGCATCATGTGTTGTTTTGCATGGGATGAAATGGCCCATCTTGCTGAATCTGTCCACTACCACAAACACACTGTCAAAACCAATCGGTGTCCTAGGTAGCCCTACTATGAAGTCCATGCTTATGCATTCCCATGGTCTATTTGGGATGGGTAATGGCTGATAAAGACCTGCATTTGTTGATGTTCCCTTTGCCTTTTGACACACTCCACATTGCTCCACATACCTTCTTACATCTCTTTGCATCTTAGGCCACCAATAGAACCTCTCCACTAAGTCTAGGGTCTTGTTCAATCCAAAGTGTCCACTCAAACAGCCATTGTGCTTTTCTTGGATAAGATTCTCCCTCATGGAACCTCTTGGAACACATAATTGTTTCCCTCTAAACAATAGACCATTCTGCAAAGTATAGTCTACATATTCGCTGTAAAAATGGTTTTCAAAATTAGTACATACCTTGTAGATCACTGAGAAATCAGAATCTCCTTCATATAGTTCTTTGAATCCTTCAACCCCTGTGCTCTGCAGCTGTATCTCTTGAATGGTAAGAAATATCCTACTAAGGGCATCTGCAACCTTGTTGTTAACCCCTTTCTTGTGCTTGATAGTAAAGGTTTATGACTGTAGAAACTCCATCCGCTTGACGTGCCTCAAACTGAGCTTCTCTTGAATTTTGATGTAGCTTAAGGCCTGATTGTCAGTGTATACCACAAATTCTTTGGGCAATAGGTAGTGCCTCCACTTTTTAAGAGCTTGTACTAAAGCATACAACTCTAAGTCATAGGATGAGTACCTAGACTTTGCTTCATCTAGCCTTTCACTAAAGAATGCCACTGGCCTACCTTCTTGGCTTAGGACTGCACCCACTGCTATGTTGCTTGCATCACATTCTACTATGAATGGTTTGTCAAAACTTGGTAAAACTAGGATTGGTTGGGTAGCTATCTCCCTCTTCAATCTTTCAAATCCTTCATTGGCTTCTTTGGTCCACACAAACTTTGTTTTCAGTCCTCCTTTGATGGTGTCAAGGACCAGTGTACAGATTTCACTAAACTTTCTAACAAACTTCCTATAGAATTGAGCTAATCCATGGAAACTCCTAACTTCACTCCCTGTCTTGGGAGTAGGCCAACTGAGAATGGCTTCAACCTTGCTCTTGTCCATCTTCAAGTTCCTTTGAGATACTACAAATCCTAGGTATACTAGCTCTTGCTTCATAAACTCACTCTTCTCAAGATTTATGGTGAGCTTCTCCTCTTGAAGTTTCTTCAACACAAGTTCTAGGTGCTTCATATGTTCTTTTGTTTTGCTAAATATGAGGATATCATCTAAGTAGACTACCACAAAGACTCCTATATAGTCCTTCAAGACCTCATTCATCACCCTCATAAAAGTGCTAGGTGCATTTGTAAGCCCAAATGGCATTACTAACCACTCATATAACCCCTTTGTGGTTTTAAAAGCTGATTCCATTCATCTCCCTCTTTCATCCTAATCTGATACTAGCCACTTTTTAAATCAATCTTAGAGTAATACTTAGCACCCCCTAAACAGTCCATTAAGTCTTCTATCCTAGGAATAGGTAACCTATATCTAATGGTAATCCTATTAATGACCCTAGAATCAGTACACATTCTCCACTTATCTCCTTTCTTAGGAGACAACACCACTGGGACAGCACATGGGCTTATGCTTTTTCTAATCAACCCTTGGTCCAAAAGCTCCTGAACTTGCCTTGCTATCTCCTTGTTCTGCTCTAGTGTCATCTTGTATGTAGCCTTGTTAGGAAATGTTGCTCCTGGCACAAAGTCTATTTGATGATTGATTTCCCTCTTAGGTGGTAGTGTAGCTGGTGTGCCTTCACAAATGATATCCCTGAACTGATCCAACAGTTGCTTCACTTCTGCTGTCATAGGTAGCCGACTAGGTGACTCCTCCTCCTTCGGCTTCAACATGATTGCATAGACAACTCCTTCTTCCTCCTTCATGTCTTTTAGGAATTCCTTTCCACTCATCAAAAGTGCACTAGATTCTACCTTCTCCACTGTGCCTTCTTCTACCAAAGACTGAATTTTGTAAGTCACTCCATCCTTCTTGAATGAATACTTGTTCTCCTTGCCATGGTGTACTACCTCCCTATCATATTGCCATGGTCTACCAAGCAACAGTTGGCATGCATCCATTGGTAACACATAACATAGTATCCTATCTTGATACTTCCCTATAGCAAACTCAACCCATACTTGTTCATTGACCAATATATTATGCCCCTTATTCAACCAAGTAACCTTGTAAGGACACACATGGGGTATCTTGATGAGGTTCAACTTTTGTACTACCTCCTCTGATATGACATTATCAGTAGATCTTGAGTCAATGATGACCTTGCAGACCTTACCTAGTATCTTGCACTTGACTCTAAAAAGAGCTCTCCTCTGTTTGTGTTCATCCTCAGTAGGTGCTTTGATCAAGATCCTTCTCAACATGAAACTCTCTCCTTTCTCTGAATCTAAACTCACCTCTGAGTGCTTGGAACAGTCCTCTTCTTGGACATAAGTAATCTTCCTCTCACCCTATGAAGATGTTGGCTTGTCAGGACACCTATAAGCCAGATGACCCAATTGTCCACAATTGTAACATTTCATGGAAGCAAAATGAGAACTCCCAAATCCTCCTGATCTGCCTCTTCCACCATTGATAGAGCTTCTACCTCTGTATCCCCCTCTACTATTTGTCTCCTGGAATTGTTCATCCACCTTAGAATCTCCTTGGCTTCTATTCTCATTGCTCCTTCCATCAAAACCTCCTCTATGTCCACCTCTAGGGTCTCTGCCTCTTCCTTTACCCTTGGTATTAGAATCTTGTTTCTTTTTCAGTTTCTCTTCCACTTTAATAGCCATCTAATAGCAGCTATGGAGGGTAGTAAGTGTGAAGAGACTCAACTCCTCTTATATATTCCATCTAAGGCCATTCAAATACCTAGCAACCTTAATGCTTTCAGTTTCTTGCACTCTAGACCTAAGGCTTAGCTTTTGGAACTCTTCTATGTAGGCAGCTACATCTAGTTCTCTTTGTCTGATATTTTGCCTCTTCTTATGCAATTGGATGTCATAGTCCTCAGGTAGATAGTTTTCCTTTACTTTAGCCACCATTTTTTTCCAATTTCCAATTGGATTTTTGCCTTCCTTCTCTCTTTCTTCTTGCAAGAACTTCCACCAAGTTAATGCTTGTCCTCTTAACCTTGATTTGGCTATCTTCACCTTTTGTGCCTCTATAATCCCATCACATTCAAAGTGATTTTCCATTCCCTCAATCCATTCCATAACTAACTCTGCATCCATTCTTCCTGTGAAAACAGGGATGCCTTCTAGTGCCTTGCCACTTAATACCTTCAATGCTTTGAGGAAGGGTTCCTCTACTAATGGAGGGTCAGGTTATGGTTATATGTCTTCCTCAACTTGGTTCTTACCCTTGTCTTTGTCCCCTGCTAACTGCACTTTCATCTTGCTTGCCGACTCTACAACCTCTTCGAGTTTTTGCTTCATCTCCTCCACAACTTCTTCAAGTCGTCTATTCTTTTCTTGTTGATCTATTAAATCTCTAGCCAATTCTGTATTGGTCACCATGGTGCTTTCTCCTATGGATTCACTTCTCTTTGACATTCACTTCTCAATTCACAAGCCTTTTTTATGGCTCTGATACCAATTTGGTGGGGAGTACTATCTCTCAAGAGCACATTTGCTCTTTCTAAGACCTAATATTTGGCCTCCCTAGGGTATGCTTCTCTACCCTACTCGGGGATCACTCCTAGGACCCATGTTCCCTTATATTACTATCCACCAACTTCAAACGTTCACCTTTGCTCTCAAATCACCATGAACTTCCATTGGCTCAATCTTGCTACAAAGTTCCCAAACCATTCTTGGGACTAGGAATAGATCTTCCTACTACTCCTTGTTTGGTTTTTCTCCATTCTGATCCATCTTGGTGGATCTCTTCTTCAGTTGGCTATCAAATTCAAGAAACTTAGTTTTTAGGCCTTGTAGCCTTTTTGGTCAATTAGGCCTCCAAAACTCGGTGTTCTTGGAATAATGCCTAAAATTCCTTAAAAAAAACTCTTTAGGGATTCCTTCTCTATACCTCCTAGGCTCCAATATTTTCTAGGGTTTAGACATCCTTGGTGTTCGTACATAGGTCTGTCACCAAACCCCTATTTTCAAGGGTTTCTAGGGTATGCGACACAGTCTAGTTTCTTTAACTTAATTGAGGGCTCTAATGGCCTCCTCTGCACTTCTCCTTGAATACACATGTCCAAGACACATACCCCTACACCTCTACACCATTGATTGGCACAAACCAATCCATTAAGCAAGCCCTCTTGTTGTTGTTATGTTCAAGCACCTAGCCAGGATGCCCTTGCACTTGCCTAGAGCTTGATGGTTTTACTAGATCTCCTACAAAAAAAGACTCTACAAACCATATCTACACTATATACAATGTCCCCTACTTGATTCCAAGAGGCCATGGAAGTTTAGCCACAGGAATTCAAGTGGGGAGCATCTTTTACAAAACTATCCCTGAACCGGGCAGTGAAATCAAGAACCAAAAAAATTTGCAAAACCTTAACCAGTCGAACTAAATGACTAAACCAATGTTGCACAAGGCAGGAACAAGTCACAAATGAAAGACTCAAAGCATAAGTTCAGTCCTTTCAATCTATTAATTGACTGGATGAAGGCTCTATCACATAAATCCAGACAAACTTGCTCTTTTCCAAGTCACAATCTCTTCTTCCTAAATCTTAGTCTGTACAATAGCTTCCCCACATGTCATATTAGGGTTTTTCTAACCTTATATACTTTATGCCCACATGGTAGGACCCTTAGGTCGGGCTTAGAACATCATTAATGCCATTTTCAAACTTTTAGGACAAATTGCCAAGACAACATTGTCAAGATTTGCCTAATCTCCTCATTAAGACTTCCCCAAACCTCAAGGCTCTAAACTAGCCTAACTTTGTCACAACACACACATCAATTCAACCTTGGGACTTTATAACCTAGTCCTTATTACCTTGGTGGTTGGCTAGAACCACCTACAAGCCAAATTTTGCAAAGATCTCTCCAAAAGACCTTAAGGTGCTCCTGCACCAACAACCCTAGTCACAGTGTGTCATCAGTATTTTTTTTCGTCATGTTGTGTTTTCATGTTGTTCCTGGTTGCCTTGTTGTTTAATTATTTTTTGAGGTATGTTCTGCGAGAAATTAATGCTTAAAATGTTTTAAATTGATTATTTATGTAATTGTGATTAATGTTGTTAGAAGTTTTATATTTTATTTTATTTATTTATTTTATTTTATTTTGTAAAGTAATTTAATCTTTGAGATTAAATTTATTTTATAAAGTGATTAAATTAATTAGATTAAATTTAATTAGAAATTAATATGTGATTTTGAATTATTAAATGCACAAATATCTTGTAAATATCTAGAGGAAATATCTATGATTTGTTTTTGGAAATATATTTTATTTGTGACATGTGTTAGAAAAATTAAACACTGCTGTTGGGAATTAATTCTCAGAGAGATTAATTACATTAATTGAAAGAGGAAAGAGACTACTTCATGACAATGAGAAAAGATATTTTGGGGAGGTTGTTGAAAATTGGAAAAAGGTTGTTGAAATTAGGGAGAAAGCTCTCAGGAAATTTTGGCTCTGGTTTTGTTTTTCATCTTTCTGGAAAAGTGATAATTCGGAAAAAGCTTTGGTAAATTGGAATCGGAAGGTGAAGCTCTACTTAAAACATCACTTCCTCAAGCATTTGGAAACAAGTTCTTTAATTGTTTTATTTAATTTCAAATTGGAAAGGCTATTAGAATTAAATTGTTGTTTTGGAAAAGATTGCATGTACAAAGAGGAATATTGTTTAAAGCTTTGGTTTGTTTTGGAAATTGAAAAATTGTCCGGAAAGCTTTAGAGCCTCTGTAGAATTTTATTTTATTTTAAATAGAATTCCCAGAAAGATTTTATAGAGAAATTTGGAAATCTCTCTAAGAATTGTTTTTAAACAAAAGAAATCCTAGAAGGAAAACAATAGAAGATTTGGAAAATCTCTGTAGGAATGGATTTAAAATCTTCCTGTAAAAATTTGTGGAAAATCTTGTTTGTATGGGAAAAGATCTTCCTGTAGAAGATTATTATTTTTCTTCCAATTAGTTTTATTTGGCTGGGGAAATTATAATCCTCTGGTAAATTTGAAAATATCCTCTTGTAGAAAAACTTGTTCAAAAATGTTCATCTGGAACAATCAATTTGATTTATTTATATCTATTTATGTATATTTATATATATATAATACATAAATATATAAATATATATATAGATACATGCATATACATATTTTTTGAAAGCCTTTGTTAAAATTTATATTAAAAATCAAACCCAGATTGTAAATTTATATTTAAAAATCTAGAATTTTGAAAGTCCATATGCGATTTTAGAAATCGTAGGTTTTAATGGAGAAAATATTTATAAGTGTTAAGGTTTTTGGGGAAGGTATTGGGGGCTACCATCACAATCACCGCCCCCATAGGGGGAGGCAGGTTGTGAAGGCAACGCCCGCTGTCTTCACAGGAAGAGGCCCCCATGGGAGAGGGTCGGCTATGTATGGGCAGCCGACCATTGCTATGACCGCCAAACTCAAACTCGTTTGCCTTTATATGTTTCGACTTTCTTTTTTTTGGCTTTAAATATATTATATATATATGCATGAATATGTATATATATAAATATATATTTGTATATATTTATATGTGTATATTGATGTATATATATGTATATGATTTATAATTTATATTTTAATTAGTTTTAGATATTTAATAATATATATATAAATATATATAATTGTATATATAAACATATATAATTGTATATATAAACATATATAATTATATATATTTAATATATATAAAAAAATTAAATGTATTTTATGATAGGTGCATGTAATTGCACAAATGAGATGTTTTTAAAATAATATTTTAAAAGAGGAAATTAATTTTTATAATGTTGTAATTGGGTAATTGAATTAAATATTAGATTTAATTTCTTTGTTGATTATAAATGGAATGGTATTAAGTTAGATTATTTGAGCAATGAATTATTGTACTTGGAATGGAAATTGGATTTAGGAAATCCTAATGATAATTTAATTACTTGCTTGAATTGCTTATTTATTTAAGATGTCTTTTGTTCACGATGTTGGGGAAATATGTTAGTTGTGATTTTGTAAGTCTTCTAGATGATGTTATTTTATGTGGGGGTTTTTGTGATATTTTTTTCAGCCCTTTGATCTCCTTGGGTAGTGCACTTGGTTGTGATTCAGTTTAAACACCCGGTTACTACGAACAAGATGTGTTGCCTATTGTATTATGGTTGGGATTTAATATATGTTTGGTGCACTGTGTTTACACTTGGTTTTGGATTAGATCCTTGTGTTTTCAGTAAGGGAGTGGCTCTCAATGGAAGCCAACACACAAAGTGGTGCCAGGGTAACTCATGTGAGAGTTAGTTAATTCAGTGGAAATTAAATAAATGTATTAGGGGAAAGGGTGGCTTAAATCATTTAACTTGTTAATTTTGCCTCGCTCATGGACTCAAGGGCTTGTTTAGACTTGGGATGAGACAAGAAGGCCTGTAATGGCAAGATCGTTATCTTTTCCCTTTGAAATATATTTGATTCTGCATCAGTTTACATGTGGGTTGAGGGTCGTGAGAGGCTACCAGGGTACCCCAAGATGGGGGTCAGGGCCTACAAAGATCTTCCAGGGTAACCCATGCTACTTTGTGATGACACTCCTCCTATGACAACAGTATCTTTTGTTTATTGGATGTACTTGATTCTTTTATTTTGGAAGAAATGCAACCTTATGTATGTATTGTTCTTGTTTGGTTTAGTCTTGTGATTTCTAGTGTCTAGAGGATGTTGGTTTTTTCTAAGAATTCCTTTTACTATCTCCTAGCATAGGGGGTGGGCCTTCAGGTACCACTTGGTTGGGTGGAACATGCACCTTACACCGTTGGATTTCCACTTCATGTTCGTGATGGTGGGATCTTCCAGATTGGAGAGTTCGGATGTTCTAGTTTCTTTGTACCATCTATTATGTTATATTGGATCCATTGGATGCTATTGTATTTGTACTACTCCTTATTTGTATTCGAGGAGGATTCTTGTATCATTGTAATTATAACATTATTTGTATTATCTAGCTCATTTTGGAAATGAGCCTTGTAACTGCTATACTGAATGAATGCAATCTATGAATGGTTTCATTATGTACTTTGTATCTTATGAGATGAGTTTAATGTTATTGGATGTATGTTCCTTATTTCATGAGTATTATTTTATATGCTACAGATTGGTTTACTTATGTATATTATGGGATTCAAATGTAAGCATTGTCGTGTACCTTAGAGGATTTATGCATTAAGTGTAGTTCCCTTTACTTATTGTTATTGCACTTTTTTAAAAAAATTGCTACGCTTCCGTTGTTTTTCCGTCGTCCTCTAGGGTTACTTGGCGGGGCATTACATTGCACATTTTCTTGATGCCTTCACCTAGCTTTAGAAATTGTGCTTCATTTTTTTAATTTTTTATGAATTTTGAAGTGGCTATGCTACATTGTATCCCCTAGCCAAATAATTGTAGTGCAAGAATTGGACTAACACTATTTTAATTTTTTTGTAGATTTTTCAATTAGAATAATTTTTAAATTAAGTATTGAAGTGCTTGAGGTGCACAATGTTGATAGGTTCATAAAAAAATTGACATTTTCAGATAGCTAGTTGATATTCTAATCTAACCAAGCCTAACCAATTAGGATTGGTTAGATTTTGACATACTTGGAAATGATGGTGTACAAGCCTAACCAATTAGGCTCAAATTTAACCTTCTTATCTCTATCTTGAAGACTTATCTAATTTTGTTAAGGATAAGATCACTAATCTCAAAATATCGAGCTCCCAGATTATTTTTATAACTATGACGAAGGTGATTCTAGTATGGCTAAAGGTGATTAAGGGCATTGAGATGTCACTCATCCAAAAAATTTAACTCATGTAGGCATGCAATATGATACTCCTCTTCATCAATGAGGTGTTGTAAGGAGACATACAAAGATGAAAGCTCAATATCAATTGGCAAGATGAATTCAAAGCCAAAGCTGAGGGATTATGGATTTTCACTAGTTCATGTGTAGATTCCAGTGTAATATTCTCAAAGGGTGATATTAAGTTGTAAATTCCAGTCATGACTAATCCCATTGATTATCTTTTTGAGGATTTTTAAGAGGGTTTTATTAGATGCCCCTATTTGAATATCATTTTGTGGGTAATATTGGGTGGACCAATGATGTTGGATGTGGAAGTACTCACAAAGAGTGCATACTTCATTATTTTTGAATGGTTTTCTATTATTAGTGATGATGGCATAAGGGATACAATAGGATAAATAATATAGTGAAGGATGAATTTGGAGATATGGCATCCAATGGTATAGGTAATTGTAATAAATTCAACCCATTTGGTAAAGCATTTGGTGGTTGTGGTTATGAATTTGTGGTTTCTGGAGGAAGATGGGTGGATATTACATATGAGATCAAGGCCCCATTATGAAAAGGTCCAAGGAGTAGTGATGGTTTACAACACTTACAATGGTGTATGAATCAAATATTTGTGTTGTTGATAAACTAGATTTTTTTATAAATTGGAAACTATCCTACTCCTTGGTGGGCCAATAGTAGCTTGTTATCAATAGTTTTTTTGGCTAAAATAATATTGCTAGTGTGTGCACCATAGATACAATCATACACCTATTTTAATGCAATGGAATCATCTTCCAAACCAAGGAATCTAAGTAAGGTACCATCAAAGATCCTTAGATATAATGTTTTTCCAAGGATGATGAAATAGGACGACTGATGGATAAAAGTTTTGCATTGTGTGTAGGATAGATTAGATGGTAAGGTTTGATTATGGAGGTAACTACACAGGTAATGATACCAGTGATTGTTGGGACCAACAAGTTTGCATATAAGCTCCGATTTTGAGATGTCATATACACGAGGACCAAAATATTGTCAACTAATTATTCACAACTCTAAATATTTTATGGCATGTCCAAAAGGAATCCAATTGTAGCCATGACATCTACTCCTTTATTATTAACTCTGGGTACTTATTCAAACTGAATGGAGGTGAAGTATTCTTTGAAAATATCTACCATCCAATTGTAGAAACTTAGCTTATCATATTTGGTTTGGTATTTATTATTTAATTAGTTGATAATGAGTTAAAAATCTTCAAAAACTAGGAGATGTTGGATGTTCCACTATATTGCTATTGTAAGACCTTTGAGTAAAGTCTTATATTATGCTCTATTGTTTGTATAAGGGAAACCCAATTTGAATGCTTTGGGGATGAAATCACCTTGATGGGTAAAAAATAGGGTTCTTGCAACTGATCCTTTATTTATTTAAGAATCATCAAAATATAATTTCTAGGATACTGAGTCATCTACAGTGAGTTTATCAAGAAAGTCTATGATTAAAGAATTATTATTTGTTAATGATGCTTCTGCTAGTTGATCAACCATGGCCAATCCTTTTATTTCTCTTTTATCCACATATTTTATGTCAAATTCAATAAGCAACATGATCCATTTTTCCATAATATATATGAGAGATGCTCTAGATAAAAAATATTATAGTGGGTCAATTTTTTAGATGATCTTGATTTTATAACTTAGCATGTAGTGCCATAGTTTTTGGGAACTAAAATTAATAGCTAAACATGCACATTTTATTGGTGTATGGTTAAAATCATAGCACACTAGTGTCTTTATGATATAGTAAATATCCCTTTCATGACCTTAAGAATTATGTTGTACGAGAAGCGCCCCTAGAGTAACTAATGTGGCCATAATATACAATAATAATGGTTTTCCTTGAATGGGAGCCATAAGGACTAGAGGTGATGCAAGATATTCTTTTATCTTATTAAAATATTGTTGACATGAATTATCCTAGTTGAAAGCATTATTTTTCTTCAAGAGATGAGAGAACAATTAACACTTATCTACTAACTATGCAATGAACATTCCAATGGCCTAATTTTTTCCCTGAAGACTACGTAATTGTTTGAGATTTTGTGGAGGTGGCATCTTTATGATGGAAAGGACTTTGGTAGGATCAACCTTTATGCCTCATCTAAAGACAATAAAACCTAGAATTTTTCTAGATGCGACACAAAATACATATTTCTTAGATTGATTTGCAACTTGTATTCCCTTAAGCATTCAAATAATCTCTCAAGAATTTGTGAGTGATCTTCCATTTTTTTGGCTTAGTTAATATGTCAACTATAGTCTTCCATGATATGATGAAACATATCATGAAAGATGAATTTCATTGTTCATTGATGGGTAGCCCCTACATATTAAAACCCAAATGGAGTGACCTAATAACAAAAGGTGTCTCAAGGAGTGGTAAAGGCTAATTTTTAATCTTTAAGGGAAATTCAAATCTGATTATATCTTAAAAATCATTTTATAAGGGATAACATTTCATGCCCTGCTATGAGATCAATAATGATGTCTATATTTGCTAAAAGAAATTCATTCTTAGGACATGCCTTATTTAGATCCCTAAAGTATTTACATAGTCTTATCGATTTTGATTTCTTGATAATAAGAATTATGTTAGAGATCCATTCTAAATAATCAATCTAGTTGTATAAAGCCAACCTCTAATTGTTTCTTAATTTCTTTGAATTGCAGAACTACTTGTGAATACATCTTACAAATTTTTTCTTGATTTATTTGGCATTTGGATGTACCACTAGATGGTTCTAGACCTAAAATATCTGCATAAGACTAAGAAAAATGCAGATAACTCTCTTGAGGATATTTATGGTGTTTTTATATTCTTCTATTGACATATTGGCTGCAATATAAAGGTTTTTTGGATTAGTGTCAATACCCGAATTTACCTCCTATGATTCCTTATCTAAGATTATTAACCGATCATGCCACCATGAAGATCACAAGGGGAGGAAAATTTCATCTATTAATTAATTAGAAGTTTTTTCATCAATAAATGCATCATTTTTTATTCTTTTTCTTTTTTTTATATCACCTTAGAGAGATTTTTACTAGAGTATATGGATTTTTTTTTTGAATTTTTGAATTTTTGGACTAAGGAGCTCAGCTTGTTCCCAAAATAATTTGTTGCATCTAATTCTATGTCAAAACATTTTTCATGGTCACTAGCTAGAATATCCTCATGGAGTCACATGAACTAAGCTATAGCTTCATTGTTTTCAAATATGTCTAAAGACACAAGATCTTGCTAGTCCAAAGCAACGAGTTCTAGATGGATGAGTGGAAGATCAAAGGAAGGTGTAGTGATAGGGGTTATGGTTCAAATATCTAGATCATGAAAAATGGTGTCCAAATTAGTGAAGGAGTCTTTGAAGTCTTGTCCTTTGTCATGTTTAACAAAAAGAAAGGCCCATGTTGCAATATCAAAGGAATCAATAGTATCATAGGATTATTCCACTAATTTCATGTATCCTAATGCAAATATATGGTAGTTAATGTTGATGGTAAGTGGTTCAATAGGACCTATTCATGTAGTCCCAATCATTTTCCTGTGTAGCCCATATTTTTACACATTATAATGTGTGCTTTGAGATAGGTTTCTTGAAGAAATCATTATGCATATGTTTTGTCTTTGTATAACCAAGAACTTATGTCATCATCTATAATATAATTATCGAGGAAGTCATTTTGAACACAATTTGTTGTATTGTACTGGATGAACTTAAGATCTTTCCAGATATGTTGTTGAGGTTTGTTTTAGGAACATGTATAAACAGGGAGTTGACACACATGGAAGGAATTGTGTAGCTCATATTCCTCACACCTCTTGTTTATAATCTTTACCTTGATTTGAGAGGTGAGATCGATGGATGATTTTGATACCAAAGTAGTATGATCAATATATGACGAAGATGGTAATGATGGAGAAGGAATGATGGCATCAACACTAAGATAATGATGGGATTTTCTATAAGGACCTTACAAAATTTTATAGTATTTAAATGGATTAGGATTAACAAGAACTATGATTTCTACATTCTTATACATGAAATTAATGCATTGATGCTATTTATATGGGATAGCCTAGATGACATGTATCCATGGGTGACCAAGAAGGATGTTGTATGGAATTTCAAGGTCAAGAACATGGAACAAGGGTTTTTTTGTAGGATAGGACCCACCTGAATTAGAAGCCAAATAATACATTTAGATTCTCTTTATATGTCATCATAAGCTATAATTGTTATTTACTTTTAGGGTTCTATATCATTCTCAAAAATATCCTAATTGTTTGATAAGTTTGTAGGTATAGAGATTTAACTATACCTACCATCTATGAGGACTTTTTTTATTTTACACATTGGAAATAACGTTTATATGAAGTGCTTTGGTATGGGATGGATTAATATAAGGCATGCCATTTGGAGTAAAATAAAGTTGATACAAAGATGAAAAATGACCTACTAGGGCTTAGATTTGATTAGGGTTGATATCTCTATGGACTTGTGACTCTCTTATAGCATAATTAAATATGTCCTTATAAAGAGGTGATGATATAAAAAGCTCCAAGATGTATATATGCATTATATTTTTCCCAAGATGTTCTAGGAAGCCATAGTGGGTGGCTTATTAAGAAGACAATGATGTCCCTTTGTTGGTAACCCAACCATGCCTAGTAATCATGACATAATTGATACTTTTTATTGTGATTATATTCACTTGAAAATAGGTTTCTTCAATATGACCAACTACTTAGTCATATGAGGTGGGTGTGGTATTGACATTGTTCATTTGGGTATTTTGGGATGGGCCTTTATTTGATGTTGTGGGTTGCTTTTGGTCATACTTCAAAAATTTATTTTGATATATGCCAACTTTCTCACTAGGTGAATACAATTAGGAACCTTCCAATATAAGTTCACCATGATTATTGAGACCCTACACATAAAGTTTAAGTTGAATGCATTTGGAAAGGGTATGACCTTTAACATAATGGTATTTATAATATTTATTTTCTCTATACAAAGTGGGTTTGAATTTTTTTTTGTCAAAGGGTTGTGTATATGGAAATTTGATCATGTTTGCATTGGTGATTTTTGAAATACTATTTTTATAGGTTCCCCTAAATAATTATATATGTCTCCTCGATTATTAGGGGGTCTTGGTTGTCCTTGCAGTATAGAAATATGATTTTGTTGTTGGAACTTTTGGACATTGGGAGTTTTTTGGTTTGGAATTATTGGTGTGCAATTTAGACAAATTTGGAATTGGTAACCTTCAATTATGACATTCTTATTCTTAGACCAAAATTTGATTTGTCATTGGTTTGGGTAGCGTTATCTTTATCTTTGTTAAATATATTTTACCAAACCCTTAGTGAAAAGGTCCTTCTCACTGGTGACTCCTTTGTCAATAATTTTGTCAAAGGCTAAGATACAATGGAATTTTAAGTAAAAGGCCATTTATGGAATAAGGTTTTTGACAAAAATATTAATCAGATGTTTTTTCTGGTTTGGACCTAAGAAAGTGACTAGCAATAATCCTCCATAATTGGAGAAAGGAAGTGAAGATCTCATCATTTCATTGCTTGGTATTGTAAAGGTTGAGTATTGGAAGCTCATGTTCTATGTTATATGAGAAATGGTCTATAAAATTTTCAAATAATTGTGCGAAATTGGTAATGGACCCATGAGGTAGGTGTGAAAATGACTCAAATTATTGTCCTACCAAACTTCAAGGAAAAAGTATCATAAGATATATATCGATATAGGCCACTTCTTGGAAAGCCATGAAAATTTATTTTACATGGTTACATGGGTCTCCTTTTCCCTTATATTTGTCTAATTTTGGGACTTTAAAATTATGAGGGAAAGGTACTCGTGTTATTGATCTATCAAAGGAGTAGGGCCATAGTTCTTCAAATTTATATATTTTATTTTGATGCAAAGCCTAGGTGTTTGTATCTCCTTAAGTGCACCCTTCATTTCTTGCCACTCTTAGTTGAAGCGATTCCAAAGATTTGGATTTGGTAGGTGAGATGGTAGTTGTTAATAAGTGGGCTGAAATGTAGATAGTCTATATTGTTGTTGACATGTCTATTGTTGATGGATGAATTGGGATATGTTTAGGGATAGTAAATATTGTTGTCATTGCTGAAATAATGGTTTTTTGTAAGTGGATTGAAATGTTATGGGTGGTGGAAGATAGTATTTTATGGTTTATTGTGATAAGGTGTGACATGGAATCATGGTTAGTTCAGAAAGTGATGATTGAAATATTGATTAAGGTGGTAAATATTGAATTAATTGTGCAATGGATGGAAATGTCATTTGAGGTAGAGGAATATTCTAGTTTATTATAGTGGGTTGGATTTTAATATGAATGAGGTTAGATGATATTTTTATGAGGTAGATGAAATCATGGTTCTATCAAAAAAAAGAGGATTGGACGGTGTTGTACAAGGAAAAGTAGTTTTTTTTCTCTAGCACATTATAATTATCAAATGGGTAAGTGGTTATTTGTTTCAAAAGATCATACAATCAATTTTTTAAGGTGAAGGTGACTATGGGTTCATTTCTAATGAGGTTATTAAGTTTAGACTAATCCAAGTTAAGGGAGAGTGTGGTTCCCTCTTGTATTATTTTTCTAGGAAACACATTTTATTTTATTTCAAAATATGACCCAAATAGGTTTATGTAAGATCATCTTTGACAAATTCCATAAACCTAGGAGAATACTTTAGTTTATTTATCATATATTCTTTGTCTATCCTAAGATAAATGTGATTTTAAGTTTTCATATTGGGTATAATGGCTAGTTGCAAAGGGTTTGAACTATTTTGTTCCATGTATTGGGAGAAGAGGGTAACCCACCCTTCTCCTTCACTTCACCAAGGTATAAATTTCTTGGGGGCTTAGCCCAAATGAGAAGATTCTAACTTTAAAGAGTTGTGTCTTTAGATTCACCCCCTACTCTTTATACTTTATTGGATCATTAGAGTTTATGTCATCCCATTGGTGATGAAATCTAAGGAAATCCTCCTAAGAAGAAATTTGAGAATTTGATATTTATTTTTTATTCTCAAGATCACCTAAAAGTGTAAGAGGAGAGCATACACAAGATATCACTTTAATATTAAAATATAATGGTAAATTAATCAACCAAATCCAAATGTGAAAGTTAATTTATATCCTTCAATAAATAATTATAAAACACACAAAAGAGAAAAAGGAAAATAGAAATAAAAGAAGTTTATAAATAAGTCTTCTTTAGTTCATATTGCAAAACCGCAAGTTTATAAGTTTGAAACTTTTATTCTTTGGCTTGTGAGATAAATATTTTTTGAAGTTTAATTCTTTGGGCAAGGAATAATTTGGCATTCAAAGGGTTAGCCAAAACATGTAAAACAAACCATTTCAAAATTAAAAATAGGTAGAGCCATAAAATTGTTCATGATTTTTTTATTATAATTTTAAAATCTCTAAAATTGGACTTCATAAGCAAAAATATAAACATTCAAATTAAAAAATATATATACCTGATCACAAGTGCACAATCTACAAAAATGGCTTAGTCCATTATGTACGGCTTGAAACTAACTTTCCAATGCTTGTAAGAATTCAAACACTTGACCAGTTATACAAAATTTGTGCATGTTTAAGTGAAAGGAGTTTTTTTTAATTGCATAGGGGAAGAGATAGGACTTTGGCCCATTCGTACTTGGTCCTCATCATCAGTATGACCAAGGTCTAGGCACTAGATTTATAAAAAAGGTGGGTGCTAGTGTTAGCCTCTTGTGATTAGGGGCTTAGGAACTAGACAAACAAGAGCTAAATGAGTAGAAAATCCTATCTAATTATATGACCAAGAGATAGGGTTTACAAAAATAAAAATAAAATAAAATAACCCAAACCCTGCTCGTGAACTATATATCCACCCACATGATGCATATATGCATGCCATGGATTATGTATCTCTTAAGAAATTTCACATGGTTACATATATATATGATGTATTTTAAGGTGCTTGTCATGTGTATATATCTCACATATCTCTATATGTATACCTCCTTGAGTATGTGTAATACCTCACAATATGTGTATATATGTACAAATTTTGATGTGTATATGCAGCTAGGGCATGAGACTATGTGTATTTTTAAGTATATTAAATGTGTATATATTAGGGATCATGTATATGTAGTGTAGGAAAATGTACACCTTTACATTTTCAAACTATGTTTGGGTCCCTTAGTTAATTGGACTTAATTAACCCTCTAATTGACCCAATTATGCATTTAAAAGCCTAATTAATCTTGTTTTCCAAAATGGGAACCTGTATTAAACAATTGTAAACATCAAATTACACATCTTGGGAAATGTGTGTCCTAGGTTTAGGGCCTAGGACCCATTCACCCAAGGGAAAATGGGTCCTCCTTAATTTTAGGAACCTATTTTTTAATATATTTTTGGTGGTATTTTTATTATTCAAATTCATGTTGTAATTGTCGGATTTTGAATTTTAATTGTCGAGAAATTAGAAAATCACCTATAAATACATAGTCTTTTTATCAATTCAAAACATCTAGCATTAAGGAAACTTTCACAAGAGAAAATATTATTGTCAAGAGCATTCAAGAGTAGATTTAATTAGTCTCTACATCAGCATTCAAGATCTCAAGCATCATGTCAAAGTTATTTGCATCTATGCATATTTTTTGAGCTAACATTATGATATAGGTTTCAAGCATGCAAGTATAAAATCAAGCATCAAGATCAACATCCAATCAAGCCATTTCATGCAAGATCCAATCCTTGGAGAGATGTGTTAGACTTCGATCCTCCAAGGGAATCCAATAAAGGGTTTAGTGAGTTGCAACAAGCTAGTGTTCATTCATCATTCCTTCTTATCATTATTTCATTTCAAGGTTTAATTACCAAAATGGTATTTTACCAAGGAAAACCCCCATTCACCAAAAAAACAATTCTTCCCTCTCTTTATGTGTGTAGATTTGTAGGTGAAGAGGGATTGAAGATTGATCAAAAGTGCAATTTTGTAAAGTTATCAAATTTGTCAAGCCACAAAATCTTAATTGTAGAATTTATTCCTGACTTTCTGACAATGAGATCCAGAGCAATCAGGAGTGTAGATCCAGGAGTAGAGGACTATGAAATCAGATTTCACATCCTTGTAGCAAGGCCCATTCACCCTAGGGTGAATCTGTCCTAGGAGGACACTTAGCAACAACTTTTGGTGATAGGCGCACAGTGTCTTACCCTTCTCAGATATTCTATAAGTCTATTGTTTATGATTCTATTATGCTTTAAATTGATGATTCAAGTTTCACATTGCATAATTGAGTTCATATAGTATTTTGAGTTTTTCTCCCTAAAGTGCATTTTAGCATATTTTACACTTTTCTCACATAAGGGAAAACAACCAAGATTTGGAGGTCATTAAAACCCCAGATCTAGTATTTTCATTAGTTTATATTGAAATTTCATTAATTGGCATTCTATTTAAGGTTGTCAAATTTTTATTAGTTTACATCTCATTTAGGGTTTTAAATTTGCATTTTGCATTGTTTAAAATCTAAAAATAAATAAAAAATTACATGCATATTACATTAATTTTGTATAGTACTTGCATATTGGTGTACTTTCAATCATTTACATTAGCAAACTGAGTCAAAATTGCATTTCAAAAAGTGTCACTTTGTTCATCATTTTTCACTAATATCATTTGCATTAGGACACCTAAATCTAGAAAAATTTGTCACTGAAACCACAGTCTGCAACCTAAAACTGGGAATTCAAACATTAACTTAGAAATTCAAAATTGTATTTTTCAAATCCTTGACCTAGGACTCATTCACCCTAGGGCAAATAAGTCCTTGTACAGGCGTCTTTTCAAAATTCTAGGCATCAATTTATCTTTGTTTGCTTTGTTTTCTCTTGTTGTTAAATTTGTGTTTCAATTTCAAAAACAAAAAAATATGTACTTTCTTCCATTAAGTTCAATTGGTCAAATTAAGTGTATTGTTTGAAATCAAAATT
Organism: Sequoiadendron giganteum; assembly: GCA_007115665.2. Taxonomy (NCBI): domain Eukaryota; kingdom Viridiplantae; phylum Streptophyta; class Pinopsida; order Cupressales; family Cupressaceae; genus Sequoiadendron; species Sequoiadendron giganteum. The sequence continues at coordinate 382,094,583 of CM021102.1, forward strand.
GGCAATAAAAAAGACATCATTTTTAGGTTTTTGCATAGCATAATCAATAAATTATCATACTTCCAATCTGAAAATTGCATAAGTTGGATAGATTATTTTTTCATTTTTGGCACACAATGTTAGCATCTTTCCTTTCCAAGCATTCCAAGAAAAATCTCATTAACAAGCATGTTAGTCATTCTTCCAATATATGAGAGTCTCTTAGTGAAAGATAATGAAATTGTTGACACATTCCTTCATACCACATTGCCTGCCCTTCACTCATCCCCTAATATCTCTCCTATTTGTGAGGATGTTTTGATACAAGAGGATGCAAGCATAGACAATCATGACAATCATAGTTTCTCTTCTCTTGATACCTCTCCTACTTGTGACAAAGGTATCTTGGTGTTAGAAGATACACTCATTGAGCATCATGAGAATCTTGTTTGTCCTTCTCCCCCTACCCCACCCACTTAGGAAGATATTATGGCACAAGATAATGAGATCATTGACACATTTCTCAACATCACTTTACCTAGTCTCCATTCATCTCCCACTTGTGAGAATGTTTTAGTGAAAGAGTATGTAAACATATATAATCATGACAACCATATTTGTTCTTCTCCAAGTATCTCTCCTATTTGTGAAGAAGATATTTTGGTGTTAGAAGATACACTCATTAAGAGCCATAAGAATCTTGTTTATCCCTCTCTCAATGCTTCTCTCACTTGGGAAGATGTTTTTGAACAAGAGGATGTAATCATTGATAAGCAAGAAAATCATAGTTATTCTTCTCTAGATTCCTCCCTTGCTTGTGATGAATTTATCTTACAAGATCCAACCATGGAATGTGATGAACATCATGTTTTCTCCTCTCCTATAACCTCTCCTAATATGGAAGATATCATGGTGCAAGAAGATGATAGAACCGATACATGTCTTTCAAACAATAGTAATGTGACTTCCTTATATGAAGATGATAAGGTGACATTAGATTTCCCCTCGCTAGAAGATCATCAAAATGAAGATAAGTTTGTTGAGGTTTTGAACATTAGATCTCCCTTGATTATTAGACATCCTGCAAGTCCTTTAATTATTTTACCTTCCAAGTCATCTCCTGGGCCACTTTTTTTCATAAGACCACCTCAAAACAAACCTAAACCTATTGGAAGTATCTTGAACTTTGCAAGGAAACTTACTAGTAACAATGTTTCACAGTAACCTAATTATCATAATTTTTCTCATACATACAATACAAGGAACAATAGGCAACCAAAAACCATACCTACTTCATTACCACTTCCCCAACCTATCTTTCCTAGTGCTCCTCATTTGCCTTTGCATAGTGGAAAGGAGTATAATCTTGTGGAACAACTTAAAAACACTCTTGCTAAGATTTATTTATGGGACCTTATTCAAGCTTCACTTAATTACCATAACATGTTTCAAAATGCTTTGAAACAAGTAGTAGTCCCTCCCAGTGCACAACCAAATGATGTAGCAACCCTAATTCAAGGTATGAATTCAATCAACATTGACATTGTCTTTCATCAACATGAGTTACCTCTATTGGAAACACAAAAACAAAATGAAGCTTTCATGGTAGTGATTTCCATTAATAAGCATGGGATAAAATGAACTCTCATTGATAATATTTTGTCTCTTAATGTGTGTAGTGTAAACTTTTTAGATAAGATTGGGGTGGACAAGACTATGATTAAACCTAATTCTCTATCTATTCATGGATTTGATAATGTGGTAAAACAACCACTTGGTGTGATAAAATTGCCTATTAGAGTTGGAAAGGTCACATTTCAAACTCCTATCCATGTCATTCTTCAAGATCTCTCATACAATCTTCATTTGGGTAAACCACGGATCCATGAAATGAATGGGGTACCTTCAACTCTTCATCATTTAATGAGGTATGTCTATAACAACAAGGTTTATACAATCAAGGTTGAACCTCAACTAGAAATTTGTTTGCACACTGAGAAAGACAAGGAAAGTCCTTTGAAAATATTGATACCAACCTCAAAATTTGATCCTATACAAGAAGAAGATAAAGATAAGTGCCCTTCACCCATCACAATGTTATCGGTGGATGATTTGGGATCATTATATTTCACACCTAAATTCAATGGGCAACCCAATATTATTAAATTATATTCAAAAAAAGATAAATAAGTTGCTATAGTATCCACACAAGCTGATTCATCAAAAGCATGTGAGTCCACAACTTGTAGCAAAGAAGAGGAAAACACAAATTATATATCCACATATAATGAGTGTGACCAATTGAAACTACCAAATCCAAAAGAAATGGAAAAACTTTATGGAAGAATTTATGAGATTTTGAAACAACTTGTCTATAATAAAAAAGGATGTGGTGCTAGAGAACAAGGTATTGGTGTCCCTATAGAGCCTAACACACAAGAAACAACTAGTGGTCTTGGCTATTGTCCCTCAAAAGAAACAAAAACATCAAAGTAACCTTCACTTAATATCAATTCCATCATGCAAAACACTCCCACGACATCTTTAAACACATATCTTAGTAATGATTGGGGTTCACTAGATTTTATACCCTCCTTTATGGGAGAGTACAAAATCTCACAATCTAGAGACTCTTGTGTATATATGACACCATGTAGTAAGAAAGAAAAAAAAAATTCACTAAAGAAAGGAACATCTTCTACTATTGATCAAGAGCAGACCTTTTCAAGGCTTCTCCAAGCTTGCTTGATATCTCTCCCTCTAAGAACACGAAATAAATTTTACAACAAAAGTTAATTTTGTGCATATCATCGAGTGCATGGTCATTCAACTAATGAATGCAAGGCTTTGAGTGATAAAATTCAACATATTAAGGATTGTGGTGCTCTTCCTTGTGTTGATGCACCTATTTCCTCTAATTGATACTAATTTTCATCCTATCATGTTTCTCATCACTATGTGGCATTAGTAGCTTTATGTGTCTTGATCATTTCAATTCATGGTGGTACAATTTTAGATGCAACAATATTTCTCTTGGCAACAAAATGATAGTTCTTGGTGGTTGTCTTTGTCTCTATGATTGGGGGGAAAAGGGTAACTAATTTTTGGAGGTGTGCATTATTTCCAAGGATCCCCTTTTCTTCTCTTTCCAATTAAAATACCAACATAGCAAGTATGTTGACATTTTAAGCCGGGGCATATTGTCCCTCGTTATTGTTTGCATGTTCCCTTCTTATTGGTGATAACATAAATCTCCTAGGAATTGTGAACTTTTTATTCAAAGTGTGGTCTTCTTACTTCATGTGATGTGTCTTCTTGGTGGTGACATTGGGTTTGATATCCTTCAAGAGTGTGACCTTTCTTGGCATATGAAATTCCTCTTAGTGGTAATGTTATGGCTTACATTCCCTAAGTTGTGATTTTTTTATCCTTGACTAGTCCTCTCTTGGTGACATGGAGCATGATGTTCCCTAAGGTGAGACATTTCATGACCTAATAAAAACAAATTTGAATATCCTATCCTATTGTATTTAAAAAAAATTCATGGCCACCAAGCATAACACAACTTGCTTGCTAGTGGAACCTTTTTGTTTTTCATGAGTGTCTAGTATAATGCAACTTGCTAGCCTTATGGAACCTTTTTTGTGTGGCACCTTATCAAAGTTATTAGGAGGTATAACTTTTGGTATGGTTGACTTATGGGATCTTATAGACCTGGCATGACTTTCCCATCAACCACCTTTTTTTGGGTACATACCAACCTAGTGTGTGTTTCTCATACTTGTCTTGGGGGCTCTACTAATGTATATCGGACTACACTAGCCCTTGTGAGCATATTTTTCATGGCCACTGAGCATAAAAAAAATTTCTTACTTATGGATAAATGTGTTTCATGAGTGATTTTACATCCTTATGAGTGTATTTGATGGGAATAGCATAATACAACATGCTAGTCCATCTTTCTTTCCTCTTTGCATTAGTTTTGACATTATGTGTTTGTGCATCTTGTCTTGCTACTTCATATCATACATTCATGTGTGTCCCTTTGTGCTTATGTTGTTTTTCCATGGGATCTTGATCTTGGGGGCTTGATCATCCTCCTTGATCTTCGTCATCCTATCCCATCAACATTTGTGCACTTGGACCTCTCTTGACTTATTTGTCTACTTTAGTGTGAGTTTGAGCGTAGGGCTCATTCTCTCACTAAAGTGGGGGCTAAATGTAGTGTAGAAAAATGCACACCTTTAAATTTTCACACTATGTTTGTGTCCCTTAATTAATTGGACTTAATTAAGCCTCTAATTGACCCAATTATGCATTTAAAATCCTAATTAATCCCATTTTCTGAAAGGGGAACATGTATTAAACAATTGCAAACATAAAATTATACATCTTGGAAAATGTGTGCCCTAGGTTTAGGGCCTAGGACCCATTCGCCCAAGATGCTTTTGGAAATATTTTTTATGATTCAAATTCAGGTTGCAATTATCGACTTTTGAATTTTAATTATCGAGAAATTAGAAAATCACCTATAAATGCATAGTCTTTTTATCAATTCAAAACATCTAGCATTAAGGAAACTTTAAAAAGAGAAAATATTATTGTCAAGAGAATTCAAGAGTAGATTTATCAATCTTCTACATCAACATTCAAGATCTCAAGCATCATGTCCAAGTTATTTGCATCTATGCATGTTTTTGGAGCTAACATTGTGATGTAGGTTTCAAGCATTCAAGTATCAAATCAAGCATGAAGATTGAAATGCAACTATTTTCCCAATTTTGGAATGTAATAATTAAATTGATTTCACAAATTTATTTCCCAAAAATTAAGTGCAAAAAAATTGATTTATAACTTAGATTTAAATGTAGGAAATTGATTGTATTTTTATTTATTAAATTGAAAACACAATGAAAAGAATCAGATTGAGCAATAAACAAGCTATTAGATTTTAATTGCCAGAAAGAACACAATCTAATACTTATCTTTTTGAAATGAGCAGATAGTCCCAACAATTTTTGGAATGGACCCTGGTTCAGCCTCTTCTGCCTGTGAGAAATCTAGGAGGAAAAGCATACTTTATCGCTCTTCACAAGTGTTGGTTCCTATGGAACAATGCTCAACACTCGTGGAAAACCATGCCTTGGCCAAGACCATCCTGAGTGCACACACTTGTACCCCAAGCTGGACACACACTATAGATGTTCCCCCTTCTCCATCTTGCTCATAGCCTGCTAACCTAGAATCCTATTCCCGCAATGTGCAGTGCCTTATTATTTTCCTCTTTTTTGTGTTTCAAATAATTTACTTTTCATGGGTTTTATACAACAAAAAGGGTAGTTCTAACTAACACGCCCTTTTGATAATAATTACAAGTTACAACATCCCGTGAAAACCTCAATTATTATTTTATTACATTTATTTCTTGAACTATTGCATTAGTTCTATTTCACTTTTTTTCTTTTTCTTTCTCATGGGGAAAAAGTCTCATACTAATTCTCCCCCTGTAAATTAGCTATTGTCCTCAGTAGCATGAGAATCTAAATCACAACTCAAAAAACACATAATCAATAATTGAAGAAATTGACATTGAATATATTTATTCTTCATATATATATTTTCATTAGCATCCCTTTTCTTTTCAATTCATAGATCTTTGTCTTTTATTATTTCAAGGGAATTATTTTTGTCAATCAAAATTATGAAAAGAATTGTATATACATATAAGGAATTTACAATTGAAAAAGCTAAGGATATTCTATATGTTAGTCACATATATTTCAATTCTATCAATTTTCTCTAATGTAACCCATTTTCTTTAATGAAGATGTTTTCCTTACTTACTTGTAACTTCATTATTAAATTAATAATATTATCATCATGTGTTGCCATTCATTTACCTAATGGATAACATGCATAATCCATATTGTGTGGTTACTCTATCAACTCTACCATTTTACCCACTCATGTAACTCCTTCAAAGTATGCAATAATTACTATGCATATCCAATACTATGTGGTCACTCATAAACTTATAATCCATAATGTCAACATACATTCCAAGATGATATTCATGCATTCCAGACTACATGAATATCCTCCTTTCATATATCAAAATCAATGTAAATAAAATCTTAGCCCTATATAATAAGTTAATTATACAAGGTAATTGGGTTGATCAAGTTCAATAACAAATTACAATAGAAAAACAATCCATTAAATACCTTAAGAAAAATAAAACAACAATAGGTTATGACTACCCATAGGGTACTTCATAAAAATACTAGGTCCAAACTTTCTTTTCATATATGAAATACAATTAAATGGAGACTAGTACACACGTACCCTTAAAATGTCATTTTGCAAGGTAACCCAAAAAACTTTGGGGCAATTTTATAATCCAATAATGTAAATTATCATATTTTTATCAATATTAAAGAGTGCTTATAACACCCAATCTAGTCATAACATCTTTCAACATATATCACTTTGTCAAAGACTCATAAGTAATTAGCTTCAAAAATAAGAAACAAACAATTCTAACTATGTGACATTTGTTTTTAATTAATTAAGTAGCGGAAGGGCCCTGATCCCATGGTTACAAATCCAAAAACTCAAAAAAGGAAACAAGTTGGGGAGAACAACACCAGCCAACAGCAAGAAACATCAAGTCCAGGGTGGCACATAGGTGCAATATCAAAATAGTAACCATAGAACCAACATACTTAATCAAAAATTGAATACTACTTCTAAAGCATTTAATACTACGAACACCATTAATAAGGTCCACCAAATTCCAACAAGTTCTCAACCATAACAAAGCTATATTAAAATAGAAGTCTGAAATGTTAGAACAAAACACCAAAAAATGCAAGGCGACCATAACCAAAAAAAAGAAATAAAGCCATTACTTGGATTTAGCAATTAGGTCCCAGTACTCTTTAATATGGGAGACATACTCCCTCCAGTCAGGTCCCTCATCCTTAGCCTGGTCCTTCATTTCATCAATCTTTCCCATCTTCTTAAGCTTTATTTTGATCTTAGTTTGGCCTGAGACAACACCAACCATAGCCCTGTGCATGAGGCCATTTGTCACCCTCATCAGAGTAATAATATCTTTCTCCATGTCATCCATTTGGACCCGCATGTAATTCAACCTAATTTTCAAAAATTCAGTATTAGAATCATCAACAATATTAGTGTCTTTAGTAATGTTCACAGTTTCTAGAGCTTTCAATATTTCATTCCTTGGCTCTTCTTCAATTTCTACTTCTTCCTCCTCATTTTCTTCCTTCTCCTCCTCTATTTCCTCCTCTCCCATATCATAGGTTGTCTCTTCAAATTCCGTATCCTCAGTGTCTTCATCGACCTATGCCTCGAACTCTTCCACCTCTAATTCTTCCTCTTCTTGAAATATGGCTTTCTGTTTCCCCTTTTTTTCCTAGAAAGTAGCCTTTTCAAGGTGAGCGGATCTTCAGCCTCCATTGCCCAAACTCAAATTCCTATCCTCCAAATCCTCCATTTGAATGCCCTCTTTTTCTTCACTTATAGTGATGACCACATTCTAGTTTTTCAACTCTTTTTTCAGTTTCTTAAACTTAGGAGCTTCTAAGAGAAGCGGAGAATTTTTGTGTTTCTCAGGGGTAGCTTTTGCCAACTCAAGCTTGAGGGAATGTTTAGTTGGTGTCTTCTTATCCATAGGGGTTGAAGGGTTGGAAAATTTTAGTAGTAGAGGAGGAGGTGTTAGCAGGGTTATTCACATTTCTTTCAACAATTTGGGGTGGGGGCCTAGGGTTAGGCTCCTGAATGGGGTTAGCCTCTGCAAGAGGTTCAACATTTTCCCTAGCATTTTGGTTCACAATATCTTGTCTAGCTGCCAAAGGATTACCATGTAGGTTCATAGTTAGAGCATGTTTATAAAAAGAAATCATTGAGCCTTGATGCAGGGAGGGTTCACACCCTTTTCTATTATTTTTCGTAGAGATGAGAGCAAATAAAAAGATAAATTTATACACTCATTATGAAGAATATGATTCAACAAAGGAAAATGGTATGCATGAACAGTCATATATCTACCTTCAAGAGTAAAATATCACATCACAAACATACTGACCAAAGCATAGGGTGATGGGAGTTCAAGTCATGCATTACCCATTTTGAAACCTAGTGATATTTTTTCCACCATGTAGGAAATTAGCAACAAAGGACTAGTAATTAGTTATGCTCTTCTTTAACACCTTAATTCCTTGGTTTTGCAAGTTCATTGCCTCTACTATAAACTGATTCATCCCCTCAAATCTAACAACTCCAATTGCCACATTCCCCTTTTTTCATGAGTTGGTGAATTTCTTCGTGAGACACTCATTGTACCCTTTCATGGCTTCAAAAAAAGGAACCATTCCCACTCTGCTAAATAGCCTCCAAGATCAACGTTTTGCCTTAGAGCCTGGAAATTTGATGGTTCAATTTGCTTTCGAGGCTCACCTATTTTAGAGCACTGTAAAATTTTAGGATTAATTTTTTTGTGAGCCTTTCCTCATTACACCACAACACCCTGGCAACCTTCTAATCTTGCAGAGCACACTTTCACTTACAGTTTGAAAATAGTATTCTTCTGAAATGAAGTTCAAGAACTTTCTTGAAGAGATGGTCGTTATCGCATTTCCTCAGTCAAAAAATTTATTATTATCATTAAAAATAATAAATGAATATTGATTATTCATAGCAAGTTGGTCTTCAAATTGGAGGTTAGATTTGACATAAGGCACATCACTACACTTGGATTTGACACTCACCTTTGCATTGATAAAAGCCATGTGATTCTTTATATTCTTGAGAATGAAATAATAATTACCTTTCTCACCTGGGGGTATCTTCATACTCATAGCCATACCAATATTATCATCATTATTCCAAGAGCACTTTATGACACAAGTTCGCATAATTCTCCTACGTTGATCCCTTTTCTCAACTTTATAATTTATACAGATTTTCATATTTTTCTTTGAGCACTTTAACTTTCAATGACAAAGGCAATTGGTTGTAATCCCAATGGATCCACCTGTCACACTTTAGTGCTTCGTTGGATGCACAGTTAGCTAAGATGTTTCCTTCCCTAAACACATGTTGTGTGTGACAATGAGTAAAGAAACTCATTAGGGACTTGCAATTATCAATGATGTCTTTTAATTCCCAAGGGGTCGTATCTCTACCATTAATTTGGAGTCTCCTTCCAAAATTACCTTCTTAAACCATATCCTCTTAGAGTCTTTATACCTCCCCAAATAGCCATTGCCTCTACTTTATTATTGGTGCAAACTCCAAATTTTATACCATAGCCCACAATGCAGTCACCCAAATGGTTTCTCAACAGTCCTCCCACCCCGCCCAATCTAGGATTACCTTTTGAGCACCCATCAAAATTGCATTTAATCCATTCCCTTTCAGGAGGGACCCAAACAATAACCTTCCTAGCCGAGATCATGGCCCAATTAAGATTAGTAAGGTCCTTCTTAAGACCCTAGACCTACTTAATTCTCAATTCTTTATAGGTCAGCCAGACTTTTGAGAAGTTGTATCTACCAACTTCCATATTTTCTTGTATCTAGGCCTTAATGATCATACAAACCTCATAGTTGTTTCTCTCTACCTCCTTGAAAATCCTATTATTCCTTTCCTTCCAAATTCCCCAAGTTATGAAAGGGGGGGTTTGTTACATAGATCCATTATGACCTTATAAAAGAAAGGAAATTTGGACCAACTTTCAACAAATGTCTTCATAGTTGGGGGAAACACCCAATCAGTGAACAACAATGCGAGGAAAAATGACCACACTTCTCTTGCGTACTAGTAATAGAAGAAAAGATGCATAATTGACTCTTCATCCTACTTACAAAAGATGTATCTATTAACAAGCCAGAATCCTCTCCTCACAAGGTTATCTATAGTAACAATTCTACCATGTGAAGCAGCCCATCAGAAACAATTGACTTTTGAGGTAAGGTTTTTAATCCACACTTTATCTCAATGAAGATCTCTATAATCTGTTAGAGTTTTCTCCAGTTCCTTATAAGCATGTTTAACTGAGAAGCGGATAGAAGTGTTCCCCTTCTACAACCATTCATCTTTCCTTTCTTTGGAGAACCAAGTCGCCTCCCCAATGAGGTTGTGTAACCTTTGCAAGATCGGCTCCCAATTAATCTATCTCTAATCTCTCAAGTCAACACTCTTGAGAAGCTTGTTAAATTCCTTCCATTTAGGTTCTTCAAACTCCCAATTGATATAGTCTGCCACCTTTTTACCACATATTCTTATCAAGATTTGTTTAAGGGGGTTGAAGCCTTCTAAAGAGGAGAGAGGGGAATCCTTAGTCCAAGGGTCTTTCTAGAAGTCAGTGTCTTTTCCATTTCCAATCCTCTTTCTCACACCCATTTTTAGCACATTTTTTATTTTGATAAGATGGTTCTAGAAAACTGGCCCATTTGGCAGATCAATTGCAGAGAGGAAACAACCCAAGTCTCTGTTCTTTATATATTTAGCTTGGAAAATCTTCACCCAATCCTTAGAACCTTCCAAGAGATTTCATCCCATCTTAGTAGTAAGGGCTTTGTTAAATAGTTTGATTCTCGTTATCCCCAGACCTCCAGCATTTTTAGGAGTACACACTTTCTCCCAACAAACCAGTGCCAATCTATTTTTCTCTTCTATTTCAAACCACACGAATCTTCTCTGAATATGTTCCATCTTATCCCCAATAAAGGCCAATATTTTAAAGAGAGATAAATAGTAGACCAGGATATTCTGTAGAGAAGCTTTTAGCAATTGTATCTTCCCAACTAAGCTTAGAAGTTTACCTTTCCAACTACCAACTTTTTTTGGACTCTTTCAATCAGATGATTCCAATAGTTATTATCCAACTTTCTAGAGATCAGAGGTAGCCCAAGGCAGGCTGTAGATAGAATAGCTTCTTGACAACCCAAGATCCTCACCACTCTTTCCTTCACTAATTGGTTAGTACTGAAGAAATATATCTTGCTTTTATCTTAGTTAATATGCTGACCAAAGACAAAAGCATACTTATTTAAAAAACATTTCCATTGGCTAGCTTCCCCAACCGAGGCTTCACCAAACAGGAAAGTATCATCAACAAATGGTTGGTGAGAGTCAAGTAGGAGTGACAAAGTAGCTTTAACACCTTTAAGGGCCTTAGAGTCAATTAGATTTTGGATATTCCTTCCAAGGACCTCAACAACAATTATAAAAAGATAGGGGGAGAGGGGGTCTCCTTGTCTTAGGCTATGACCACATGAGAAGAAACCCTGGGGAACACCATTAACAAGAATCGAGCACATAGGAAAGGTCACACAAGCAATGAGAAACTTAATGAATCTACCCTCAAACCTAAATTTCCTTAGAACAACACATAGAAATGGCCAGGACACCCTATCATAAGCCTTGGAGATATCAATTTTGAAGGCTATCCCAGAGTTTTTACTAAGATCCATTGAGTGAAGGATTTCATGGGTAGTAATAACAACATCTAAGATGATTCTTCCTTGGACAAAACCTTTATGGTTCGAGGATATCATTTTGCATAACACAACTTTAAGTTTGTACACAAGAAGCTTAGAGAAGATTTTATAAATAGTATTGCAGAGACTAATGGGTCTAAAGTCCTTAACAGAAGAGGCTTCTCCTTCCTTAGGGATAAGGGAAATAAAGGTAGCATTCAATTGAATTAGGAGCATCCCCGATCTAAAGAAATCTCTAGCAGCATTGAATAAGTCAGTCTTAATAGTATCTCAATAATTTTGAAAAAAGGTAGGAGGGAACCCATCGGGTCCTGGGGCTTTGTAAGCCCCAAAGGAGAAAACAACTCATTTAACTTCCTCCATAGAAATAGAATTAGACATAATCTTAAGGTCTTTCTCAGTTATTACTTTAGGAATCACTTCAAGGAAATCATAATATACCTAATTAGCATCCTCTTGTGCATCCTGGAAGGAGGAGAATAAGTTAACAACTTCCTCAACAATTTCTTTTTTAGTCGACACCATAGAGCCATCTTCTTTCTTGAGCATTCTTATCCTATTCCCGCTTTTATGTTTCATGGTAGATTGGTGGAAGAATTTGGTGTTGTGGTCTCCTTCAGTGAGCCATTGGACACGAGAATTTTCTTCCAAAAAATATCCTCCTATTTGTTGACCTTAAACCATTAAGATCTTAGATCATGTTCCTGAATGCTAATCTCATCATCCACAAGGCCGACTTCCATTTTATCCTGCACTTCCTTTAAGTTGTTTCCCACTGATTTTTTAGTTTCAAAGATATTACCAAAGGTAACTTTATTCCATCCTTTCACCCTCTTCTTGATTCTTCTTAGCTTCTCCACCAAGCAAAATATGGGGGTGCCTCTTGTAGGTTTAGCCCACCAATTTTTTATTAAGGCCACAAAATCAAGATGAAGACTCCATATTATTTCAAATCTAAAAGGGAAAGGGCCTTTATTGTGATCAATATTTCTTTTAAGCACAATAACATTATGGTATGATCCAGATCTTAGGAGAGTAGAAAGAGAGAGATATTGGGAGATGTTCCAATTTGAAGAGATGATAAACCTATCCAGCTTTACTTGAATCAATTGATTTCCTATCCTTCTATTGAACCATGTGAATTTGGAGACCTATAGAGGAATATCAAAAAGCCTTGCAGAATTTAAGAATCTAGCCAAATCTATCATACTATCAATATAGTCATCCAACACCCTAAATTTTTAGAGGGTAGAAGAGGGGAGTTGAAGTCACCTCCCAACATTCAATATTCATCCAGTCTACTTTTAATAACATTATTCAGAGAATCCCAAAGCTAAAATTTGTCTATACTTAGGTTGGAGGCATAGATATTAATTAAGTTCCTTTTCTCCTAAGAAGAAAGATCCTCCAGAGATACCATTAGACTGTTCCTTCCAACAAAGCCCAAAGTTCCTTTGAATTTTGAAGGATTCCAAAGAGTAACTATACCCCCTGAGGCTCCTTCAGCCTCACTAACATAGTAGTTCGTACTAGGCCAAATATTCAAAATTGCCTTGTCAAAGGTCCCTTTCTTCATTTTCATTTCTTGAAGAAGAAAAACATCCACTATATTGTCCAGTATACATGTTTTGACCAAAAATTGTTTACAAGGGATATTGAGGCCCCTAATATTCCAGGAAAGAAACTTCATTAAGGGAACAAAATAGGTACAAAAACACCAGAAGTCCATTATTAAACAGTCAGGACTACTTTTTGGACTTCGATCCCATGATCGAATCCAAGGTTCTTTGTTTTCCAACAGCCACATCCCTTTTAATATCTTTGTTCTTGGATTCCTTTTGGGAAGGTCTTCCAACCTTGTTTCCCCCACCAACGTCCAACCTCTTTTTAGTTTTAGACTTATTTTGAGCTTGTAGCCATTCTTCCTCATCTTCACTATCACTGGGGTGAGAGGGAAAACCCAAAATGGCCAGGGATTCATTAAGATTTCCACCCTCCTTCTGAGAAAAAAATGAAATATCCCCCAAGGGCATAACAAGGGCTGAAGACACAATTTATCCTTCTTCCATCCCTTCCCCTTCATTATCATCAAGAACATCTTCCTTTGGGATCATGATGTTGGCCTCCTTATTGGGTTTTCTCATCTCTTCAATCATATTAAATTTTAGCCTTTCCACCTCTTCCTTTGGGATCCGTTCCTTCAAAAATTTTGGGGTTGGGATTCTTTCATCTGGGGCTACCTCCTTGAAATCCTTACTATCCATAACTCTGGAAACAACAAGAGGCTTGACGTGGGTAGCAACCAAACCACTAGAAGGAGCATCCTTCTCTTGGGGGACAACTTCCACTTGGACAAGGGCTTCCTTAAGAGGGTAGACAAAAAAGACATCCTTAGAGATCTTAGGCACCTACTCAATAATAGATTGCAAGACATCATTGGGTGCCTCAATAGACCTTTTACTACAATAATCAATAAGGTGACCAAATTTCTTGCAAAGTTGGCAGAATTGTCGAGGATTTTCATATTCAAAGGGTTGGGACCAGTTTCCAAATTTTGACTTCAGAAGAACAAAGGTTGGAAAAACCATGTTAACAACAACATTAACACAAATACGGGTATAAAGTAGTCTTGAATTTTCTTGCATTATCTTATCAATCACTAAGAGGCTACCAAAAGAGTTAGCAATCCCTTTTAGGATACCCATCTCCCAAAATTCAAGGGGTAACCCGAAAAGGTGAAACCAAGTAGGAGTTGTAGCCCCCATGTCTGCAGAAGGGTCAAAGCCCAGTTTCCATTGCACAGAGAGAGGAAGTTCTTGAAGCCAACATCAAAGGTGCAGGGTCTACCCGTAAGCACTTTTATCATGTCTTCATAAACCACAAAGGAGAAAAGAAAAATACCTTTGGGCATAGCATTGATAGAGACATTACCTTTTAGGTTCCAAACCAAAGCAGCCCAGAGACGTACCTACTCAATATTCGGTCGATAGGCCAGAAACTTGCCAACTAATGCCAACTTGAGGTCGTCCATTGCCTTCATCATCAATGCTTCTAAGATGTCAACTTCCCATCCAATGATAGAGCAGGAAATAGACTCTGAAAAATTTTTGCCTATAGCTAGCGAGTTGACACCCACCAGTTTTTTCCACAAAAGAGATTGGTTCTTCTTCAAAGAAGAAAGAGTCTAACCCAAGAGTCAAGGACAGAGGTGACTTGTCAGAAGTACCCCCAGTCCTTCTCCCAAGATAAAGGATAGAGGTACGAGGAAGGGAACCAACATGGGGAAAAACAACATCAAAAGCTACTAAAGCAGACACAACACTAGACAAAGGGACAACATTCCTGGAATGGGGAGCCTTCCCAGGCCCCCTACCCGACCAGCCTATGAGGCAATCAAATCATGACAAGAACAAAAGGATTCAAAACAAGAAAGCGAGAAAGTTGTTGAGCCGAACAAGAGCAACTTAAAAAAGATTCCAAGGTGATGTTTGCTAGCCTTCTCAAGGCTATAATTTGTATATTCATGTATCTAGGATATGTAATTCAAGTATAGTTGTTGTCTAAATTTGGTTTGATCCAAAGTTCTATAAAAAAATTTTGACATGAATCTTCAATACCATATTATTTTCCTTGCAAGAACTGAAGCACAAAGGAGTAATTCCCACACCAACCAAATTGTTGCAGTGAATGCGCTCAATGATCTTGCTAAGCTAATGGGAAACATATTTAAAAATAATAATCTCATGAAACAAAAGTAAAAGCATGGTTAGTCTTAGGTTAATTTCATAAATATTTTTTGGAAGATTGTCTATTAGATTACAAGATGTGATGGAGATTGGAGTCAAGAGTATCATAAGTATTTGGTTCTATATATGTCAAAGTTAATGAAATCATTCCATTTTCTTTTCATTTCATGTCTGAACTTGGTATTGTAAAAAATTTCTCTAAGATTTGGCTTTTGGTGCATGGACTGTATGAAAAAATTATTAAAATACCATATAACACCAATGGTCAAAACACCATTTTTGTGTCCTATAAACCATGCAAAATTCATAGGTAAAAATATGTGTTGTGTACTAATATATAATATTATTTAAAGTTATTTTTAAAGCGAAAACAATTTAAGTGAGTGTCAGAATCTTTTTTCATCCTAATTTATCAATTATTCTTTACACATAGAATTCCTATATTTATATATGCACTATGATAGTCACGAGCATGTGGTCGACATTGATATTATTCAAATATCGCAATCAAATTTTGTGTTTTTCTCTTTGTTGTAGGCAAGTAAATTATGTACATTTTGTGTCATCGTGTGACAGAGGTTCTTGTGATGGATTTTATTTAGAATTGATGACATTAAAATGAAAAATAATTCCCATCAAATAAAATTTCTACGATGAATGCACCCAAAGCTCTTTGCCTTGTGGATTATGGTCAGTATCAAGTTTGTCTTCTCCGACAAGTCTTTGAGAGTTGTTCATAAATGGTGTTATGTGTTGAGAGAGTTTTGAATCCTTGAACCTCTACGTCGACTCAAGCGCCTTGAGTTTTGTTGTATGTGATGAGTTGGAGAGTATAGAAGGTGTTCAAGAGTTGAAAGGATTAATTTTTTTTGGTAATTCAAACATCTGGACATGCAGACTTATTGAATTTTATTTCTAGACTAAATAGACTACCATTAGAGTATACTATTATAACAAGGAATGAAGTGGAGGGAGCATTGTCAAGATTAAATGTAAAATTATTTTCTGATGTGATCAGTTGTCATGCAATTGCTAAGATTTCAAACTCATAGACTGTATTCATTATATGTGTTTTTCATATATCGACTGGTTGTGCTCATTTTCTCGAGGAATTCAGTGCTCCTTATTCTAAACTTGAACGTGGTTTTCATTTTGATGTAGAACAGATAGTAGCACTTGTACACACACAGAGCGCAATCTTAAAATAAGTGGGCCTGGAGATTCTAAAATTCTTGGAAGGTTTATGGCTAACGTGAATAGAGGCGAAGAAGAATGGAAGGTGTTGACAGTATATAGATGATTTATATGACATACAATTTATCAATCGCTTGCCTGGATGCCTCCCCCTTCCTCAGATTTTGGCCAATACCTCCACATTAATGTGTTGTGCAATGTGTATTTGTGTGATAAATTAGATTCAACTCCCCTCACATTAACAATGCAATACTTGCACATTAATACTTTTTTTAGTGTTTAAAAAATTTGTGAAATGTTTGCTATTTTTCCTTCGTAACAATTTATTAACATACGGTTAATTCAAAACCTAATTTATCTTAGTGCATAGGTTGAATATTTTTTATTAACGTAAAATAGGTTTTGAAGGGGCCCTAAAACCCTGTACAAAAGAAAATGCAACATGAAGATAAAGCAATTAAGCTGCACCACAAAAAACACCAAGATGATTAAACAGTAATTAGCCAACCATCAACAGAAGACAAACAAAAAAGCCACAAGAAAAACAAAAAATACATCTTAAGTAGCGACTAAAGAAGTTCTTAGGTTGAATGTTATAATGTTGTTTACTGATGATAAAAAAAAAATTCCTCAGACCCTAATTTTCAATGTTGCTGAATTAATTGGGAGGCTTTTCTTGAAAAATTCATGATATCAAAGATTCAAAAATCAAAAGGTAAAATTTTGTGATTTTTATATTCAATTGATTTAAGGAATGTCCAGTTTCACATGTGAGGAAATCAGAAGGTAAAATGATTTGATCAATTCCTGGTGAAATTAATTTATGCCTACAATAATTGAAAGGGTAAAATTTTAATTGTTAAGTAAAAGATAGTAATTTCATGGAACTTTCAGTTGGTTAAATTTTATTTTATTTTATTGTTTTTTATCTAAACAAGTTACGCCAACATATATTTTCCTTCTAAAATAATTAATTGATGTAAAAATTTAAGAATTACTTTAGACTATTATAATGTTTCAAATTAATATATCTATTTTGGCAAAAAAGGAAAAACTGAATGCAACCAAATTTATTGACCGATAAAGCTATTATACCAAATTGAAACACAACTATTTTCCCAATTGAAATGTAATAATTAAATTGATTTCACATATTTATTTCTCAAAAAAATTAAGTGCAACAAATTTGATTTATATCTCATATTTAAATACAAGAAATTGATTATGTTTTTATTTATTAAATTGAAAACAAAATGAAAAGAATCAGATTGAGCAATAAACAAGATATTAGATTTTAATTTCCAGAAAGAACACAATATAATACTTATCTTTTTGAAATGTGTAGATAGTCCCAACGATTGTTGGAATGGAACTTGGTTCAGCCTCTTCCATCTGTGAGCAATCTAGGAGGAAAAGCATACTTTGTCGCTCTTCACGAGTGTTGGTTCCTTTGGAACAATGTTCAACACTCATGGAAAACCATACCCTGGACAAGACCGTCCTGAGTGCACACACTTATACCCCAGGTTGGAAACACACTATAGATGTGCCTCCTTCTGTCTTTCTCATAGCCTGCTAACCTGGAATCCTAATCCCATAATGTATAGTGCCTTATTATTTTCCTCTTTTTTGTGTTTCAAATAATTTAGTTTTCATGGGTTTTATACAACACAAAGGGTAGTTCCAACTGACACACCCTTTCGATAATAATTACATTACAACATCCCATGAAAACCTCAATTATTATTTTATTACATTTATTTCTTGAACTGTTGCATTAGTTCTATTTCACTTTTATTCCTTTTTTTTCACAAGGAAAAAGTCTCATAACAAAGATCAACATCCAATCAAGCCATTCCATGCAAGATCCAATCCTTGAAGAGATGTGTTAGACTTCAGTCCTCCAAGGGCAACCATTAAAGGGTTTGGTGAGTTGCAACAAGCTAGTGTTCATTCATCATTCCTTTTTCTTATCATTATTTTATTTCAAGATTTAATTACCAAACCGGGTTCAACCAAGGTAACCCCCATTCACCAAAAATAAAAATTATTCCCTCTCTTTATGTGTGCAGATTTGCATGTGAAGAAGGATTGGAGATTGATCAAAAGTGCAATTTTGTAAAGTTTTCAAAGTTGTCATCAAAGTTGTGAGGCCAAAAAAATTTACTTGTAGAATTTATTCCCAACTTTTTGATAGTGAGATCTAGAGAAATGAGGAGTGCAGATTCAGGAGCAGAGGACTGTGAAATTAGATTTTGGATCCCTATAGCAGGACCCATTCGCCCTAAGATGAATATGTCCCAGGAGGACACTCAACAACAACTTTTGGTGACAGGTGCATGGTGTCTTGCCCTTCTCATATATGTCAGAATTCTATTGTTTTTATTATTTTATGCTTTAAATTGATGATTCAAGTTTCGCATTGCATAATTGAGTTCATTTAGTATTTTTAGTTTTTCTCCCCAAAGTGCATTTCAAGCATATTTTACACTTTTTTGTTATAAGGGAAAACAACCAAGATCTCCAATAGGGTTGACTCACCTAAGGGTTTAAATTCAATCCTACCTTTGGGGATCTCTTTTTCCTAATGAAATAAGCAATATAGGTACATACATCCTCCATTTACCCATTTTCCCATCACCCGTTTTATATACTTATCATATATGTATTATGGATTTTTGGATATGATGGACTGTGTGTGTATATCAACTATGAATATATCTCTAAAAAACTTATGTATATATAATAAAAAATATAATGTATTATATATATTAAATATATGCTAAAATATAAAAATAAAACTCTATATATGTATAAACATAGTGTAATCTATATGATACAAATGGTAGAGCTATACAAATTATGTATTCTAATATAGAATTCTAAACCATCAAGAAGTCAAGTGCCTTGAAAAAATACAAAATATTTCTTATAAGAAAAATATATGATGTTATAATAATTTTTTCTCGATGTTTGTCGTGGTTGCTGAAGAGGCTCAATGGAGCATCCCTGCTGAGGTGGCTAGGGCATCAATATTCTTGTAGGATCAAGGGAAAAATGTCAGGCATCGAGTTTGGGATTGCGAGAATAACCATACTACTGTTGATATGTATTCCTTTTGCCATGTTGAGGGTTCATTGGGAGTGGGAATGGAGGCAAATGGAACATAGAAATGGGGGTTTCAAAGGCTACTTAGGTGCAAAGGGGTGCCTTCAATAGGGCATATGGGGTGTATGCCCAGATTAGAGATCATTTGCATGGGAATGGTAGACTCCATAATGTTCAGGTGTCATCTCCTCTCGAGAAACAAGAAAAATCTACAAGAGGAAAATTTTGTCCTAGAGAGACCAATAATGATGGCTTTGGACGGGGTGAGCCTATCCAAAATTTCAATAAGACAATCAATTTGAACTTTTTTGGAGAGGTCAAAAAAGAAATAGTAGAAAATTGTGATATTTTTACAAATCACAAACTTGTCTGTAGGTTTAGTCGTTTATGGCCTTGCCTTCCTGATCTGCACCAATGGATCACCAAAAACTAACAACCATTGTTAAAAGATAGGTTGGAGATTTATCCATGTGTGAGGGGCTTCTTTATTGATGTATTTTATTGTGTGGAGGATCAAAACACTATCCTTCATAATCTATGGGCTTGTGACCAACATCTTTTGTTGTCCAAACCGTGGCACCCCAATTTCAACCCCTCCATAGAGTCCTTAAATGTCAAGCTTGTCTGGGTGCATCTCCCAAATATCCCACCCCACTTCTGGAGTGATTCATGCTTTGAAGCCATTAGTGACACATTGGTTAACCATCTACCTATTGAAACTAAATCTTTAGATTTTATGCACACCACTTTCGCTAAGATTTTGGTAGATTTGGATACTTTGAAGGATCTCCTAGTAGAAATAACCCTTAAAGTGGATGGCCAAAGGTGGTCACAACCTCTGGACTACGAAGGTCTACCTTTTCACTGTCGAAGATGCTTCAGTATTAGACACCTTGCTACACACTATTCCAATTCCAAATTCAAAGAACCATGTCTCACTATATGGTGGAAAGATGCTTTCCATAAACATTACTTTATGGCATCAAATATCTCATCTGATCATGGGAAACATAGGGACAACTCGGATGCACATTAGAACTTGACTATTGATCAAGAGAAATCTCCCAAAAAGGGCAGGTCTTTGAATCTTGGGGTAGGCTTGAAGGAAGAAAATGGTGCTTCACAACTTATGTTGGATGGTGATTTGGTGGAGGGAGATACACCTCAAACTAATGGGGCATCCAAAGCTTTGGGGAATTGTACACCAGAAAGAAACAACCTGTCACCCAACAACATGGGTGAAGAACCCATTTCAACTCCTGCAACACCTAAACCCTCCTTTGAAGGGGAAAACAATGCTATCTGGGAAGTGGTGAAAAGGAAGAAGAAAATTTCCAACAAAGGCAAGGTTTCTTGCCATAATATGTACTTGTGTTCTCACTCTAAAAGTAGTGTTAACTCCCCCAAAGGGAGTGAGGGTAGTTTGCAAGATTGAATCTAGGGATAATCTATGTAGGGGAGCTTGGTTTTAGATTGTTATAAGCTTGTTCGCTTACATATCACACCCCTATTCTTAGGGCATGAATTTTTTCTTAGGGAAGGTTTATCTTCCCTAGGTTAATCTATGTAATGTTTATATTTGTTTTGAATTTTTATACATGGGCACAACCCCCTCAGGGTATTTCGAACCAATCAAAAAAATATATCTATGATGTTATATATCAAATTTTATCTCTTGGACTCCCTAGATGCAACTATGATATTCATTTTGCATCAAGATGCTCCTAGAAAAATTTGATCTATGGAACCACCTAAAAAGACAATAGACCTATAAAAAAAGAAATACCAAAAACTTAAAAACACAAAGGTTAGTTTGTTTCACATTGGGTGCACCAAAATATATGCAATAATAAATGGAAATACAAAATAAAGACTAGAAATAAAAAGACAACTAAGTCCTAATACCAAATCCAATAGGAAGTTCCTTAGGATTGAGCACACTGATTTAATGAATTTATTACATGAGTACATGGATACAAATCAACAACATAACATTATAATATTTTGATGATAAATGTAGCAAAGCAATCTTGCATAAAAGAATTGATATGAAAATGATGAATGGAATGAGGAATTTATAGACTTTCAAAAGATTAAATGAATAGTGAGGATTTGATCAAGAATTGGGAGATAACTCAATTGGTTGCAGATTCAACTCAAGGAGGTGGAAGAGATAACTTAACTTGTTATGGAAATTTTCCATTTTGATCTCCTAAGAGGATAGTAATGAATTTTATTAATTCATTAAATGGATAATGAGAAGAATTTGCTAATTAGAAGAATGAGTTAACTTGTGAAGGGATGGTTAGGAATTTTGTTAATTTATTAAAAAAGGATAATTATCTTGCATTAATTAAATAATAACATATTATTTAGCTAGTTGATTAATAATAGACAATGTCATGATAATTAGTGGTAATAAATATGATAATGATTAATGATAAATGATAAATAATGAATATAATAGCAATAAATGATCAATGATTAGAAGAATAATTTTAAGTGTCTATAGTTGTAATCTTTTATTCCATATAGTAGTTAATTTGAAGGTTGTGATTTTATTGCTTCTAATTTTTGGTGACTTGTGACTCCTCACTTTCTCCTGTTTTGGTGGTTGATTTAATCCTTACATAGAATAATTTTCCAAGATAGTGTGACCAATTTTTGATATTTTTTATTCCTCCATGAGGGATGGTTTCATCTATGGCTACATGTTTCCTCTAGAAAATAATCAAATATGGGTTGTTTTCTTATAGGTCGAGTTGTGGTTTCCTTAAATTGCTTATTTTATTGGCCTTGTCCTATGTGGTTGATCATTACTTGGTTAATAGACTTTTAGTTGTTACATTGAGGTATTAGTTGTTTTATGATAGTGTATCAATGATTCTATTTTCTTAAATTCCTTGGTTGTTAATCTTACCTAATGTTATGTAAGTTATCTAATAGTTTTTTCTTGCATGGAATTTTTCTTATATTTGTATCTTGTTTATGTGGTTATGTTTTGGCTTCACCTCGGTTGTTATCCATTATATCACCACATATTGATTACTCAACCATTCCTTGGCCACATAACTTATTCTCCATATTTACTTGGTTTATTCTTTTTTATATAGCAAACAATTACTACTCAAGGACATAGTTATTCTAATTTATTTGGCTAGCATTAGGATCAACAACCGTTGTTGAGTTGAAGTAGCAAGATGATGATTATTCTATATTTTTTAGTCAGAGTAGAGGGGTGAAAAAAGGAAGATGAGTAATCTATGTTGAAAGAGAGAAAATAGATTAAACTTTTATTAACTAGAGTTGACGAATATAACTCCATAAGAGCAAAGAGGGTTTTGTGATGGAAGGAAAGCTAGGAGAAGCCTCATAGTGTGAGGAGAGACAAGCTACAAGAACTATTATAATTACCTACAAATCATTATAATTTTTGTAAATAAGTTTCTTGCTACTACATGAATTTATTTGTCTTTAATTTTTGCTTTCATTGTGTATGGAGGTGTAATATGTGTATGGGTTGCTATATTAGGCCATATTTTAGTAGAATTCCTAGTCTAGACTGCATCAAGTGGTATCAAAACAAGTTTACGCATGAGTTATATTTTGGATATTATATTAAATTTCATGAGATGGTATGATTACAAATTTATTTCTAGTATGTGTATTGTAAGGTTCTAGTGAGTTTATTGTAGGTATTTATAACTACAAATAGTCATGTGTTCTAGTAGTTTTTCAATAGTTATGAAGATGGTAGTACTTATCTTTAACAATGATCTATTTATTGAAATTACTTGCCAATTGGAAAGCGACTTGGACATTTATAATTGGATTATAATATCTATTGGGAGGTTTCTTCCTCAAAGTGGTATTGTGAAGATCATTCAGGTTTTTTTTCTCTCTATTTTGTATATTTATGTTTGTGTTTTGTTTGGAGGTTCATTACAAGTGGTACTATAGTTCTTTTTAGGGCCATTTTTGTAAGAAACATTATTAGTTTAGGGATTTCTACAACTATCCACCATATTCTCCCACCTCACCCTCAAAGGATTATGGTGATAAAAAAGTGGTTACAACTATAGTGGCACTAAATCTCTTACCTTATTTTTGCTAATTTTTCCCCTTACAAGAATTTTTCATTTTTAGGTTAGAAACCCCATGTTAGGGTTTTTAGATATCCTTAAAATATTTTTCATTCTTCACTAAGATAGATCCCCCATAAAGGTTCTAGTAAAGTAAGGAGTGTTTTTTCTCCAATACCCAAGCCTCAAATGACCTCTATATGTGGTTATAAGCTTCCATGTACCTTTGGGTATATTAGAAGACCCCATAGGATTTTCTTGCAACCTCATCATAGTTAATTTCTAGGCATCTAAATTCTATGATGCACTAGTAAATGATTAACCCTAAAAATTTACTCACCTTGTACCTTAAAGATGAGAAAGTGGGTTATGAGTATGATCTAAATTCTCCATACTTAACGCTTTAAAATATTGGGTTGACACTATTTAAGAATAGGATAAGTATATTGGAAGTCTCGCCAAATATATACATCTTGTAGAGCCTTCCCTCTTATCCTCACCCATGTACCATATGTATTGGGTATAATCAATTAGTATTTTTGTATTTGAGTGGTTTTCATGAGTAAGACAACTATCAATATTCTTTGTGAGTAGAAAATCATCTAGGTTATAAATTTTTGTTTCTCCCTAAATACCTTTTGCAACTATCAATTTAGCCCATAGTACTACTACTAGATATAAAATATTCAAAGTAAATTTCTCTCAATCTAGCCACAATTTCCCATTTTTTATGGAAAATTTAGCCCAAAGGGTATGCATATAGAAGTAAAAAAGATGACCTACTTTTACCCCGTCTAATGGATTGTCTCATTAATACATAACTCTAAATAACCATTTTTATCTTGAGCTTGTATTTCCTCCATTTAGGCACTTATATGGTTGTGCCCGTCTTTCCATCTTGATCATTTTCCCATATAAGTCCAATAACCTTTTCTAATACCTTTGAAAAATCAATATGGTAGGGAGATATCACTCTCATGATTCACTATAGCTCTATGTGGAGTTTTCTAGTGAAAGAACTAACTAACTATAATTATCCATAAAAAATAGTTCCACCAAATACTAACATGGTTAAAATATTTACAAGTTTTGTATACTTCAAACTAGGGTAAATAATATACTCATGTAGATGGGCTCACCTCCTTGAACCAAGTTTGGCTCCCATTCCCACTAAACAAGAATTTCCTAAAATTTATGATACTAATCCCACCAATTGGTTATACAAGGTAGATATATATTTTACAATCCATAAAATTCAATAAGATCAAAATCTCTCTTCCTTCTTTTTACCTAGAAAAATAATTCATTCAATTATTTCAATGGTTAGATCAAACTCCCCTATTTGGTGTTGATATGAGAAGGTAGACCACTCGCCTTCAATAAAAAGCAAGTCATAAGGTGCAATCTAGCTAAATCTATGCATGAAAAAGAAATTTTAGTTATCCTTTGTGTTGTACAATAATGGTGTCTTACCTTGAATTAAAAAATGGTGACTAAAATGAAAGTATATGATTACAAGGGTCTACAAAAGAGAAAGGAAAATTGTAATCTCCCCTTTTCTAATCCATTCCAATATTCTTGGAAACTCCCTTTCTTGAAGAGTTCTAGCTTTTTAGGAAATAAATTTTGGCAATGACAACAAGTTCTTAGAGCTAAGACATGCACAAAAGTTCTTTTTATATGTGAATCTAACATTATAAGAGCACTCCAAAATTATTTGAGAAGTCTATCATCCTTAAATAGCACCAAATTTTCATGGGCTAAAGTCTTATACACTTAAGGAGTTGGAAAAGTTATCAAGATAATTTAATTTTCTTATTTTAATGCTTTTCATAAGACCTTGGAATGATTAAAAAAGGAAAATTGATTAATTAAATATTAAAGTTGTCAAAAAAGTAAAATTAAATGACAACTTATATTAAATTATTTAAAAAGGTGTTTTAAGTGTGCAAATAAAGTGGCGCTAGGCTCAAGGTTTTGAAAAGTGGTTATAAGGACACTTTATGCTATTTTATCAAGAGAAAAAAATTAAAAGCAACGTAAAAGAAAAAAGAACTTTTTTGATAAAGCAATGAAAAATTTTAAAATGTTTTTTTCTAAAATACAATGAAATAGCAGAAAGTGTTTTTTCCTAAAAGAGCTCTAAAAATTTTATAAAAGGAGAGTTTTCAAAAAAGATATTACATTTTTTTGGATTTATTTCATTTCTCAAGAATGTACACACACTCATCTTCTCCATTTCCCATGGATGAAAACCCTTCAAAAAATTGAAAGCTTCAAGGACTAAAACCCTCCTAGCTTTTAAAGTAATTCCATCCAAGGATTACCAGTGTATAGCAAAGATTGGTTTAGGGATGAAAAACCTCATTCCATTTCAAGTGGTTTCATGTAGGAATCACCATTATGTTGAAAGTTGCAGATCCATTTTCAATTTCAATGGGTATTTGGTTTTGGTTTTGGTTTTTAATATTTTAGGTTTGTAGAGAATTTTGGGGTTTTGTGTAGATTTAATGTTTGGTGTGATTTATATATTCCAAAAAATAAAAAAATAATAGTGTGGTGTGTGAATATGATTTTAAGTGGAATGGTATTTCAATGACCATAGAACATTGAGAAGTGCAAACGTTAGTACTTTTGGTTATTTCGGTTTGGGATTGATCACTAGAGGTGATAAGAAGAGTTGTTTCAGACATCAATTGAGCAACACCAACTTCTAAAGTGCAAAATTTAATGTTACAAGTGTGTAGATTAGACTTTTAAAATAAATACAAAGAGGGTCATCATGCAAGTTTGACTTTATATCAGGTTTTAATCAACATATCATAGTCTAACAATATCAAGGAAGCAATGTACCAAACTATTTGACCCAACTACAACACTTGTCAATCACTTAGCTCAATCCAAGTAAATATTTTATGTGTTTCAATTTTCTAGCTAAATGTTTGATGAAATTCTCTCAAATTCAAAATGATAGATAAGTACTTGACAAAATATCTAAATATAATTATTGAAGGAAAATAATTATTTCTTATATTTTCTCATTATAATACTAGAAGGTTGTAGCACTAGTAATTTTTCCATAAGAGATGCTTGGACTATGGTACCTCTAGATCCCATTTTAATTTGTTTTCATTCTCCACCTTGCATGGAATGAATTGGAATCAAGTGAGTTGATCTACCATTTTGGCATCAATAAAACTTCATTTGCACTCACTATCAACTTGATGAGCACACACTTATATTGAGACCAGGGGGGTGAATCCATATAAGTTAATATTTTGGAAATTTAAAATTAATAATCACAAAAATAACAATCACACAACATCAAAAAATTAAGGACACAAGATTTACATGGAAACCCTTTTGGGATAAAACCACTAAGAAGGATCAGTTGGATCTACTATCCAAATCTAGCCGCAAAAATTAAAATACTTCTTACAAAATTATTTGTAGGAACCAACCCACTAAAGAAACCAATCCCCACTAATAAGCATCAACTTATCAAGAGACGCCAATCTCTTCTATTGAGAAGCACCAACCTCTAAATGAACAAAAACTTCAACTTCTTGAAAATACTTCTTCAATGGATGACAATTAAATAGATCTCCTTCACAAAAGGTTTTGATTAGCGATAAACAGATTTTGAAGGGGCCCTGAAACTTTATAAAAAAAGGAGAAAATGAAGCAAAGATAAAGCAGATTGGCTACCCCACCAACACAAAAAATAGGTTGATTAAGCAACAACCAACACCCCGTCAACAAACAACAACCAACAACCAACAACACAAAAAACTAAAAAAGAGAAAAGGAAAAGCAACCTCTAAAGAAGTTCCTTTAACATTCTGACTACTTTTAGGTCCTTAGATATCACCTTGTCATGCATTTCCATGATCTCATCAACATCTTTCCTCGACACCATCTTGCTCTTCTTGGTTTTACTCTGAGTGCGAACACTCGATCTCGTGCCCAAGTCTGCGACCTACAAACTCTTTTCAACATCCTCCCCCTCATCCTTGTTCATCGACTCACTAAACAATGATATCCCTATCCATTCCCTAGCCTTTTCATTTAGGAACACTAAACCTTCAATAGAGGATTCAAGCTTCTCCTTGCTGAGATTAATCATTGTGTTAAGGTCTTTACATAGTATCATGGAATTCCTCTCGACCATGGACAACCTAGGGCCATGATCTTTTTTAAAATTAGCCACATCCTCCACCATAAGGCCAAGGTTGGAATTCAGTGATTTAACCATACTAAAGATAGAGTCCCTCTCCTTTAAACTTCTAAGGGTAGAAATATTGCAATGAGAAATCGTGTCATACTTGTTATGGAGCTCCTGAACCTCCTAAAATAACCACATAAGCAAATTAAAGGAGATATTGGCCCCTTCCTTGACCAGTCCAGACACCTATGTGTAGTTCATCACACCCCAATACAAGCCCCTCCCCTAATGGGAACTCATGGGTGGGTCATCTTCTTGGAAACCCTCAGGAAAATCAACCTTAACCTTACCCTTGTCTTTGGACACCGACACAGTAGGAGACTCCTCCACATCCACCACATTATTCACTTTCCCCTAAACTAGGACCCCCTACCACCAGCACAATCCAGATCATCATTCACCAAATCCGCCACCTCTCTGGCCTTATTAACCACAATTCCCTCCTGATGCTTATCCTCAAATTCCTGGGAACACATCAGCCCCTATTTTGTGGTCTTCCTCTTACTAGATTTACCCTCGATAGCCTCCTCATCACAAGTCGCCTAAATTTTGTGTTTCACACGTGGTGTGGAAGGCTTAACCCTTTTTCGGAAGAGCATTTCTTTCCCATAGAAGGAGTGTAATCTAGGTCTGTGTGGTAACCATCTAACCATGCATCAAATTCCTCCTCAATTTTTGTACCAAAACCACCATCCACCTCCTCAATTTGGCATTCCCCACAACCCTTCTCCCTCTTCTTGGACTTATCAAATTTAACAGGAATAAGGGACTCAATAACAAAATTAGCCTTTATGTGTTCCACAATTAACAACATTAAACCTTCATGTAAGAAGGGATTCCTAGGATTTCTTCTAAAGTCCGCAATCCCATCTTCCAAAGAAAGTAGAAGATAGAAAGGGAAAGAAATAAGCTTACCATGACAAAAGTGATTAAGAATCATGAAATGATGCCCATACAAAGCCGTATATCTCCCATCTAAAGTAAAATAATGCATCAGCTTCGTGGCCACATCACTCCAAATAGGCTTGATTTTGGTGTGGTCATAACCCCCATAGTTGAGTCTCATCATTTTGGCCTTCTCCCTACCCCACAAAAAGTTCATTCTGGTAGCCCTCGCCATAGCTTTCTCCCTATAAAACTTCCTTCCTTCGGTGGAAAACCTCATTACTTTCACAATGAACTCCTCACTGATAGTGATGCCCCTGCCAAACATACTCAACACCCAACCATGCCAAGCATTGAAAAACTCTCGAGAGACATTCAATTTAAACCCATGTAATTTCTCCATGAATGGGGTAACCCCACCTTTCTGTAAAATTTCCCAGACATCAAAATTTTCTTTGATCTCCTCACTAAAAGAGGCTCAGTCCTACACTTATCCCCACCCATATTCAATGGAAACCAGATCACAAAAGCAAGACCACACAGGAAAATAATGAAAATAAACAAGGCCAAAGCTAAAAAAGTACCCAAAAAGCATGCGTGCCTGCCTTATGAGATACTAAATAAAATAATGGCCAGGAGCCTCCTGCAAATACAACTCGTACTCCCATAAATTCCAATGAGCATCACAAGCGTTAAGTGTCTTATCAACCTGGACTGAACATGATTGCCACGTCAACCTTTAGGAACACCAGAAGAGACGACCTCCTCCAAAGATTTAGGATCTATCATTATTAAGAAAGGAAATTAATTTAATCAATAGGTTATCATTAACCTCCCAAGATCTATTTGATGTCACCCCAAAATTCACCAACAAATCCATCGCCCCATTTGCCTCGCAAAAGGCATGGGAAATATAAACCTCATCAAATTCATGCAACATGGAACGGGTGTCCATAATAAATCTTTTGATTGACCAAGACAGAGGGAAAAAATTCCTTAGGAAATTAATGATACTCAATGAGTCCCCTTCAACCCATATTTTAGAAATCCCCATCTCCCTAGCCAGCTTGATGCCATGATAGGCTGCCTCCTTCACAAAAGTTTTCCTTGAATGATGTTCTATTTTTCTCTCCTTCAAAAATATGCTTGTGTTTGAATGGTATATATTTATTCCTCCACACACTCTTCACCACACTTTACAAACTCCCTTTATACATGCTTGGAGAGGGGTGACTCATTGAAAGGACATAACTTATTATAAAGGATGTGTCTTTATTTATAGACGTTCATCTTCATAACCATCAAAGTGGGATGACTTGTCCCTTAGTTTGGAGTGCTACTGTTAAAGGGGTTGACCCCTTAAAATAATATATTTATTTTGAATTTTGAATTCCCAAAGTGGGGCGCTAATCACCAAGGGTCTGCCCAAAAAATAAATAAATTTAACTTTAATTTTATTAAAGCAATTTCACCAAAATGATGCATTTTAAATGGGGCAATTTCATAAATATGGGCATCATAAATTGGGTGCCAAATTACATTGAATTAGGATGATTTCACTTGGCCTTTCTTTCCTTCCTTGATGATGGTGATTTCCTTTAACATCAACGACAATCAATTCCAACATAACCAATTTGGCTAGAGTGATTCTATGATTATTTTAAATTGTTCTCTGGTTGGTTTGCCACCAAAAAATTTCAATTAAATTTCATCTATCCTTGTTCTTACTTTGTATTCTCTCACCTTTCCCATTCTAGGATTTGAGTGATCAAAAAGAGTAGAATTGAGTTTTTTGTAAGAAAAATATTGGGGTTTGAACTTTTGCCCTATGAGGGTTATTACAATTTTTTATAAAAAATGACCCCTCACATCAATATGGAGAAGAAGGAATCAAATTTTCTCTTTATATCTTGGTACCTAATTGGATGGATGATATTTGGAAAGAATGGGTCACTAACTTGATCATTCAAAGTATCATTCAATAGTTGCAACATGACTCACAATATGTGCCAAGTTTATTCTATACTAGAAAAGTCTTTACTTATTAGGACCAAATTTATTTAATCCCCAATTATTAGCTCAAGTCTCAATTGCTCTTAGAATCTCACTTCTCTCCTATTATAATTGACTCATCTTTTTGGAAGACCTATGAGAGAGTGAAGTGAAATTTCTTTTGGGACGGCTTCACCGGGATGTCAAGGATTTTGTAGACAAATGTGATGTGTGTCAAAAAATAAAGGGGGAACTAACAAAGCTTATGATTTTTTGTAGCTACATCCTATCTCGTATAAGATTTGGAGTGATATTTTTATGAATTTTACTATGGGGCTTCTAATGTTGAGGATAAAAATAATCATTTCGGTTATTATTGACTAGTTGACCAAATATAGCCACTTGTGTGTGTTACCTCACCCTTACAACCTTATTGTAATCTCACAACACTTTTTGGATTCCATCTTCAAACTTCAGGATGCTTTGCTCCATTACTAGTGATTGTGATCCTCCTTTTGTCAATAATTTCTAAAAAGAATTATTTAAGTTATAGGGAACTACCTTGAACACGAGTTCAAATTATCATCCTCAAACTACTGGAAAGTGGAGGTTGTAAAAAAAATGCCTTGAGACTTTCTTGTGTTGATTTATTTCACAACAATAGTGACACTTGTTCGAGTGGTCACTTCTTGTTGAGTACTGGTATAATACTAATTATCATAGTGCTACTAAGATGACATCTTATGATGGCTTTTATGGTTCTCCCCATCCTTTTTTAGGTACTTATATTCCAAGTTTTTCCAAGGTTGTGGCGGTTAATAGCACTTTGGCCAAGCACAAGGAAAATTTCAAACTCCTTAAGCCCAATCTAGCATTGGCACAAAATCACATGAAACAACAAGCAAATCAACATTGAAAATATCATACCTTTACCATTAATGATTGGGTATTTTTACATACCCAACCTTATAAGTAGATGTCATTACAGGAAAATTGAGGTCATAAGTTGGGTGGAAAATTTTATGGCCCTTGTTAGGTGCTCCAATGCATTAATTAAGTGGAATAAAAGTTGTAACTCCCACCCTCTTTTGAGATTCACTTATTTTTTTCATGTAAATTGATTGAGATTGTTGCTCGAATCCTAATAGAGCCACCAACATTGGATGAAGAGGGATCCATAATTTATAACATGATATTATATTAAACAAATACACCAAGATCCTTCACACTCATTATATTGATGAGGTATTAGTACAAAGAATGGTCTACATAATGAAGATGCCACATGAGACACAACCAACATTCTCTCCAACTTTCCTCATTTATAACTTTGAGGAAAAATATTTTTGAAGAGTAGTTAATGTTATGAACCCCAATTTTCTATGTAGTAGCTAGTGTTATTTGGGTGAATATGCTTTGTAATTTGCATATAGGTAATAGTAAATAAATGTGTGGATGCATGTGCTTTATAAGTCATCCCACTAGTTAGGTAGAATAAAGTAATTATCCCACATGCATGGGATGGTAGTGATTGCCTTTACCAAGAATATATATTGTAATGAATTACCAAGTGGAAATTACCTTGGATATTTTTAAATAGAATGTAAGCTCTTTGGGAGGTTTCCCCTTGGAAGTGACATCGTGAAAGTAATTTTTTTGTTTCTCTCTATTTTCATATTTTTGTGTGCATTGTCTTATTCTTCTTGTAGGTTCATTATAGATGCATGGCCTTTATCGCATCATACTAGGGTTAGTATTGTGTGGTGGTTATTGATCCACTCCATTAATTCCCCTCAAAGGGCACAATTATCTTAAGTTCACTATGCCAATATCGTGGAGATAATTTGGAACTTAAAGATTCATTTAATGTTTCACATGTCATATATGTGGTACTCCATTAAAAGAGTATGAATGAATAAATAACATGTCTTTGGAAATGAGGGATCATTAAATTATTAGGTACTTAGATAAAATTTGGTTTATTTACATAGATTTGTTTTATCATTGGGATATCTATTTAGTGAAATTTTAGGTAAAGTACTAGAAACAAGTATGTCATGACTATCAAGAATATTTTTTAGGAGGCTTAAAAAGAGAGAATACACATTACCAAATTTTAATAATCTTGATATGTGTAAGTTTCTTATAATATTTCTAATTCAATGTGAGTAAGTCTATGTATGTTGTAAGTATTTGGAAGGTATGCATTCTCCCCATATTTTTGATATTGATGAAAATGAGATTAAACCAATTCCTAGACCCTTTTACACAATAGTGGTCAAGAGTCAAGAGAAACAATTCTCATGTGATATGAAATTAAAAAAACATAAAGAAAGAGAACTAGTTGGTCATACCAAGTCCAACAAATTCACATCAAAAGAAAAAAACAAAAAACAAAAGTTAACTACTACCAACCAAATTCTATAGTTTTTTAGCCACCTGTGCATTTTTTGGTTGTGTTATTCAGTTCAAGTCTCTCCTAATTTTCTTTCAATTTATTCTCTAGACCTGAACAATTATTGCATTTAGTTATGTTATAGTAGTAGAAAGGCTCAAAAATTACGTAATTCCATCACATTAGAATTTCTCTTGCACCACAACATAGTCTTTCTTGGGTCTATACCTAGGATGTTTTAAATATTAATCTTGATAGGTGGGCTAGAGGAGGGGACAAGAGGGATTTCAAGGGACTCATAAGATACTATGGGTTTTCCTTATCATTAATGTGAGTAGGGGGAACAAAGGTATCATCCTCTATGGGGTTGATAGGGGGATTGATATCTTGACCATTGGGGTCATAGTATGTCTTTTTTGAACAATAATCTTAGGAAATTGGGAGGGATTTTATTTGGGAAGGATTTTCTAAGAAGCATGGGAGGTAGATTAGCCTTCAATTTTAGGTGGACAAGCGTTGGGTCAATGATTCTAGGGATAAAATAAGAAACCTATGTTTTAGCAAAATCAAGCCCTATGAGAATGGTAAATGAGGCCTTGATAGAGCACAATGAGATTTATTCAAAAGACCATTAAACACTAACTATTCTAGCCTAAATTGTATAGGAAGAAAAGAAAACTCATATTTTTTTATTGTGATTGAGATTATTTAACACATGAAATAGGTAAGAATAAAAAATGAATGCATCTTCCTTCAAGGGTGAATTATTACATGAGGACTTCCATAACATATTTCCATAGACCAAGAAGGTCCTCCTATAGAACCCATTTTTATATTTGGAAATCTTCTCCCATTTCTTGAGGAACTCATTCACAAATTGATGATCATGATTTTCGATACACTTTAATAGTTTGAGCCGTTCTATTTTTAGGTATAATCTCCTTTAACACCCTGAAAGATATGCCCCTAACAAAAATATTTTTTCTCTTCTAGCTGGTAGAAAACTTGTTTGATAAAGCTTCATTATGGCCATTGATAGCTTCTATTTAAAGAATGAGACCTTCTCTACATAGGATGTTCCAAATATTGGAATTTTTGTATTATTTGTCACAAGAGACTAGATTTACTTTGAGAAGCTCACCATCCATGGTATATAGTCTCCTTAATTTTTGAGGCAATAGGGGTCAAATTCAAATTTGAAATATGATTAATTTGGAGTTTGTGATGATGAGGAGTGGATGACAACCAAAATAACCTCAAAGAGCCAAGAATAATATTTAAAATCACCTCATAAAGCAAAAAAAAACATCAACTTTGAATCACTCAATATGAGTATCCTTTGTGCAAGCACAACTCACTTCTAAAAATGAAATCAAACTAATGATTGTGTTTTCCTTTGATTATATAGATTATGAGGGATGATTTTGGGTAAGGTACTCTTAGACTACCAATACATGATCTTATCCATCGAGTAGCTAAAGCTAGCCAAATGGTATGTTGTAGAGTTTCTTTCCATGAAAATGCATCGTACATGATACTTGTCTTCCATTAAAATTTGGTATTATGGATATAAATCAACTTATATTCAATAACAATAATAGAAATGTCTTATATTTGGAATAAAATTGTACATTAATTTAATGATCATAGGAAGGATATATGAGTGTGTTTGGGTCTCAAATTGACTACTTTATATTCTTAAAAAATAGAAAAAGTGGAACTTATTTGTGGAGTCTATAGATGTGTAGACTAGGGTACACATTTTGGGTGATATAGTAAGGCACGTTTTGCTAAGGGATTGAGCCAATGGTTTCCTTCAACACTAAATCTCTTATATATGTTAATATAATTATGGTATAATGTCATAAACAATGTTATCGATGGAAAATTTATATCTCCTTGGAAAGGTGTGTGAGCACAATTTGAATAACATCTTGTGTCATACTATGATTATTTATTAAATCGGTATTTAGAGAATCACTAGATTGTTGGAAGCTTTGCAACATGAGCATGAAGTATGGATGGTTGTGTTGGTTGTTCCTATGTTGTCATTGATTTCAACATGGTAATAACTACATGAGGATAACTATATGGGAAGTTTTCTTGGTTTACCGAAAGTTGTTCTCTACCGATAATACTCCTCTGTGATGGATCAATGTGTTGGTATTTGAGTCCAAAACTCACCACAAGATCTGATATGACTCTAATCTCTTAACTATGTTTTATTGACTCATTCAGACTGATATTTTTTGGATCTTGAGACGTCTTTTTTTATGAATATAAAGTTATATGTGATAGATTTTAACTCTATATCCTACTATTGTTTTGTGTGAGGTTTACTGTGTGGGAGACTCCACATTCTACTAAAGTGAACATTCTTATACTACGGTTTTGCTGATAGTCTCTTGACTGCTAGTATGATGGGAAATTAATTTGTTCTCAGATCCATAAGGTGTTTGCTTTGAGGATTATTCATTGGTTTGGAGAATTGTGGTTTAGTCTTGGTTGACTTAGCGAATGCAATATATTATGAAGACTAATAGCCGACTTGGCATAATGCAATACATGGATAAAATGTTCAAATCTTATATGGTGCCAACGAAGAAAGGTTTTGATTATTTTGTGTTCATCCAATTAGGCTGACCTAATTGATTAATAAGACATACTTGTATATATAGGATAGAAGCAAGCAAGAAAGAGGATGCAGATGTGTGGGTGTATGTGTGTGTGCAAGAAAGTGAAAAAAGGAGAATATCAAAGCCCAAATGCTTTATCAGCAAGATAGATTTGTTGATTGATGCAATACTTATATTGTAAGATTCAGTGGAACTAAACCCTACACATTGAAGGTATATTCCATTAGTTCATTATTTTGGCAGTTAGCTACTATCATTGTATCTTGGCAGTGAGCCATCTTTTGTACTCAGGTTGTGAGCCTTTTAAGGATAGTGAGTCCTGGTAGTGAGCCCTATAATATTTTGTATCTAGATATAATATATTGTGAGTTAACCCTCACCGTGGTTTTTCCCATTTTGGGTTTTCCACGTAAAAATCTTGGTGTTCCTATGTATGATTGCATTGACTTGTTTCTATGTTCTCTCTTGCTGATTCAGTCAAAATTATGATAATGGTTAAGTGGATTTTATTATCGGTTTGTGGAATACTAATTCACTCCCCCTCGCCCCCCACCCCCACCTCCCCTTAGTATTTCAGATGTTCAACAATTAGTATTAGAGCTTGGTTCCTCAGAAGAAGCCTAACAACTTGAGGAAGGTCCCAGAATTTGAACATGAGAAAAAAAATTCTTCAAAATTATTCCCTTCCAAATTTTCAAAAGAAATGGAAGCTTTGAAGGACAAGTTGATAAAAGAAAATGAGCATATTGAAAAGCTAAAAATTACAAGTATGGATGCATACAATTTTTTGACTAAAGGAGAAGAAATCATCACTAGCCTACTGGAACAATTGGATGAGGAGAAAAGAATTGAAGAATGCTAGGAAATTGAAATTCAAAACAAGATGGATGAATGTGCAAAGCTTGAATTAGAAGCAAAAATCCTGAGATCTAATTTGGAAAGGGAAAATATTTTTGAAGAAAAATTTAGGATAAGCTTGACGATGCTTGATGAATTGATTACCTCTCAAAGACTGGAAATAGATAAGAGTGGTTTAGGGTTTGAAAAAGGGTAGAGTTCTATAGTGAAGCAATTCACTAGTAAGAAGACACAGTACAAAGATAGAAAAATCAAGGAGAAAGGAAGTAATTTCAAAAAAAATCCTGTCAAACGACATGATGCAAAAAGGTATTTATACTTCAATGGTGTTTGTCAATCCTGCAAGAAATTTGGTCATAAGGCAAAGGACTGCAAAAGTAATGTAAATGATTCTAAGGGCAAGAAGAATGGATATAAAGATAGTCTTTTGGATAAAAGGGAAAATGGAAAGAAGAATGTTACTTGTAGTGCAGAGAACCGAAACATCCTGGTAGTAACAACGGAAGAAAGAAGAACATCTATTTGGCAAAGAAGAATGATCAAACCTTTGATTCGAGAAAGGAAAGAAAAGAAATGGAAAAGATTTGGAGAAAGGAATCATTAGTCTTATCTGTGCCGACCTCCGATACAAATACTCCCGTTAATCTCTAAGTAAAAGCAGTGGCTAAGGGGGAGCAATCATCAGAAAATCTAATAAACCCTCTCATTGGTACTTGTGTCATATCATGATAGAAGTATATTTAATGTGGTAAAAAGATTAAGGTATTTTATTAGCCGCATGTGTGAAGAATGAGGTTTGTAGAATTTGAAAGAATGGAGGCATACATAGTTTTCGAGGCAATCTACCTACAAGTTGAAACATTTCTTACAAAATCATTCAGAATGGAAGGAATAAGTTCAGATAAAATTAAAGGCCTATGTATTTTCGAAGAAGCATGCAAAGGAAGTATAGAAGGGAATTCAGAATTTCAAAATTTGAAGAAGATAATAGATGAATTCAAAGTATGCTCCGAAAATAGGATGTCTATACATTTCTTAGTTGAAATTTTCAAGGGTATTCTTGTTTGCACAATATTTCACTTTTATTGATGGATAATTCAAAGATTGTGAATTATGTGGATAAAGCTAGATTGAAGAGATATATGAGGAATGTGTCGGAAGAATCTATTGGTGCATTCTCTTGCATCCCTCTGAGAGTGTTTCCTACAGAATATATCTATGCATTTATTTACAGTAAGATTGAAGAAATGTCATCACTTCAGTTGAATGTGCTTTGGGAAAATGAATTGAAAGAGAATCATGATGCCTATAGAGAATAGTGTTGTTGATATGGTAATAAGAGGTATGGAATATGACTTGTATGAACTAATTCACATACATCTTTTGAATAATTTAAAGGAGATCAAGAAGAGCAAAAAGAATACTTTTCGATATGGCAATTTGGTTGTTTGTCTACTCTTTTACTTTTTGAAAGAGTTACCTATTATAGGAAGGTTAGAATGGTCAAATTCATAGCCTATTGCCTATCAAATCAGGAACTTCATGATAAATCTTGGTAGTTTGGATGCACAAGAATCTGCCCTTGTTGCATTCTTTGGAACATTTCAGATGAGGATGAACAAAAGGTCTAGGATTCCAGTAAGTGTTGTGGAAAAATACTCCAGAAGCATAAATTTTCTTGTGTCTACGATTTTTGTCACATGGAAGCAGTTGAATCAAGGTTTGTTTGGATATCTGAATTGGATTATGAAGTGTTAGAAGCTGAAATTGATAAATATGCTAAAATTCTCTTGGAAAGCCCTTAGCATCTCAATGAAGAAAGTACCTTTGGTAGTGTGATCAGAACAAGGAAGAAAAGGAAGAGTGTAGTGAAGTTAGGGGGTGCAGAAGAAAGTAAGCTTGAACATGAGCATGAAAGAATGAATATTCAGAGAGATTTGAAAGATTTGCAGAAGGTTATTCCCGATGCTAATTTTGATTCATATATTTTTTTGTGGAAAATCTTTGTGGCATGATTAATTATTTGAAATTCTACATCTCTAGACTTGAAATGTTTATTGGAATTAGGTCCGGTGAAGAAGATTTGAATGATACCAAAGGAAAATGTGTGAATGCACATGATCGAGCAATGAAGGGATTGGAGAGCATACAAGGTTGTGAAAAAGAGGCACACAAACTAATTTCCTTTTGTCTAGATTGGTCTAGCAATACATTGAATATGAGAAAGGAGATAAGGATGAGTGAGTCTCAACTAAGCACTCAGGTAGATACATATAGATTAGCATAAGATAAAGATAATCAGAGGTGGTCTTACATTGTGTAGCTTCAGGACAAATTTTTCTCTCTACAAGATCGAAGGACAGTTGTTATCAAGAAGTTTGTGGCACTCAGAGACATGATTAAACTAAGACATACTTTTGTTTCTAGTTCTCTTGGTTGTATTGGTGAATTATCAGAGATCAATCTTAGACCCGATACTTTAACATATGGTATAGAGTCTCTAACTAAACTTGAGCTATTTTACAAGACTCTAGTCAGTGCAAAAGGTTCATGGGAAGAAGGTAAAGCATCATGGAAGGCTATCCTGAAGAGTCTCAGAGGTTCTTCTTTAGGTTAATTTAGTGTTCATATCTTTTTTATTACTTTTTGATGCATATGTACATTTATACCAGACCCATTCCATTGTCATTGATGTCAAAGGGGGAGAGATAAAGAGTCGGAGGAAATTTTTATTGTGAAGAACAGTTTTGATAGGGGGAGTAGTCAGAACATTCAATGCGGTATACTTGAAAAGTTTTTGTCATGCATGTTGTCATCAATGCCAAAGGGGGAGATTGTTGGAAGCTTTGCAACATGAGCATGAAGCATGGATGGTTGTGTTGGTTGTTCTTATGTTTGCATTAATGTCAACATTGTAATAACTACATGATGATAAATATATGGAAAGTTTGCTTGGTTTACCGAAAGTTGTTCTCTGTTAGTAATACTTCTTTGTGATGGATTAGTGTGTTGGTATTAGAGTATGAAACTCACCGCAAGATCTGATATGACTCTAATCTCTTAACCATGTTTTATTGACTCATTCAGACTGCTATTTTTTGGATCTTGAGATGTCTTTTTCTATGAACAAAAATTTATCTCTGACAAAGTTTAACTATGTATCCTACTATTGTTCTGTGTGAGGTTTATTGTGTGGGAGACTCCACATTCTACTAAAGTGAACATTCTTATATTGTGATTTTGTTGATAGTCTCTTGACTGCTAGTATGATGGGAAATTAATGTGTTCTCAGATCTGGAAGGTGTTTGCTTTGAGGATTATTTGTTCATTTGGAGAATTGTGGTTTAGTCTTGGCTGAATCAGTGAATGAAATATATTATGAAGACTAATAGCTAACTTAGCATAATGCACTACATGGATAAAATGTTCAAATCTTATATGGTGCCGACAAAGAAAGGTTTTGATTATTTTGTTTTCATCTAATCAGGCCAAACTAATTGATGAATAAGATATACTTGTATATATATAAGATAGAAGCAAGAGAGAAAGAGGATGTAGATGTGTGGGTGTATGTGTGTGTGCAAGCAAGTGAACAAAGGAGAAGATCAAATCCCAAATGCTTTATCGATAGTACAGATTTATTGAGCGATGCAGTACTTATATTCTAAGCTTCAATGGAATTGAATCCTCCACATTGAAGGTGTATTCCATCAGTTCATTATTTTGGCAGTGAGCCACTATCATTGTATCTTAGCAGTGAACCATCTTTTGTACTTAGGCTATGAGCCTTTTAAGGATAGTGAGTCCTAGCAGTCAGCCCCATAATATTTTGTATCCAAATATAATATATTGTGAGTTAACCCTCACCGTGGTTTTTCCCATTTTGGGTTTTCCACAAAAATCTTGGTGTTCATGTGTATGATTGCATTGACTTGTTTTAATGTTCTCTCTTGTTGATTCGGTCAAAACTATGATAATGGTTAAGTGGATTTTATTATCGGTTTGTGGAATACTTATTCACCCCCCCTCTCAGTATTTCAGATGTTCAACATAGACTCAAGTTAGAAATATATCATATGCTAAGATGGTTTGAGAACCTTGTTTGTGGTGTCTTGAGTTTTATTTGATCTGTTAAGATCCATATGGGACTACTGATTTTTATAACCCAAAATGGTAAATGCAATAAATAATTAAACTATAGGACTTCCAAACCTATGATAATATTAAAATTACACCACATTATGGTTATTTTTATGTTTTTTGAAGGCATAAACATATTGAATAAATTATTACCTTAATGGTATACATAATATTGCATAATTATGTGTGAGGTCAAGCCTACTAGAAGGCTTGAAATTTTAGCATGAGGTCTATTCCATAGCACAAGTGTTTTTTGGATAATAAAAGGGAATTGGTACTAGCTTTATGGTATGATATACTCTAGTAATCATATGTCTATAGTTTAAATAAAATATTGCATGGGGTTTTACCTTAACATATATTGATTCTATCTAGTCATATATTGATTATTCCATACCATCACTTGAATGTTCTTATATCACATTATTTGTACCTTGTTATAAAATGATTTTATTATATAATTAGTAGAAAGTGCCTTGGCTTATGAAAACATGCACTTTGTCTTGTGATTTGTGAGTAATTTAAGAAGTTTAACTTGATGTTAAACTTAATTTCAATATGAATAAGAAAATAAATGCTCGTGAATTTTTTCAAATATTGTAATATGTGCTACATATACATAGGTTCCTTAGATTATAAGTAAGTATATAAGCATGATAGCATATTGTTGAGTGAGGCATGTCGATTGGTGCAATATATTTTAAGACATATACTTTTCATCATAAAGTTTGCATCTGACTCCTAATGATCTAAATTTATACATTGAAGCTATTTCTTACTCCTCAAAGTTGTTACTTGTTTAAAAAAATACATAGCATGATGCTAGAGGTCATTTTAAGAGGATAGTCATACTTTTAAGAATTGGAACCAACACCATAGTATAAGGAATTCTTGTACTACTATCACATTAAGACTATGCAAGGAATCATTGTTGTCCATGTATTATAAATTGTGTTCTTTTGTCATAATAAGTGGTAAGCAATCTATATGATTTGTCTAGGGATGTAACCTGGGAAGGGGTTTCATACCCTCCTAAAATGATCTAATATAAGTCAATTTTGTATCATTATAATGAATCTTTTATATGTATATTCATAGTATAGCTGTATGCTTTGACTTTGAAAGAGAACTATTTTATTATCCCCATGCACTTAGTTTTTGCGAGTCTGAGCTATCAATAGTGAGTAGAAGAGGTTCTATGGGACATAACCCTCCTCATCTGTCACAAAATCACTCCCACACAATTGAGTATTTTTTATACTTGTCCCTTAGTAAGATTGCATATCTAATTTATTTTTGAGGACTATTAGGTCATCTC
Source organism: Sequoiadendron giganteum (assembly GCA_007115665.2). Taxonomy (NCBI): domain Eukaryota; kingdom Viridiplantae; phylum Streptophyta; class Pinopsida; order Cupressales; family Cupressaceae; genus Sequoiadendron; species Sequoiadendron giganteum. The sequence continues at coordinate 382,136,672 of CM021102.1, forward strand.
CACATAACATGCAAGTACATACATCCATCATATACAAGTATAATTTTTAATACTGTGCAATCATGTAGAGGTCCTATGACTTGGAAAGTGAATCTACTCAAGGGTACATTTTTTATGCTTGGAGATTACTATTACATTTACACTTTGTATAGGAGCGAATTTGCACCCCTCTCGCAAATTCCCCTTTTACACCCTCTACCTTAGAAAATCAAATCTGACTAAATAATTCTATATCAACTATCTACTTTCCATACACTTGGCACTTGTTTCTGGTGTCGATGGGGGAGTTTCTATCAGGAACGCGTGCACAAAACGTAGACGTCTGTGTGGCGCGCTACCGTCCCTGACAGATTCTTGCCTCTGGAATCTATAGAGATATTACGTTCTCCATTGGCGATGAAGAGTAATGCCTCTACGCCTTCTAGCCAACCTGATCTAACGACTCTTTCCCTCCTAAATCTTCTTCAAATGCCTATATTTCATTCACATTCCATCTTCTTCATGATTTCACATGTTGGCTTGATCTTGCTTCACATTCTTGACTATCCTTGCTCCACACTTTTGCTACTCATTGCACTATTGACTTCATTCTTACATCATGACATTCTTCACATGTACCACAAAAGTTGCAGCTTGGTGCCTAGTGAGGCTGCTTTCAGCATTGTTGCGGTTGCGTCAACTCTACCATTGTTTTGGGCTTGCATTTCTCTCTCATTGGCCTTGAGTGCCTTTGGTCGAGGGTAGTAATGTTTTTATTTACTCTATTGTTGGATTTGTGTAGCTTTGTGTCTCTTGTAGTATTCGGTTCCATTTCCATTCTAACATTACTTTCTTTATCATATTTCTATCTATCTCTCTATCTAGCTATTTGTGGAGGTGGAAACACCAAAGCAGGGTTTGACTGTGGCAAACCCCTATACAACCCCAAAATTTTTCCTCTCTCAATTGTGTGTAGGTACATGTTCGTGTGGAGCTTGCTAGAGACCTAGACTCATTGTGAGTTAATATTCATCACATTCATTTCTTATCACTTCTATATCATTATTCTAGTTATTTTTCTTATTTTGTTAGTTATCATTTTAGTTAGTACTTTGAACTTCATTTGTTAAGTCGTTAGTAGGTTTTTGTACCTATTATTATACTTTTGTACTTTTTGGCCATACGGATGCCAATGCCTCAATTGGACACCAACGTGTCATGCTGTCATCCCTGATTTGCACTATTGTCCTCTAGGAAAGAGTTGTTAGAGGTACAATTCAAGTTTCTGAAGCCTGTTCGCTTATCCCCATCAAAGATCTTAGGTTAGTAGAGTGATAGAAGCACTTGAGATTGCTCTTCATTCTCTAGCCTTAACATTAAACACCTGCATGGTTGAGGTAGATTAGGGTAGCCCTCCGCTCTTGGCTCTCTGTGACTTGGAGCCTTAGTGTGGTATTTTGGTGAACCCGACATGAACAACATCTATCTATTTCTTTATGTCTAAGGATTTTTCCCTCACACTTAATGACTGTTGTATACTCAGGCGTTGTGAGGTTTTATGAGCATCACAACCTAATCTACAACCTTTGGGTATGTTGTTAGAAGAAGTGTGCCACTTGCAAATAAAAAAGATGAAGGTCACTTTCGGTTTTACTATTAGCTTTTTTATAGGCTTTACAGATGAGATGGGTTTCATTAAGGAGACCACTCATGCACCCACTCCTCCAGTGTCCCCTATAGACTCGTCCATGGATGAGGATGACGTTGTGCATATTCCTGCAAAAAATATTTTGGCATTAGACATGAGGTTGTTAGATCTCGTAAATCATTTAGAGAAAGCATCGAACATGACACGGGCCGCTAGGCTCGTTAGTAAGGTGAGATACATGTTAGGTAAGAATTAGACAGGCGTGGAGTTCCTATGTGGCCTCACCGATCTAACTGAAGCAAACATCCCCTCGTATAACCCTATACCGGGTACCACCTAAGGGGAGGTGCTCAATGTCTATGAGAAACAAATAGGTGTCTTGATGCCTACCACATCTATATGCATGGCTGAAATAGGCCCCTCGATCAATATTTCCTCTGCTTCCAAAAAACCTTGCACTATCAAGGCAAGTAGAATACCCCTTGGTTTCAGCTTCACCCTTCCTACTACCCCTGGTAGTGGGGGCTCAGGTGGAATGAGTGACAGTGGCTCCAGAGGTGGTTCCAGAGGAGATTCTAGTGGCAATGGTTCTAGAGGAGGTTCTATTGGACCTTTGTCATCTTCAAACCCTGTTTTGAATGCTTTTCTTCAGAACATGGACCATATGCAAATCCAATTGGTGAACCTCTCTCAAGCCTCCTCTCAGCCTATATTTCAGCCCTTCTCTTGACATAGTCCGTTGTCGGTAATGATTCTGAGCACTCCTTTCCCGCAGGGAATGGAGATTCCTAAGTTCAAGAAGTATGGTGGTAAAGGAGATCCACAGACACATGTATCAAATTTTAATGCCATGTGCACAGTTTTCTTTCACCACAATTCCCTAATGGTAAATAATTTCCCTCGGTCTCTCAAGGATACATCACTCAATTGGTACTGTTTCTTGCCTAACAATTCTATATTCTCATTTCACCAGCTCACCAATCAGTTTCTCTGCCAATTTCAGGCTAACATCAGTTTGAAGATGACCTTCTTGGATATTGTCTGATGTAAGCAAGGAAAGCATGAGAAGATAATTGATTTTATTTCGCGTTACCAAGTGCTCTTTTCACAAATCTCATACCCATTGCCTAAAATTAGATGTGCAAAAGGTATTCATAGGCAACCTGCAATGAGCCGGGCAAGATAAATTTTCCTTAACGAAATACCCTTCCTTTGCACATCTGTGTGTTGCATTGTGGGAGTACCAACAAATGGTGGTTCGGTTTGGGGGATTGACACTCCCATTTCGAAGGAAAATCTATTGTGTCTATTTCAAGAAAAGGAAAGGTTGCTGCAAATGTAGTTGTCGCGACCAATGATCACGACCTCAAGTGCAATAAAAAGTTTACAAAGTTAACTGAATCTTATTCTTCTATTCTATAAAAGTTATTGAAGGATAAGACTATAACATTGGAAAATATTTGACCTTTGAAGGAGCCTTATCTTGATTGGTACGAAGAGAATGCTTTTTTTCAGTACCATCGTGTTAATGGGCATGATACTGAGCGTTGCATGCGCCTACGTCATGAGATACAAGATCACATCAACAAAGGCACCATTTGTCTTGATGGGAAGAAGTAAAACACAAATAAATCAGTGGTGAAGGAAAATAGCGAGTTGTAGATTTATACAAACCCATTTTCATCTCACTCTATGAACTTGATTATTGATCTTTCTGATGATTCTCATAAAGCCTCAACATATGTTAATGTGGTTTCATTTACTCCTACTCCTCCCCCGCAAGTTTGTAACTGGTTCACTAGATGTGATTTTCACCTCACAGGATTTTACTTTGAATAATAAGCCCTCTACCCTATACATTCCTTCTCACCTCAATGGAAACATTGTGACAAGAGTCATAATCAACCCCACGAGTCGAGTGAACATTATTACGAAGGAGACATTATGGTCAAATTCATTACAAAGGGAGAAATATGAGAAAATGAAATCTATTATACGTATGCACGACGGTCTCTCTCTTGCGTTGTATGGCTCTATAACTCTTTCTATCCTAGTAGTACCTAGGGTTGTGGATACAACTTTCAATGTCATTCCAAAATATAATCTGTTCAAGGTGAATTTGGGCATCTCGTGGCTAGATTCCATGAATGAAATCACTTTTTTTATTCACAAATGTTTAAATTTCTCTCATGAAATTTTTGTGCATGTTGTGCATGACACTAGATATCAGCCATTGGTATCTCGTGGGGGTTATTCCTTGGATCATTTTTGGCTTGCCTCGATTGGTCTAATCTCTCCTAGGAAGAACCTACTTTACCGAAACTACGTGAAGTACAAAATTGGGGCCAAAGGAAAGCCAAAAGTGATTCACTCAGTAGCACAGGGAAAAGCTACCTCTTCCTCTCGAAAGGGAAAGGAGAAGCCTGCTCGTGCTCTGGGCCCCACCTCTACCTCCCTCCCTAAAGAGGAAATTTGGGTTATTACTCCTGGTTTCTGCATAAGGAGTCTAATGGTGCTCGCTTGGTGAAAGGCCAAGATTCGGGTATATGATCTTCTTAACTTACCCACGAGACCTCACCCCGATCAGTATGGTAAGGAGAAGGGTCCTCAAGGGGAGTCCTATATGTCTCTGCCTTTGCAGCCTCCTATTGCTCCTGCCTCTAAGGAAGTGAATGGGAAGAGGCCCACCGTTGAGGCATTAGAACCTACTCCCCCATTGTCATTCCTTCATATTCTCAACCTCTCCCTCTTATTCCCGTCCAGGAGTCTCTCCCTCTACCAAAAACAACCATGATGGATATTTTGATGGTTGAATAGCAGTCTTTCATTTCATCTCAACTCTTGGCCTCTAGCTCCCAAAGTCACAAGAACCACCTTGCATGTGAGCGCAAGCATCGGAGAAAGGCTATGACCACTAAGAAGGCTGCCCTATAGAGGAAGGAAGAGGAGCTAAAAACTCATAATTTGACACCTTCTATTATGCCCTCCTCTCCCATCCTCTCAACTTCAATTCCTTCAGCTTTAGTCTTGCTTCTAGCTCCCACCATGGGCATAAACGATCCTCACCTAAAGAGGGTGTAGGTGTTTATTGCTCCTTTAGTTGAGCCACCCATTTTGATGTCCCTTTTGAACATTTCACCGTTCTCAAAACCCGTGGACATGCTAAATACCTCGGTGGTGTCTGCCATAGTTTTCTCCTCTTCCTTTGCACCCTCTGCTTCATCCATGGGGATCTCACATCCCCCAATGAAGCAGAAGATGGAGGATGACCCAGCTATAAATGGGGGTTGGAAAAATGGTTCACCTTCTTTAGAGGGTGGTTTTGCATTAGCTTGTGTCGTCTTTATGATGGAAGAAGTCTCAATGTCACCGAAGTTTGTCACTACTCCCGAGTCACTTAGTGAGCCTAGTAGTGAATCTCGAGTGTTGCCTCCCTCGCTCATCAAATTAACACATGGCACTCCTATGAAGTGCATGTTTAATTCTCTAGATGAGGTCCCGACCCTATTAGTGATCTTCACGAAATCATTGAATTTCACCCCACAAGAATTGAGTGGAGAAGACCTTGAGGAGCCTTCTTCCTTGGACCTTATTGCGGGAGAGTCAGAGGGTTCCCCCCTTGATATTTTTCCCTTGCAGGCTCGTTTGCCCTCCTCATATAATGATCTAGATTGAGAGAATGATGACCTCTTGGTTGATGAGGACTAGGGGGACACCTCCTATTTATCTATAGAGTAGATTGTGTGTGTGTTTGTGTTCCCCCATACTTGCATTATGTGTTCCTTGATGACCCTTGTCACCCTCACAGGTGCTTGGATACAGGAGTTATTATGTGTCATAAAACTTCCTCTATTTGTTACATCATTCTTCCTTTGTTGTGTATTGATTTTTTATAATTAGGGATGATGCAAAGTGTTGGGGGCATTTAGGCTTCCCTTCCATGTTGACCCAATTTATTAATTTTATTTTGTCTTCATGTGCCTTCTTCACATGGTTTGATATAGTTGGGGGTTGATGACAGTTCATTTATATACTATTATATCCATTTATCTATATTTATGAGCAACTCTGACCCCAAAATATCAAACCACTTATGTGTTATGCTATTGTTTTGTCTTTCTTCATATCTTTCTCTCTTATTTGCTTATTTTGTGATGTTGTGCTCATGTGTTGTCCCTTGCGTGTGTGACAACATTACCACGGTTACATCTCACCATGTTTCACGGGCCACGACATCACTTTTTCATTCTTTCTTTTCTCTCCTTAGGATGTCACATCAGTTGTGTGTTTGGCACGCACCATCCCATAGGTGGGCTATCATGTCACTTCGATTTTCAAAAAATGTATTCGGTGGCCAACAAATCTTTTTTTTTTAAATCCTTTCAAAACAACTTTCAAAATCGTATTCCTCAACAAGGACCCCTAGCATAACATGTTTCCTTCATCATGGGTTCGTAAAGAAAGAAATTGAAGAACTTTCCTCCAAGGAGGGAAAAAAATTTCTTGCAAGAGAAGTCTTGACTTTCCCCTTGCAAGGGGGCCTTCTTCCTTTTGAATTCCTTGATGAAGTGAAAATATTTCAAAAGGATTCCTTGATGTTGAATTGATTTATAAAAATACTCTTGCACTTTCAAAGGCATCCCTTGAGTGGATCCCTTTTCCTTTTGAAGGGTTCCCGAGGGACCCCTTTGAAAGATCTTTCTTCAATTTTTTACTATCTGTGTAACTTTCTGCTTACTTGTCTGTTTGCATGGCTGATTTTTATTTTCTAACATGTTTTGTTTGCAAATTAACATGTTACTTTATAGGTGCACTTGTGAAGTCGCTTTCCAATCTAACTCTACGGAGTCCCCTCACATTGGGCTTCCTTTAGGAGAGAGTACCTGAGGGTGCCTTATTTGCAAGTTTGAGGACCTGTGAAGCACTTGCATCTTGTGGGATTTATCCATCATTGGTTTGTGGGCCTTTGGTGTACCTTGTTCGAACCTCCTCAAGAGAGAGTACCTATGGAGTTATTTGTCTACCCCGCACTTTCGAGTTCGCCAGATTGCGGTCTACTTCCTCAATGGTTCATGTATATGTTTCTAAACTCTTATACTTTACCGAACATTCATTGGCACTCATGCTTGCTAAAGTGCGGGCAAAATGTATAGGAAGGAATTTGCACCCCTCTCGCAAATTCCCCTTTGACACCCTCTACCTTAGAAAATAAAATTCGACTAAGTAATTCAACATCACCTATCTGCTTTCCATCCACTTAGTGCTTATTTTTGGTGTCAGTGGGGGAATTTTTGTAGGGGACGCACAAACTTCTACGTGGCGTGCTACCGTCCTTGATAGATTCTTGCCTCTAGAATTCGTAGAGACATTACGTTCTCCATTGGTGATGAAGCATAACACCTATATGCCTTTCAATCGACTTGAGAACAACTCTTTCCCTCCTAAATCTTCTTCAAATGCCTATCTTTCATTCTCATTCCATCTTCTTCACAATTTAAAATGCTGGCTTGATCTTGCTTCATGTTCTTAAAAATCCTTGCTCCACACTTTTTCTACTTGTTGCACTATTGGATTCATTTTGACATCACAACATTATTCACATCTACCACATAACTTGTAGCTTGGTGCCTAATGAGGCTACTTTTGACATTGTTGCGGTTGCGTCGACTCTACCATTATTGTGGGCTTTCATTCCTCTCATTAGCCTTGAGTGCCTTTGGTCGAGGGTGGTAACGCTTTTGTTTACTCTATTGTTGAATTTGGGTAGCTTTGTGTCTCTTGTAGTATTCAGTTCCATTTCCACTCTAGCATTACTTTCTTTATCATATTTCTATCTATCTCTCTATCTGCCTGTTCATGGAGGTGGAAACATCAAAATGGGGGTTTGACTACGAAAAACCCTATACAACCCCAAAAAATTTCCTCTCTTAGTTGTATGTAGGTACGTGTTCATGTGGAGCTTGCTGGTGAATTGGACTCCTCATGAGTTAATATTCATCACATTCATTTCTTATCACTTCTATATCGTTATTCTAGTTATTTAGTTTATTTTTTTAGTATTTTAAACTTCATTTGCTAATTTTTTAGTAGGTTTTTGTACCTCTTATTGTACTTTATAGCCGTATGTACACCAACACCCTAGTGAGATAATAGCACATTGTGTTGTCATCCCTGACCCACACTATTATCCTCTAGTAGAGAGCTCTCTGAGGTACAGTTCGGATTCTAGAAGCCTGCTCACTTAGCTCCATCAAATTTCTTGAGTTAGTAGAGTGACAAAAGCACTTGAGAGTGCTCTTCATTCTCTATCCTTGATGTTAAACACCTGTGTGGTTGAGGTAGATTAGGGCAGCTCTTCGCTCTTGGCTCTCCGTGACTTGGAGCCTTGGTGTGGTTGGTCCCCCTCCTCTACATACTTATATTTGAGATTCATGACCAAGGGATTATGTATTTGACAACATATATGTCAATTACAGTCACTTGCACAAATTACCTCTTCTTTCTTACTATGTTGTTATAATTCATGACCTCATTCATGAAGGGTAGGGTCCCATTTTTTTGGATGGTGCATGGGGGAGTCATCTTGGATTTTTAAGTGGTGGAAAATGCCATCATGATATTCCATTGCCACTCTTTTGATAGTTCAAATGATCATATCATTATGTACACTCTTGTTATAATGATTAAAAAGTATCATTGGCAATGAGAACAATGATTTTGATTATTAATTCATGTTGGATATATATTTTACTATTTATGATCAAGAGTTGACATTAGATATGTACTTATAGGTTGTTCATTGTGTTTACCTTTGTTGATTCCCTCAAGTCTATTTACACTTCTAATTTGACTATGAAAGAAGAACTATCATCAATCATGTTGTTGTTGTTATTCTATATTATTGTATTAATTTTGGTGCTTATATTGTTAATTATAATTGATCATAGCTTCATGGGAGATAAATTTTATGATATATGGAAGACAAATGTATTCCCTAAAAGAAAGAACTAAAAAGGGAGAAATATATTAGTTGCTATTTATGTAGCAACAAATGAATTAATAAGAAAATGAATTTGTTATTTTATCATCACCATTATGTGTTGACACATGCATGCATATTAACACTTATATTTACACAATAACCTTAAGTATCATGGTAGGTAGTAGGAGTAAGATTAATTTACCTTACAAAACTTAAACCTAAAAATTAAATTCACAATTAGTTTAAAAAATGGCAAAAGTGAATGAGTTCTAATCCTATTTTTGCAATCCTATAAAGTGAGTTGTGACATGGAATAAGAAGCAAGATGTCAAAATTATTAACTTAGTAGAAAATAACATACATTTTTTAAACTACGATTTGAATGGACTCAAGCATTGTCATTGGCCTTCATTGTCCTCATTTGAGGCCCATCTAAATGTTTGATCATACCCACCAACTTGTCAATATTAATCTTCAGCTCAAAAGTTTTGAATGAGCGCCATTTGCACATAGCCCCATACTGTTATCCATCAAACAAGGAAAATAAAAAATAAGAAATAAAATTTACTTACATAGAACATACTCTAAGCATGGTTCTTCTCTATGATGAATCCACATAAGTTTTGTCAAAATTTGTCAATAGTGTATTCTTTGTTTACTAAACAATAGCTTTTTGTCACACACCATTATAAATTAGTAAGATTTTCTTTGAGATAGTGAGAAATTAGAGAAATTATTGTTGATTTTACATGTATTCAATATCATGATTTGTTTATTTACTAAAGTTGATACCTTGATAAATATTGTTATAAACATTTAAGTTTTTTTTAATTTACTTATGAAGACACATGTGAATAATTAGTGTTCTCTCTCACTCCATAAACACACACATATAGAGTGAGCTTGTTTAAAAGATCCTTTGACATAAATTTTAATTTTATGGGTATTTAAAACTAATTCTCTCACACTCCATAAACACACACATATAGAGTGAGTTTGTTTAAAAAGATCCTTTGACATAAATTTTAATTTTATGGGTATTTAAAACTAAATTTGTAAGATACTAACTTGGAATCAACTCACAATATATTAATTCAAAAAGGAGTTTTACATTAGACAAATATACATAATAATTGGTGGGGTCATTTAAACTATTATATAAGAGCCATTATATGCTTAGAACATGTATTTTGGGTTAATTTAAAAAAAAAAATTGCATTATCAATTTCCATCAACCTTTTTCGCTAATGAATTGTACCACCATAGATAGCAATACTTATAGTTAAAAAATGAACCCCCAAACAATTTATTTTACTTGTTTGTTCTTAATCTCAGGGAGGAGGTGAGCATTTATAAGGAGGAGCTCCCAAAAGTAGTTGAGATTGTTATATATAATATTTTTCTATAAATATTATATAAATTATTAATTATTAATTAATAGTTACAATATATTACACGTCTTTTTTTAAAATTGATGTATTTAAAATATTTATACTAGTAATTAATTAATGTTGGATATTATTTATAAATAAAATAAAATAATCTAAATAAATAAATCTAATTTAATAACATTAATTTTTTGGGTAGGTGAATAGTGGTAACATGGATCGTGCCTTCTATATTAACATAAAAAAATTATTGTCTAGATTATCATTTCATGCCTATCTTGATGGATTGATAGCTACAAAATACCCCCAAACATTAAGAAAGCTATATCATACTACAAGCTATCTACATGCCAACTTATATATACAAAATGGTTAACTAGAACAAAGACAAGGAACAATAAGTGTAGATGTATTAATCTCATTTATTGTTAAAAACATCATTATCTAGCACAAATATCCAGTCATTTCTTTCTATATCATACACACTTGTTACTTGCTTTAGAAATTTAGTTGCCTTTGTAGCCTTCTTCCTTTGACATGACTCCATTTATGCAAGGGTTATGATGAAAAAATGATGCAACAACCCCAAAATCTTGCCATCTTGAAGTGCTAATGTGCCTTCAATTTGTGGAAGCTTGCTCTAATGATTGCTTCTTATAAAATTGATTCCAAACCACTCACCAAGTGTTTTAAAGAAAATTGGTAGTGATCAACCTATTCACATCTTTATTCTCCTCTACATCCAATAGAAAACCAAAAAAAATGATGTTATGTTTGAATCTACCTTGTAATAGTGGCCTATCACCAAGAATTCTTCCCACAAGAGCCAACAAATTGCATAAAGTATGATCCTTGCTTTTGTTTTGAATTTTTTCTTCATTTATAACTCCAAGATACCACCTAAAAAATTCATTTGACATTAGGAACATACAATCCTTACATTTGTGTCCATGGTTTTGAGCTTGAGAACTAAGGTGAATGTGGGAAGAATAAGAGAAAAATGTAGATTAAAGTGATAAGTGTTGGAAATATGTGCCTCAATCTCGCTGACCCATTCATCGGTGTAACCTGAGTAGTCAGTGCAAGTCTCCTAACTCTCGACAAAGATAGAAGTCCGACTGAAGCGCTTGGTCGGTGTAACTTGTTCCGTCGGGATGAGTGCTCAGTGTTGGCAGTTTATTTCCATCGGTGTGACTTGGGGTCATCGGTGGAACTCTTCACCAGGCTACACCGATGGACCGATGCTTGTTAAAGGTGATCTTGATCTACGGTTGCAATGAGATTAATCTAACGGTGATCGTTTTATTCCGCACTTAGTTATGGTGAGTACTGACGAAATCTTGTGAAGCGAGCAAAATTGCCTGAGCGGTTGACACTTGGCGGCTTGATCAACAATGTTCACTAGTCCCATGCCTCATGTGGTGGGTCCCGAGTGACTCATGCGGGGTGTGTCGGCTTCGAACACTTGTCGCTGTTTCAGGGAAACTTATTGGGAATATTGTGGATGCTTTTTTGATTCCCCAAAATTGCACTAGCAGTGTATGCGTGTCTTGGTGGGTCCTGGCCACGACAAGCGGTATATGAAGGGAAAATGGTTGGAGGTCATTTGGTCACCTGGGCAGTTTTTGATGGTTGGTCTATTGTGGAAGTTGAATTGAATTGACTGTTTGGCGCGTCAGTCAAAGCGATGGATGAATAGCGCTACGACACATGGCACAATATTATTCGTTGATTTTACATTGCTGTTGTAAATCAATGTTGATTGGTTGAAAGCTTTATTCTTTGGTAGTGATTAATTGCGGGGTTGACAGAGTGCAATTTTTGGTATGTCTCTATAATCCAATTCAATGTTGGGTGGCTCGATGCATGCTGTAGGGCGGTGTTGCCAGAGAATGGTGGAAGCTTGTTGGTGGAGTAATTAAATACCTTGATGGTTGTTGGTTGGATTGGAAAGAGAGATGAGGTTGATCAATATGTGAAATCTAATCGAGAAGAGTGTGTGTGTTCGAGCGGTATGCGAAGAGCATTGTAATAGTAAACACTGAGACACAAAACTAAGAAGATGTGAACCTAAGAGGCTATGAGGCTATGCCGACTGGCTGTGCCTGTGGGATGGTGAGATGAAATGAATCTTCACTGTATGTCGTGTGAGGACATTATAACAGCGCAAGGTTTTAGATCTATGTCGTTGCCTGTATTCTCCAGATGAACAAGATGTAACTCCTGTAAAGGCCATGAGCCTGAGATTGTATTGTAACTCTGTTTGTTGCTGAATAATACAATGGCTTGATCTTTTAGAGGGTAGATTTTTTTACTTGAAAGGGTTTTCCCCATGTAAATCTGTGAGTTCATATGTTTGTCTTCCACGCTTATTGATTCTATAGTTTTGAATCTGTACATGGAATTGAATCTGGCTTAGTTTGGATGTACTTTTCTCAGAAGGGTAAATGTGGGAAATCACTATGCCTGTTTCTGCTTTATGGCATAGTAGTTTGTGTCCTTGAGGTGATTTGAAGAAAATAAAGTCACTAAGGCACTACTATTCTTAGATGTTTCGTTATAAGATGTCCCCCATTTTTCCCAACAATAAGTACTTGTGAGAATTCCAAAACTAGTTTACCTCTAAATGATTAATGCTTGGTCCTATAATTGTCACATTTATAATGATTTGTGGTTCAAGTTGGCTTATTAACCCTTATAGTGGAGTACAACCATCTTGTTGATGTGAGAAATTATAATCATTATGGTTTACCATAATTTTTCCTAACTCATAGGCATGGTTTATATGATTATTTTGTTTATTTTAAGATTGGTTATTGATATAGTCTATGAAATTGAATTTTGGCTAGTTATAATATCTAAGGACCTACAATAGATTAAACCTAGTATTAGACGAGTTAGACCAAGTCTTTGCTTTGTCATAAATGATGCATTCATCCTCTTTATTGATGATACAATTTACCAAAAAATTGGTTTCATGACTGATTTCCCTAGAAATGTGTTGGATTTTCAATGTGGCAAATGAATCTAATAACAAGGCTTGCTATAAGATATATATATTTTTTCTAATTGGTCGAATCTCATTTACAAATGATATTGATAATCACCATGGGGCCACCTTTAATTTGAACTTTGCTAACTTCATAAAAAGATACATATTTTGAAGGCCAAGGTGAAATGTCTAAGCTTCAACTTCATTGTTCATTTCCACTTTTAGTTTCTTTGATGTTTCCCCAATAAGAGTCCTAAGGGGATCTCAAATCAAATAACCTACACCTGACTTGTCTAGATTTCCTCTAGTGGCTTTGTTAAAATTCATTTTCAACCAACCTAAAGGCGGCAGTGTCCAACTTAATCTCTCCAGAGGATTAGAGCTAGAGTTAACACTATCAACACAATAAATTGGGGGTGGATAAATTAGTATTATGTTATCTTCTTTAAAACTTAAATTTTGAGTCTAAATTTTGGACAAAAAAATAATTTTACCTTTTTTTTTTTAATAATTTTTTTTTTTACTAGTCTCCCAACTAAAACATAATAAAATGAATAAATATATTATTTATCTTAAAATGAGTTATTAATATTAAAATAATTATTATTTAAAAAGAAAATGTTGTCATTTTTTAAAAGTTTGTTCGTGCTTTCAAATTAAATTGCAAAATTGATGTTGAATTTGATATCAAAGCTCTCCATATCCTACTAGGGTTGGTACTTAGCCTCTTGGGGAGGCAAAACTAATGAGGAAACCTAGAAGTTGTCTCTATTGGCTAGAAGCCTATATCTAATGGACAAGAAAATCTAGGTGTGTAGAAACTTGATGACCGTGACTCATCTAGATGGTGCCTCTACTAGCTAGGAGCCTACTTTTGATGGATAATAATTTGAATGGGTGGAAACCAAATGATTGTGACTCACCTCCTACTACTAGTTCGATATAACCCTTATTGCTTAGCAACTTCATTTCTCTTTAAACATGTATAAGACTCTACCTTACTTAAACTTTAGAATACCATGCTTTTTTAAGTGATATATATATATATATATATATATGTTTCATTATTATTTGAAAAAAAAAACACAAAACTAAAACTTATCCAAAATTAAATAAATAAAAGACAGTGATTTAAAAACCAATTGTTATTTTCATTGAAGACTCGTCATTTAACTGTAAGAGAAGTGGTAAAGAAGTGTATCAATCCCCCTTCACATGAACAAATATTTACTCTGGTCTTACATGTGCGAGGGGCGTCTCCACTCGACTGAGTTGTAATTGCCCCCGCTCCTTATTTTTCCTGCAAATTGTTCTATGGTGTTGTCCTTGGTATTTATTTTCCCTGGGTGCGGTGGATTAGAAAAATTTCGTGGCGCAAAATTCTGCATCAGGCTGCGATGTAAAGACACTTTCATTCCAACTTCTTTTCCCTTCAAATTTTCATTCCTTCTCTGAATTGCACTGGACTGCATGCTTTTTCCCTTGGTAATATTTTGTTTACTATGATTAGTTTTTTTTTTCTCTATATTCTGCCACTTTTTGTTGCATCCGAGGCAAATTTGTTTCTTCTGTCCTGTAATTAATAAGTTCTTTTGCAACGCTTATAGGTTAGAAACATTTTAATTCGCTACAATCATAAAATCCTTGAAACCTTGCTTCCAGCCTTTTTGATAGCTTAAATGTTACGGTAATGTATTTTTGATCCAGCTATCAAAATCGATTATTGGGGTTTTTATTTGTTTAACTTACATTTGCAAGCTCTTCCCAGCCTGCATGCGGATTGCTCGAACTTTAAGCTTGTTATGGTTGGTTATGGAGCCACTGGTAAATAAATCTCTCAAACATTTCCCCAAAATGGATTATATCTTAAGACTTAAATGTAAAGGAAAATAAAGTGTGGTCCTTAACAACTCATTCTACATATGATTTTTGTTGAAGATTTATGTTAAGTGGATAGAAAAACATGTTATGTGGTTTGTTCATGGTCCTTCAGCTGAGTGCCTTGATTTTCTTGGCCGTGGTTATATCTTTTGGTTGTCTCTGCACTCAGCTTGCACACAATGACCATCATTTTTGTTATCTTATCACATTCTTCTAAAGAATGATGCAAATTAGTCACAATACAGGTCCAATATTAAATTTATATCTATTTGACGCTGGAAGGAAGAAGAGCCATAATACAAGAAGCGTTACAGTAGGCACTCGGAGTTCTCAGATTGTGAGGCTTCCAACACCTTACAATGGTGAGCATTCCATCTGCAACGCAACCCTGTTTTCTTCCCTCTTCTCATTAACAAGAACCTGTTTTCAATCAATTATATTCGTCTTTTTATCTTTTGAAAGAAAAATTGACATTTTTGTGCACTGAAATGAAAACATGGTTGAAAAGGGTTTGTTTCTAAAGGCAGCATAGTATTGTTTTTGATTCATCTTGGATTTTAGGGTATCTGCATTTTTTGTTTTAGATTCTATTTTGTTCAGGTAGTTATTAGTCTATTATGGTAAATAATTTTTGGAATAACTTGCAGTGCTTTGTTGTATGCTGCTTTCCTTTGGTGGGTGTTGTGCTTGTGTTAAGTAAGGGGTATTGGAATATGATGGCTTGTTATGGTCCACCATTTCAAGCTATGCCATATTTTTTGCTAGGGGATTTGGAATATGCAATATAAACGGTAGATTATCTGATGAGGGGTGGAAGTTCCTTCTTCACCAGTTTTTAAGAGCTTATTTTATTCTCATCTATCAGCTAGATGACAATTCAGTGTACCAGGCGAAGGTTTAATCTGCAAGAGTTTATATTATGAACAATACATAATATAAATGAAAAGAAAAGGCCCTGCATGCTTTTCATATTCGGATTTCATATGCCAAATTTGATAAAAAAAATCTCTGCCTTTTAATAGATGCAGGTTACATAAATTTCTGGTTAAATTTTACACTAGGCTTAAAATATTGGGCAAAAGCTCTGCAGATCTGGTTTTTGGTTTGAGTTTTATCACATCATCTAGGTTTTATACCGATTTATTCTGAGATCTGAATAAATGAGGCCAGCTTCAAAAACATGTGACAACCAAGCACCATCACAAGTATGTTGGAGCCAAATACAAACGCATTGAGGGTCATGGAACCAAATACAGAGGCGTTAAAGAATCAGAATTTCTCCATGGAACAAAAAGTAGGACAATGTGGAAATTTTGAAATCCCTCACAATTTTTGCTGTTTTTGTTTCATTGGTAAAGAGCATAAAAATTAAGGAGAGGCTGTAGGCTGTAATTAGGCCATTAGTTTCTTATCAAAACTTGTTTCCAGGAGATCATCTGCAGCATGCTCTACAAGTACAGAATGTTGAGTGGATTTTAATTGCTGGACCTGCTCATAATGTTTTCTTCAAGACTTTAATAAGAGGTTAACTGCATATGATTCCATACCTATAGCACCTAGCAATCAGAAAAGTGAATTTTCTTATAACAACTAGATTGACAAGGATTCTAAAAAAATTATAATAATAACAGATAAGGTTTTATTGCAAGTACTTGTTTGACAAAATTTGACACTCCCTCTTTTGCTACTACGAGTAAGCAATATATTTGCAGAGCTAAGAGATCTCAAAATGTGTGTGCAGTATAGAAGGCCGACGTTTGAATCCTTTGATCTTAATGAGTTGCATACTAGACATACTCCAGTGATATGTTACACTTTAATCATAGGTCACAGTGTTCTCCTGATAAACTGGTAGTTAACATGCCTAATGCATCTGTTGTCAGGCCATCAATAAGAACTCACAAGTAAATCTGAAAAGCAAAATCATTTCTTGAGGGGCATTTTAGACAGATCTCTACTAGCCTGATTGGTCTATTTACTTCCTCAGAAAGCTGATTTTTAGCAGAAACATTTTACTAAGCATTGGATCTGCTGATTGTGATGTTACAGAGGATTATTTTGCTTGGCGTGGGAGAGTAAAATTATTAAAGCTGAATTTTTGGGAATATAATTGAGTAACACAGCTTAGCTACTCCTAAAGTGAATCACATATAATCACTTTAAATTTCTGCAGTTTTTGTTTATTGTACTTTAATTGCAACCTTTTTTTAAAGGGAGTTTCATGAAGTCTGACCTTGGGGGCACACAAAAACTTTCTATGCCATTGGATTGAAGTTCTAGGAATATTCATTATACCAGTACTCCATTCCACCAAAGTTGCCCAGAAAATGCAATCATCCTCATTATGCCATTTTAGTTGTGAAAAATCATTGTGTCATCTGCTTGTTTAGTTGATTTTCATTCCCCTAAAAGTTGATAAAATGCTTTTCACATGGTTGAATATTTCAAAATTCTTGTCAAGAGAGTGTTTAACACTTTTAGAAACCTGATATATTATAATTGGTGAACATGAATTTTCTTTTAATAGTTTATAGAAACCAAGCAGTGCCAATAAAGAACTCATATGAGCAACATTTTTCTTTATAGAATCTGCATGCATGCACTTCCTATGTTGCTTCCTTTTAAAGGTTTTTGTTTCCTAGTTTTTAAATTGACGTTTTTGAAACTTGCATATGAAATTTATTCTGAATTTATTATTGTAACGTTGTATGTCTGGATCAAATGAGAGAGACATGGATGGGCTTACTCTTTACATGTGTAGAAATAAGATGTGCAGGAAACTCCCTCACAAGATTAATTACTACACGTGTACATGTGGGGCAGAAGTTTTATACACAAGAAGAAAATCCTAATTCTTTCTTGTTGGTGTGTGTTCACCTGTTTGGGAAGATTGTAGCAGCATTTGTTAACTTCTATCAGCAGGCCTGGGATACAGATAATCTCCATCTGATTTTTTCTTAAATACTTAGTGCTTTGGTCATTAATATAGTGAAGATTGATCCCCAATTCTCTAGAAATAAGACTCCATTCAATATGTTTATGGTTTATTTCTGTATTTAAACGAGTGATGAGTGGAGCCTATATCCAACAAACATATATGGTTTTCTTTTTGCTTCTAAATTACTTCTCTTTTCCTTAGGAATATGTGCAAAAGCAATACAACTAAAAACTCAAAAATCACTTACAGAAGGTTTTCTATCTGGCCATGCTTCCTTGGGAGTGACATTTTGTAAGGATTTACATGGATTATGTTAAGGATGTAAACTGCTGTATTCACAAATTCTGCCCAATACCTATATGGTACATTTTGACTATGCACCATACATCTTGTCATTTTTATGACTATCCTATTCCTCCTTTCCACGACTCCATTTTTTTGTGGAGTGCATGGAGTAGTATATTGTCAATGGATAGCTTCCTTCTAGCAGAATTCCTTGAACTGGTTTGAGATGAACTCACCTCCATTATCTGATCTAAATGTCTTGACTTGTTTACTTGTTTGTTTTCAACCAAAAGCTTTCCACACCACAAACTTAGAAAAACATTCTGACTTATTTTTAAAAAAATAAACCCACATGTTTCTAGAAAAGTCATCAACAAGTAACAAGAAATACTTTGCACCAGACATTGTAGGAGTCTTCATAGGACTATGCAAATCAACATTTATTAATACTAAAACCCCTTTGGCTTGCCATGTCTTATCAGTATCAAATTGATGTCAACTTTGATTGCCCATTTGACAACCTTTGCTTACATTTTGACTTTCTTGAATGGATGGAAGCCCATCCACCATACTACTCTTACTTAGCATAGACAAATACTATTAATTCAAGTGACCATACCTTTCATGCCAAAGTTTTCTGATACTCTCAACTGCTGCAAGTGCATCTGCTTTTGGTGTTTCAGGATCAGCCAATTTTTACAATCTCTTTTCACTAATGCCAACAGCAATCAGTTTGTTATCTTGAAGAGTAGTTACCAAACATTTGTTTCCTTGAAACTTTACGCAAAGATTAGGATTCTTAGTGATCTTACTTATAGATAGTAGGTTTTTGTTCATGTTAGGGACATATTGAACATTCTTAAATGTACAATTTACACCATTATTCAATGTCACTCAAACATTCTCACATCCTTTTACAAAGTCAGTCCAACCATCACCCAAAGAAACATATTCACTACTGCTCTTACCCTCAACAAAACTTACATACCAGTCTTTGAGACACATATAGTGTTGAGATGCACTAGAGTCAAAATACCAAGTTGTAGACTCAATAGATTGGTTTTGTGATGCCACAGAAGCAAAGTCATTTGTTACTCCTTGTCCATCCTTCTCAACAACATTTGCATACTGTGATTTCTTCTGATCACTCGCAATATTTTGTTGCACTTCCGACAATTTTCTTGAAGTTCTTGGCTCTTTACAATAGCGGCATTTCCACTTGGATCTTTGCATTGACTTATTGCCCTTTGAAGATTCACCTGATGAACTAGCTGCTTTATTTTGTTTTTCTTTGTTCTTGCTTTGTGCATTGAATGCACTCTCTGTGATGTTTGAATTTGTTCCTCTTGACCGTTCTTGCCTTTGTTCCTTTTGTAAGAGAAGTGATGATAATTTCTCAAAATCAAGTTCTTGAGTGTTTGTTATTAGGTGCAAAGACTCAACAAAGGAACGAAATGATGGTGGCAAATTATGCATTATCAATGCAATCAAATCCTAATCATCCACTGGCTTTTCAATGGCTGCCAATTGATCACTAAGATCTTTCATGTGCAAAAGATAGTTATAAACAGAACCTCCTTCCTGCAACTTAGTTGGAAACAAAAGATTTTTTAAAATACAAAGCTCTCCCAACTTCAGGTGCTTGATATTTTGTTTTGGGACTTTCCCACAATGCTGGAGCTACAATGGCATTTCTAACCTCTAGCACTAGTACAATAGTAACAGACAATTTTAGAAGCATTAAAGTTTCCTTATGCCTTTTGTCATAGTCCTCCAAATGATCTTGAGGTCGTACCTCCTTTTTAAAAATGATTTGATCAAGATTATGATACTAACAAATGGCGAGTATTTTGTGACTCCATAGACTATATTCTTGTCAGTAAACTTCTGAGAATTGGGCAAAAGCAATGTTTGGATTCCTGCCATGGCAACATGTTTCATTAGACTTGGGATTGCTGAAAACAATTAAATCAAGAGATCTGTTGAAGTTTGAAAGATATTAAATTAACAATATTTTTCAGGCTTTTTACGAGTACAATTAAATCTGGGGACTGAAGCATGTTGGAGCAAAAATATTTTACAGGGATGTGCATTGATGATCACCCCTGATTTTTGTTTTGTTTTGTTTATGGAATAAGATGGAGATACAGAATGTGTTTATTTTCAAGTTCCAATCATCATGTTTATTGTATATATTGAATAACATAGCATAGAAAGAGAAATAACATTTCTTTGCATCAAATCATATAGAACACCATTACAAATCAGATTTCATTAAACAATATACTGTAATCAGACTTTAGGAAACTTATACCAGACCTGATTACAGTCCAAAAGGGTGCACCTTTCAGTCATACATTGAGCAGAAATACATACAATCTCCTCATGGGATGCGCCAATACAAGTGCTAACAAACCCCAACCTGTTCCTCATCATTTAACCATCATTCTACCATGAAATGACACCTTTAACAAGCTGATTGCAGACCTCTGTATGTGCAGATCGAATTTCAGTCTGAAGACCAAAACCTAGTGAAATGGCATGGCTCCTTAGGAGGGGCAATTTGCCTTATAAAATCAGTCCTTCACCAAAAACTACAAATGAGTACTCTAAATGAGGTGCCCAGCTATGAGGAAACCATTGAATAAATACCCAAAACGATATTCTTTCACCACCTGGAGATATGAACAGTTTAATGCTTCCAGCTACTCAGAAAGTGGGCATTTCTAAAACTCTGAAATTTCATAACACTCAAAAACTGAATTAAATCCTCTCCAAATTCACACCAAAATGGCATAAACCATACACCAAACCAAGACTCTCAAACCCTTATCAGAAAACTTCATAAATCTTCATCTTTTTCAAACCCTAATCACCAATCCAAGTCAAAAATTGTTGTCAATGACCAACTATGAACACCAACCAGCTAGGGTGGATATTTCACCAAAAGAGTTTGTGTCTCCAAAATTCCTAACACCTTGTCAAGGTTTCTGAAGTGCACCTCACAAGTTTTGTTGTAAATAAGAGTGTCGTTAAAGAAAACAAGGACAAACTTCCTCAGTTGTTTGATGAACATCTTGTTCATGCATGATTGGAAGGTCCAAGGGCGTTTGTCAAACCAAATGGCATGACTAGAATTTCGTAGTGCCCATAGTGGCATTGGAAGATTGTCTTGTTGATATCCTCCTCTTGGATTTGGATTTGATGGTAGCCAGATCTAAGCTCTATTATCGAGAGAAATATACTACATATAGCTCGTTTATCAAATCGTCGATCCTGAAAATTGGGTATCGATTTTTGATAGTCTTCTTGTTTAATGTTTTGTAGTTGGTGCACATCCTCATTGTGCCATTGTTCTTCTTCACAAGGACTACAAAAGAGGAAAAAGGACTTGAAGTGGGCTTGATGTGCCCCATGTCCAAAAGTTCCTTTATTGCTTTCTCAATCTCCTCCTTATGTCTTTTGGGATGGCGATAAGTAGTAATGACGGGCTTAGCACCCTCTTGCAACTCAATAACATGTTTGAAGCCTTTGTTAGGTAGTCTCCTTGGAGGAATGTTGCTGAAAACCTTGTTGTGCTTGTTCAAGACATCATGTACATCCACATGGTATGCATTCTTGCCTTTAGGAGACTTTGTCATGGATACCAAGCATTGCATGACCAAATCTACATGCCCATGACTAAAAATTCACTCCATTCTTTTTGTAGATACAATCCTTGGTACTCCATTCGTCATTCCACATAGTACCACTTCCTTTAGATTGGAATTTTAGTTTCGTGGTTTGGAAATTTTGTGTGATTTCTCCCAATGAATGCAACCATTGAATTTCCAAAATTAAATCTCTCCTATGTTGAACACATGTTAGTCATTCTTCATATTATAGCTTCGTCAGGTAAGGTTTAATTGAGAGATCATTCCGGTGCACTGGATAGAAAAGTTGTTGGCGACCATCATGTAGACACCTAAATTTGCTCATACCCAACCACATTTGACTTTACCCTATCCTAGCTATTAATTAAATAAATATTAATTATTTATTTAATTAACTAATTCATCCTATACCTTTATCCCCCACCCTTAATTAAATAAATTTACATTTATTTAATTAAATCTAACCTTATCCCTACATTTATTTAATTAATTGATTTAGGCTAATTAATTTCCCTACCATTTCCTCTAATATTTGAATCCACATCACCGTTAACCCTTGTCCATTTAATCCTAGGCACTAAATCCATTTACATGGATCAAAAGCTAAACTTTCTATCATGTGACAAGTGTTCTTACTTCCCTTATGCTCCCACATGTGTGAGCATACCTACCTATCCTACTCCTTGCTCACACATGTCTAAGCATGCTTCTCACACGCATAGCCACCCTACCTCTTACACGTCATAAGGTAGCCACCCTACCTCTTTGACTTGTCCCTTTCATAAGCCACCCCATTTCTCACACCTCCATTCCACTTGTCACAAGGCTAAGGCTTTAACTCATGCCTCCATCTGCTTCAAATCTTAGCCATCCATTAGACATTGCAACTTGGCCCTTGATGTTCCTCATGGAAAATCTATAAATTGGAGGCCTCTCATCCCATTTTATCATCTACCTTTATCATATCTATATGCTGCCCCATTTTCTATCTAAGCCACTCTTATGCTATCATCATGTTGTAGTCATGTTGTTGGTTTACTAAGCAACCACATTCTACACATAAAACACATCTAAAAGAGCACATCAAATGGAGCATTGGGTGCACTCCACTTTTGCTCAATCAGAGGAGAAAGAGAAGAAACAAGGTAAAAGGTTCCATTATTTACTTAGAATCTTTATGTTATTTCCCTTGTTCATTTTTCTTATCTTCACATCACATTGAAACCTAAAAAGTCTTTTTTTTTTGAGACTTTGCTTGGCCACTAATCCTTCATCTATGCAATTATGAGTAGCACTAGTGTCCATGATGATGGTGACTCTTTGTCCCCTCAAAACCCCACGAATTCGAAAAAGGATTGTACCTTGGAGTAGCAAGAGCTTATCAAGGGTGCTTCTTGATATTTCTCCTTCCTCCTCTTGATTATCTTCTTCAGTTTTCCAATTCAGGTTCTCCTTCGTTCTACGGCTCAAGTTCTTTAGCCCCTAACGTGTCCTCAAAAACTACCTCAATTTAGTGCACTTATCCCTTTCCAAGACACCTGTGTCTTGGCAACCAAGGCTCTTTGCAAGTGAAGCATAGCTTCTTCATTCTCAACTTGTTCTTCGCCTCTAGGTCTTGCCTTGATGGGTAATTATTGGGCTGATGTACCTTATGAAAAGACTTCCTCAAAGGATAGCCTTTTTTTTAAAACCTATTCCTTGCCATAGAAGTCTCAAGTGCCAAGGCCTGCTTGATTGCATCTTGTAAGGAAGGTGGTTCAAAAGCTTTGACCAATCCCTTGAGAGACATTATTAATCCCTCAATGAAAAGCATAGTCAATCTCCTCTCTGTGATATTAGATACCATTATAGACAATTTTTGAAATTCTGTCATATAATTCTTCATTGAACCATATTGTTTGAGTTGAGCCAATTCTCTGAAGTGTATCTTAGGATCCTTCCGATCAAGCCTCTCGACTAGTATCTTGCACAGCTCCTTCTATAAGTTGACAAAGCCATGGCCTTGTGTGATTGGTCCATGGTATCGCCATTCATGTGTAGTACCTTCCAGATGTAGGGTAGTGAACTTGATAGCATCATTTTTGGTCATAGGTGTCATGCCCTTGAGTTAGCAACACTAAAAACCGAAATTTCAAATGCAAATAGATAAATAAATAAAAATAACAAGATATGTATTAAAAATATAAAAAGAAATATTAGCAAAATAATATTATTATAATTATAATTATCATGATATGATATTATAATTATAATTATCAAAATAGCATAAATATGAACAATTTAAATATTATTAATAATACTATTAAAGAAGTATATAAAACTGATATAAAATAAATATATATAATATTAAAATAAAATATAAAATAATATAATATACATATAAAAAATAAAATAATATAAATCATAGCATGCCAACGATTATTCCTAATAAAATGCAGCGATACTAATAAAACTGCAATACAAAGGCAGCGATGATATTAAGACTAACAAAAGGGCGTGTCTCTATAAAGGCAGTGATTTATTAAAGGGCAGCATTTAAAATAATATAAAATAAAGATAAAACTCCTTAAAAAAAGGAATCGAGTGTTCCAAAAGACACATTCTTTGACTCAATAAATGGTATAAATAAAGGATGAAAGGAGGATTCGAAGGATTAATACAGAAGGGACAGAAAAATAGAAAGGAGTTAGAAATCTGGGCACAAACAGCAGATCAAATGGAGGGATATAAGGGGACATAACAACGAAGCCATAGAAATATATGAAAAGTCTGATATATGGGAGAAGACTCAGGAATGTATTTACATTTAAGGAAGCAGATATAAATCAATGAGAGAAGGTGAAAGGCAGATTGGAAGCAAGGAATCAGAACCAATGGGTATAAGAGGACTATTGGATTAAAGTATTACTATCAGAAATATGCTGGTAAGTTTAGATGTAACTATAAATAAATAAATATATATATTATAAATTATTTACATGCAATAATGATGCTTGCAACAATTATTGAGCCTTATAAGTAATTGTGATTATTTGATATAAAAATGAATAGATTTATGAATGTCTTTATCCTATGATCAATCAAATGTAAGGTTGAAGGAAGTGAGCTAGGAGGATGCAGTTTATGGGCTCTCCCATGCTAAGTAGCCCACCCCAAGAGTGGAATAGTCTTGGTTTGGACGTTCCTACTGCTTGGGGCCAAGGGGATGGGTAGTCTTGGTTGGACGCTTGTGCTCTTGGGCTTAGATGGGTTGAGTAGTTTACAGGCACCCCTTTCAAAGCTTTCCTATCAAGCCAAACTATGATTGGTTGATCGGATGGATTCAAGGAATGGCAATCATAAGAGGGATGGACAAGATAGCATGGATAGGGAAAATAGGTACAAGTGTATCCACTAAGTAGCCCACCCCAAGGGTGGAATAGTCTTGGTTTGGACGTTCCTACCACTTGGGGCCAAGGGATGGGTAGTCTTGGTTGGACGCTCGTGCTCTTGGGCTTAGATGGATAGCTTCAGGTGGACTTATCATGTTTCTCATCCAAGTCATGTTATGATTAAAATTTCCACTATGCATTATGGATATTGGTAGTTTAGATAGTCTTGAAATAGTTATGTATTTTAAATAGATAAGGCATTTATTATGTTCTGATCACATGAATTATATTTCCAATATTATCTAACATGATATGCTGGACCTAAAGCCAAGATTTATCTTGTTTGAAGCATTTAAGTGCCAAGTTATAACCCTAACTACATTAAGCTTGTGATTCTAGGGCAAGATTTAGGGCAATCTCAAAAGGGGACATTACAATAGGTTTGAGGGTCAAGCACGTGTTCAACTTTTGTACCCATGCATGAGTAGTGCATTTGTTGGATCCATTGTAGGTGGAAAGTTTCAACTTCTCAAAGACATACTATACATCTCACTGGAAAGCTTGTGGCCTAGATTCAGGTCTGGGACCACTCTTACTTCTTGAAATTTATGAAGTTGGTAAGAGACATTTCAGCCTATATTTCCTTTGGAAGGGCTTGGTACTTTGCATAACAAGTTTCTAGAACCTCTTCCTCCCTACAAAGGAAAGTAGGATGGAATGGTCTAACGAATGAAAAAAGGATAGTCCTTTGGGTGTTGGTAGGAGTGACATTAAGATTGTTAGCCCATAAGTGCTCCCTTCACCATTTTTCTGTCTAGGCACATTCATGTTATTTTCCATCTTGTGAAGCATTTGTGCCAACATATCCAACATCATATCAAACCTCCTCTCTCGCATTAGTTTTCTTTTCTTTTTCTATCATAATACTTTGTTTTGGCACAATTTTTGAAGGAGGAGTTTCTATTTTTGGATTCTCTGAAGAGTGGCTTTGTTTTTTGATTTCTCTTTGATAGTACTTGGCTGCTTTGATGTTGGAATGCATAAAATTTCTGCATGCAAGGGATTAACACTTGAAAGAAAATAGGTTGGCAAGACCATTAGCTTTGAATACCATAGTAATGTCCTTAGCAAATCTTATTTCAAATCCTTTGCAAATATTTAATATCTTGGACAAATACTTTTTGGTTTTAAATATTTTAATTAACTCTTACAAACCCAAAAATTTCTCCTTACATCCACACAATAACACCAAACTAATATTACAGCTTGGGCTCACAAATAAAAAAAAGTTACAGATTTAAATGTTCACCCAAATCTAACACACCCGTATTAGAAACACTATTTTTTCTTCATCGATACTCTAGATTCAAATTGGTTTCACAATTGTAAAATAAATTGCAAAGTCTTTCTCACATTCATCAAGTTTGTAATACATTACAAAATGCTGCTACAATAGCAATAAAAATTGGAAATGAAGTTTTGCACCCAAAACCACCTGCAAGTTGGTCAAACTCGATATAGTGGAGAGCTGCCACCTTGAAAGCATAAATATGACCTTTGAGTGAATTCGTCCTCCTAGCCAAAGGGGTTTCATCCTTTGCTGTGCACGATCAAAGGGTTTTTGTCTTCTAATCGTTTGTAAATTTGAGGGTTTTCATCCTTGAATTTGGGTGTTCAAACAAAAGGGTTCAAAACAATTTTCTAGTTGGGGTTTTTGAGTATGTATTCATAATAATCTCTCATGAAGGTGGTGAACCCTTAATAACCCCAAATGGAATGTTGAGATTTGCATTAAGGTCCTCAAACACCAGAATGGATCGCCGTCAAAGATGCCCATTCCTATTGGGTTCTATTTTTATTGGATAATGCATGAAATTGCGCCCCTATGTGCAGGGTTGTACATGAAAGGCATGGGGATGTGATTTTGTGACCTGCAAATGCCCCCCACAATAATGGTGCAAGGTTCTAGTGGGTTTCTAAAACCCTAACCACTACATTAATGGCTGCAAAGGCCTTTTTCTCTATCTTATAGTTGGAGGTACACCTAGATCCGTGCCCTCAAGATTAAATAATGTTTTTAGGTAGGAGGGAAACCATTTTTAGAAGCTATGGTGTCAAAACTGAGCATTGATGGTGCTTAGGGACGTGCCTAGAGATAGGTGAGGTGAACAACGAGAAATGGTGGAAGTTTCGAACTTTGAAGGTTAGGGATGACGAGAAGCTCATACCACTGAGGCAAGCAAATGAGGGGAAGTTCGAACAAGTAGTCGTGACGAGATAGGATAGTGGAAAATGTTGGGGGTCTGGGATGACTCATACTTGGTACCACGTTTAAGGTATGCTTGCATCACCAACATCGATAGGATATATGCTAGAAGTTATTGGGCATTGTAGATCAAAGATGCACAAGAAGAAATTCATAGGTAAAGGGATAAGAAAAAGTCCAACTTTGATGAGTGTATGGAGTTATTAGTGGAGTTAAAAAGTTGGGCATGACAAAAACCAAGTGCTTGGGTAGAGTTAAGGCCATAGGTTTGACTCTAACAATGTAACTTAGTAAAGATATTGAATCAGGAGTTGAAAGTTAGGGATGACATGGGAAGGGTACACCGGGAAGGGAAACTCCAACACTTTTGTGGGAAATGAAAGAAAGGCATGACAAGATGGACGAATTCAAAGGTCTAGTGCTAAAGGGACTCAGGTGGAAAGGTATGCCAGTACGAGGAGCTCCAAAACATCGACAATTGACAAACACTTAGAAGATTGGGCATGCCCCAAACTTAGAGACTTCAGGGACCTTAGATAGATAGAGGTGGAAAGAAGGGGGATAACTCAAATTCAAAACTGGACAAGGGAAGGTGTGGGAAATAGGAAATAGGCATTTTGGTCCATAAAATAAATTATTACAAAAAGGAGACATGATAGTAGGATGCATGGGTGAACCATTATTTGTCTTGCAAGATGTAGAGATTGGTGCTTCAATGTTGTAGACGGGGAAGGGCCACTTTTTTAGTAGTTAGATGCAAATAGTTGGCGCCTTTACATCAAGTGGCTGGTTTGGCTATATGCGACTTTACTTGTTTTACAAGCTGCATTTATATGCCCTATTTGAAAACATTTTCAACAGTGAAAAGAGATTTTTATAGTCCAACACTTGCTTCCATATCGTTTCCTCCACTTTCAACCAAATTTCTCTTGGAAGACCCTTGACTAGTCTAGCTCTACTTGAATCCTTGTTGACATTAAATGAATAAGACCATCTGCTTTTTGATTAAGCACTAGAAAATAACCAAGGGTATTACCTACACCTTGAAAATATGCATCTACCCAAAATTGCAGTAGTAGATTAGGAAGACGTACCCATACGAGAAATATAGAGAAGGATTTAGTTGATGAATTGAACTCTAGATACCAAGGTTTCACCAATTAAACAGGCTTCTCCCAGCGCCATGGACCTTTATCTAAAATGAAAACTTTGTCCTCAATAGATTGAAATAGAAGCACAAAAAAAACTTGAACACGAGTAAATTTCTACCAATTTTTTGAGATTCTTGTTCCAAGAGTTGGAGATCCAGGTCTAAAGGTTAGCTAAACTAGGCCAAAGGGTACTAAACTTATAGATATGACCTCACTTGGAGAACTTCTTGTCTTCATACAAAACCTTTTTCACCAAAGATAGAATCAAAGGCTCCTCTAAGCATGGGATTGTCAATGTCTGTTGCATTGGATCATCTAGCAATGAGGGCTTCTATATTGCTGCATCCTCGTCGCTTGACTCTTGATCCAAAAGCTCAAAAGTTTGGATTTTTGCTGAGTTCCATCACTTTCTGCCCTATTGCATGGCATATATTTGCTAGGTGACCCTGTTTACAAGGTGCACAGGAGCCACTAGACCCTTGAGTGTAGCTAGGGAGGGGCCCAGAGCAAACATAGCATTATTAAAATGCTCCAGATGAATATTTGATGCATCTAGATCTATATTCTCCTGCCCCAAAACCAATTTTGCAGCCACATTTGCAGTGTTGACAACTTTAGGGTTTCTTGTGGAATGG
This sequence comes from Sequoiadendron giganteum, assembly GCA_007115665.2. Classification (NCBI taxonomy): domain Eukaryota; kingdom Viridiplantae; phylum Streptophyta; class Pinopsida; order Cupressales; family Cupressaceae; genus Sequoiadendron; species Sequoiadendron giganteum. The sequence continues at coordinate 382,165,841 of CM021102.1, forward strand.
GCAGGAGAAGCCATTTGAAAGTCTTACTGCAAGATTGCAATGAAGTCTCACTCTTTTGAATTATTTTTATAAATCTTTTAAAATTTTTCCCAATGTTCCTAAATGATGTTCTCTTTGTTTTCTACTTCTCTGCTTTATAGTTCAAATTTATTTTCAAAATTTCTTACACTCTCAGATGGGAATTGTTGGCATTGCATGCCCCCTTGTATGGCCGTGGTAGTATGTTTCTAGCTCTAGGCCCTTTTTGTGCTCAGAAGTTGCAAAAATGTTGTCTTTCTTGCTAGGGTTTAACAAAAAATTGCTCTTTCTATGCTTTAATGTCAAAACCCTAAAACCCTAACTTCACCTTGCACTTTTGTTATATTCCTTCATTGATTGGTTCACCCGATTCCCAATGCCTTAAGTTGTATGCGAATGCCCTTTATCTCGTGAAGTTATCAACCCCCTCTTTTCTTTCCTAGCGTCCGCATGTTTGAATTACCGCACATGCAAAATTGATAACTTAAGTGACCGCTTCCTTTGGGCCTCGCCTAGACACTTGTCGCCCTTTCATTGCAGCACATATCTCCTTCACACCGCAATTTCTAAGGCTCAATGCATAAGCAAAATGCATTGAGCGGCAGCGGCAAGGGGATGGATGCGTGTCAAATGTTCGTTGTAGCACATATCTTCTCCACACCGCAATTTTTAAGGCCCAATGCATAAGAAAAACGTGCTGAGCAACAACGGCAGGGGAATAGACATGTGGTGTTTGATGATTGCAGCACATGTAGCCTTTAGAAGTCTCAACGCATGTCCGCTTCTCATTAGAGCTTGTAAACTCATTTGCACTGCAGTTTCATTTCTATAGTGTATTAACAAAACACGGTGGCTCGACTTCCTTTGACTACGTGGAACACGTGGTATTTGTTGATTGCAGTGCATAACTCCTTCATGCCACATTCTCTAATGTTCCGCACAAAGGAAAAGTGCACTAGGTCATGAGCTCCTTCATAGACCGACACATGGCAGCTTCTCATTGCAGCACATTCTTATAAAGCGAATATTCCCCTTTGACACATTGATACTTGGGCAGTTAAAAAGTAAAGGATATGTGTATACTTCTCATTGCAGCGCAAGGCCTCTTTATGTGAGATTTTCATAAAATGCATTTCAAATCACTTATGCGGTATGCCTTGGGAACACGTTGGCCGTCCATCATGCCGCGGTATTTCAAAATCTACGACCCGTATTCAAACTTGAGCAATGGATAGTTGAGCGCTTTGGGTTCATGGGAAGCAAGCAGTAATGTTGTAGAGACTTCCCCAACTAGCAAATTTGATTCTCGAGGCTACAAAGGTAATTCTAAATGCAATTTTTACCACCTCCATGTGGAAAAAATGACGCCCATGCCTCATTAATGGTTACAAAATACCTTTCTATTAGAAGGCCATCCCCTATCAAGATTTGGATGCAGTTTTCGTGGGGGTTTCTACTCTTTGTCCGCAGAATTAAGATGAGGAAGCGTGGTTATGGTGTCGGGGCCATTATGGAAAGATTTCAACTCGGGATTTGAGGTCTAGATGTCTAAACTTGATTTGAAAAGAGTTTTGGCTAGGGTTTCCTACCTAGTCACATGCCCTATCTCTTCTGACGACTTGTAGGTGTATAATGAGCACTTTTGTGCTCATTGTAAAAGTTTCTTCCCTAGATTTTCTCTACCAGACTTTTGCAATCCTTGCATTTTTTTGCAACTGTAAAATTGGCTTTATGCCTCTGCATTAATGAAAATGATTCATTTTACCTCTTCTCTTATTGGATATGTTGTGTAAATCTCTTTGCCTTGATGTCTGAATGTTGTTTTGTTATCTTCTATACTTGCATGTTGTGTTAAATTTAGTTAAAGTTGCTGTTTTGTGAACATTCCTTTCCTTTCAGCATCTTGTAAACCCTAACCTCCATGTTATCACTGGAAATTGACAGAATAGAGAACTGTGTAAGTCATTTGGCTATTTTCTTTGATGTACTATGCTGTTTCAAGCAGGAAGAAACAAGTTCTAATCTTGGTGTATCACCTCCATTTCCCATTTGATGCATGCTTTCTCTCCTTTTCCCTTTGTGATCTAATAGGGTAGGACTAGTGATAGAATTTCATATACTGGGTTGGACTAGTATTGTTGCACCTAATTTAGAGAGGAAGTTGGCCTTCTCTGGAGACTTGACCTCATTTTGCAAGGTCCCACACCTTGAGGTCATTTCCATTGTGTTGTTGGAATGCTGAGCTTACGTTCTGCAAGGTGCAATTTCATGTGACAATAGTTTTTGGCACACTCAGTGGGACCAAGTTGATGATCCTTATTTCATCTTGTTAAGAAAGTGGTGCTATTCTAACAATTTTCAGCCTTAAAGAGGTAGCCAAAGTACTTGGCGACTCTGTAATCAAAGCTGGTGACCCTGCAGCAACTCAAAAGTTTTGGTTCCAGGTCAGACCTGCAAACTCATGCCCATAACTCAAACAAGGGCATCTTCTAGAGGTATTTTTCAATACACTGAACTATCATTTTCTGCTTCTAGAAGAAGAAATAGACATTCTTTATCACCAGTAAGGAGAAGCAGGGGTTTTGTAACTCCATCTCCTAGAGATCAGTTCACACCTCCATTCAGTAGATTATTTCAGCCTAGGTCTCCTACCACTCATCAAAACAAACCATTATTCCATATGGCTGTCCCTAGAAATCAAGTGTTAGTCACTTTTAATGGTGGTAGCCCTCTTGTGTTGGCCCAAAGGGATGACATACCAGTGAATGCTTTAAAAAGTATTCATTATTTCACTGGCGAGACAATTGCTACTCCAATAGAACACATTCAGGATGTGGCCAATATATGCTCCGTACATAGTATCATAGAAGATAATGTGGCTGTTAGACTCCTAGCCACAACCTTGAAAGGAAAAACATTACAATGGTACAAAGGTTTGGAATCTAATTCCATTTGCAACTGGGATGAGTTAGGTGAAAAAATATGTGAACAATTTGAAGACAAGAGTGATCACTTGTCCTTGATGGAGCAGTTGACAACAATTAAGAGAGTACCCCATGAATTCATTGGAGATTTTAATTTCAGATTTTAGAAGACTTGGGATAGAATCCTTGCCTTGGTAAAGCCTTCTCCCAACATGCTTTCCTATACTATTTAAGGGCTCTTAACAGTGATGTGGTTGTTATGATACAATCTATGGGTGGGGTGACCCTGCCAAATGCATATGACATTGCCATTAGGGCAGAGAATTGTCTAATACTAGCTGGGAAAATAGCTCCAAGGCCTCCAATGCCTATATTCTCAGATTTTCTTCCTCAACAACCCACATTGACTCCTATTCCAATTGCATCTACCAGTCGACCATCTATTTCTGCTGCACCTTCAAATGAATTACATGAAGTTAATGATGAGCACACGGTTATACTGAGGGGGCGAGGGGGTAGTCAATCAGTATAATACAAACTTTTACTTTTTAAATTCAATCACTCACATCAAATACACATATGCAAAATCTAGCAATTAAGAACACAAAGAGAACACACGATTTATGTGGAAACCCTTGTGAGAGAAAACCACGACAAAATATTGCTTATATATATTGAACGTCTTCTTCTTCTTGTAGGCTCCAACCTACTACTAAAGTCTCCAATCTCCAGACAAACTGAGCTCCAACTCAGCAAGAGGCTCCAAGATCTTTTTGATAGGCTCCAACCTATTGGAGACTCCAACCCCCACACTAACTGAGCTCCAACCCAACAAGAGGCTCCAACCTTTATTTGAGAGGCTTCAACCTTTTTAATTCTTCAATGCTGATATAATAAATTCCTTTGCCAAATCTTATTCAAACACAAATCTGATCCACACAAATTTGATCCAACTACAACTCTTCCTTCTCAAATCTGAACACACACCCTGTAATATCCTTGATCACATTTCACACAATAAACTTCTCTCACAAATCTGATCACAAATTACAAGTCTGATCCACACTCAAATATCAATCTTCCTTCCCAAATGTGACCACTATCATGTACCAATTTCTTTCACAAATTTGATCCAATCTATGCACCAATTCTTTTCATAAATCTGATCATAAATATGTCAATATATTCTTCTCTCATAGTCACACATTTCTTTCAAAATAAATCAGAATTAGACTTCATTTTTCTGCTTTTTCTCTTTTCAATCTGCTCTTCACATTAGATATATTTCATATTTTTTGCTCTCTAACGATACCTTCTTCTATTCTTTACATCTTCTTAATGCAAGTAATGTACACACTCTTTCACAAAGAACACCACCTTTCACATAAGATGTAACTCTTCAATTTAATTTCTGCCCTTTCATTAATCTTAATAACTATCTTCATAAATACAAATTGTTGCCTTATGTAATTAATGCTGCTCCTAATAAAATATAAACTCTGCCTTTTTATAAATTATATCTGCCTCAAATACTTCCTTCATAATATGAAGCGCTTCCCTCTCTCTAAAATATTCACTGCCTTTTTAACATTAATCACTTCCTTTGTAAACTAATTTATTTAATCACTGCCTTATGAAAGATAATTCAGATCACTGCCTTTATAAGTATATTAGTTGTTGTTATATAGATAAATAATTCACTGCCTTAAGGTAATTGCCGCATCTTCAATATTAATTGTTGCATATTAACCGACTTAATTGCTTGATCTCCATTTTCTTACTCTTATTTAACTTGGGCGATTAAACCAGATTTATATACTTTGACTTTGCACTAATTAGGAAGTAGGTTGTCTTGGAATTCATATTAATCTCTATGATACTCATCGCTGCTTGATAATATAATGATGAGTCAGCCATATTTAACTTCAGCCTCAATATCATGGGTCAGCCAGCAAACAATGTTCACATCGTATTTCTTAGTCGACCAAAATTTATTCAAATATTTGAATCATAATAAAGCATAATGAATATTCTGTTTAAAGCGATCCTTAGTAATCCTTTCAAATCTTCTAAATCAACCCTTCCAAATCTTCTAATTGCTGGATAATATTGTTTGGTCAGTTAGTTGCTAAAGTCCGTATATAAGATACTTAGCCATCCTTGCATATGGATCATGCATTGCAATGCTTGGTGTAGATGATAGGGTTTTAGTGCTGCTGAATTGGATCATCAACCCAAACTGAAATGATCATGATAAATGACATTAATTTCCCTTTGACATCAATGACAATCAATTCCAACAATCTCTGCATTCATCTTTGACTTCTCGTCCGACAATATCCACGACAAACTCTTTGACAACCTTGTCTACCTTTGACATCAATGACAAACATTTCAATAGATAAAGCCCTATTGCAAAATTTTGGTAATGAGTTAGTGTCAATAAAGAGGCAACAAGCTCGAAACAGCAGACCTTACCAGCAAAATAGCCAAACCCTTGAATAGTGTAAATCTAGCCACTAATAACATTTCGAAGGCTCTTGTTCCAGTTCAAAATAAATTAGCTCAAGAACATGACTGGTGTTACCCATGCAATCGGCCACATTATCAAAATGTATGTCAAAATGGAGAGTTTGTACAAACTCTAATGGTTCAAAATGAACCCTCAACTTCAGGACAACAATTTGATGCAAACCAAGCAGTTGCCTGTAGGCAAGATCACATGCTAGGAGACTCTACATTGGTTAATTAACCGAGTTAGATTTTTGTGGTTTAAACCAACTAGGTGTTGATGTAGTGGCTTAGAATACAAGATCAAAGAAAAGAGCAGTGGATGGTGGTAATCTTCTATAATTGGTTGGGCATCAAACTCCTAACCATCTCAAGATACTACAGTTGCTGGAACTACAGGTAGGACAACTGTGCTACAATCAATTCAGATTGTTGGTAAGAATAACAAAGCACAGGAACAACCACAAGTCATCCAATTAGCGAAGTTGGATCTTGCTTTTCCAAAGGTTTCATCTAGGGTCACTCAATTGCCTTTCAATATTGTTGATCAGATGAAGAAGGCTAACCTGAATGTCACCATGTGGGAGGCTATGCCCATCCCATCTCAAAGGAATTTGCTGCAACAAGCTCTGGAAGGGTTCAAGGAGCCAAATGATATGCCTAAAAGGGGAGGAGCTACTCCACAAGCCAACCTAGTGCAGCCCATGGAAGAAGGAAATTCCAGTAAAATCAATAAGCCACCTCCCTTCTATTTATCTTTAATTATTGGAGATCATACAGTGCATAATTGTATGATAGATTCAGGGGCTAGTAGTTTTGTTATGCCCAAAATGGTAGTTGATATGCTTGGCATTAAGTATGAACCTGTGGCTAAGGGAGTTGTGCAATTGGATGGTACTGCTGTCAAAACAGTGGGGATTATTAAGCACCTAAAATTGACCTTGCATGCATGCCCTAGCTGCATTGTATTGCAAGACATTTCAGTCATAGACCTCCTTGCCTTCTTTGCCATCTGTTTGTCAAGAGAGTTCACTGCTAAGATAGGTGGATATCTATCTTCTGATTGGTCCCATCTGCTACTCAGGACTAGGTATGGTACCAAAGTGACCATCAAAGTTGAGCCTATTGCAAAAGATTATATTGAACCTTACACTCCTAGCCCCATAAAAATGAATTGCACATTGCATGATCAAGAGGATGAGTGTACTATATGACAATTTGTGACCCTGCTACTCTTTTGGAGGAGGTTCCTGATTGTTTGCTAGATGAATGGGGTAATGCGTTTCAGTTTGACCCACTCACTGAAGCAGAAGAGATTGATCTTGGAATCTATTGCATTCATGAAGAAGATACTCCTATCCCCAATCTCATGAAAACTTAAGGAGACCCAGAAGGGTTGTGGAAGTTGTTTTTTGATGGTTCCAGAAACTAGAATGGTGCAGGTGCTGGTATAATGCTGGTATTTCCAACTAAGGAGAAGTATTACTTCTCTTTTAGAATTCAATTTAGTTGCACTAACAATGCAACTGAGTATGAGGCCCTCATCCAAGGTCTCCAACTTGCACAAAAAAGGAAGATCAAATTGTTGTAGGTCTTTGGGGATAGTGAATTAGTTGTCAACCAAATAAGAACTCAAAGTATAACCAAGAATAACCTGCTCAAATTCTACAAATACAGAGTTTGGGATTTGGTTGAGGGTTTTGAGGGCTTTGGCATCCAGACTAGCCCTAGAGGTCAGAACAAGCATGTTGATAGACTTGCAACAATTGGTGCCCAATTTGATATACCAACACATATTGCAAACAAGAAGGGACAACATATCAGGCTTGTTGTAAGGCCTGCTATTCCAAACAACCAAGTAAATTGGTAGGTCTTTGAAAGTGATTAGCAAATTGTTAATTTCCTTCAAGAAGCAGAATTTTCTGCTAAAAATCAGTCTAAGCTATAAGACCAATATGGTGATCAGATTATGCAGCTAAACGGAAACAAGTCACCAAAGGGTTTCATCACCCTTGAGGGTATCTTTAATTCAGATGACCAACTGAAGCAGAAGAAAATGAATCTAGTTTTGAGAAAGGGTGATTACAAGATGGTTACCATTGCAGAAGGAAAATATTTAAACTTGGGAAAGGTATGTTCTACATCTGGACATGAAATCTTCTTAAGCTTTACAATAAATATAGTGATGTAGTTGCATGGACTTATGAAGACTTAAAGGGTTTTGACCCAAACCTTGCCCAACATATTATTGAACTGAACCCAGATGCTAAGCCTGTGAGACAGAAACAAAGGCCTGTTAATCGTAGGATTGAGCCTTTGATGAGGAGGGAGTTGACTAAATTAATAGAGGCTAGGATCATATTTCCCATCAAACATTCTTGATGGGTGGCAAACTTATTCCTTGTAAGAAAGAAGAATGGGGAGACAAGGCTTTGTGTTGATTATCTCTTTCAAGTTTCTAGCTTTGATTATCTCCACATTTAACAAAGAAGCAACAAACCCACGCAGGTAAATCACATGTCCATGGTTCATCAAATCTTTTGCTGTTCAGTTTCTGGTGAATCCCTTAGTTTATATCTTTATATAATAAGTGTCATTGATGTTATTATTAGAAGACGTTGCAATTTTCATTTACTTTTAAATATAATGCATTGAAATCTGCTAAAATGAAGGGCAAAGTGAAATTGTTTAAATTACTAAAGTTGAATTACTTTAATAATGTTATATTATTAAAGTGACTTTGTAATTTAATGTTATAAAGTAACTTTAATAAAGTACTTTATAATATGGCGTTATAAGGGGATAAAGTAACTTTAATTTTAAAAGATTATATTTTAAGTTACTTTATGATTTCAATTTAAAAGGCACATCTTTCAGAAAAGCAAATATTAAATTTAATGTGCAAAAGGCCAAAAGGGCATTGGATTTTGAAAAGGCATTGTTACACAACAAACAACTTGTAAGTTTCAGCCCTTGCTTCAAACCCCAATGATTATGTAGATTCTTCTTTTGTAAGTATTTTCTCTACTTGACATAATTTTTTGGATAAATCTTCTGTTGAACCAGATTATAGAGCCTTATCTATGGTATTGCGATGTCAATTACTCCTATAGCTTTTTGTTTTTGTAAATTGAAAATTTTCTTAAAATAAACTTGCCATGTTGATTTGCATCAATTTTATATGTGCAATTGCACAAATATAAACTATTTTGTTTTATCTTTAACATTTATCGTTGAATTATTAATTATCAACTGTGTATGTATTTAAGTTTTTGTATTTGTGCAAATTATGGTATTTTTTTAATATTATATATTGTAAGGTTGCATTCGACTTTACAGAACTGGAGAAAAGAATCCTGAGAACCACCTAATTCGAACTTGAATTGGCAACTTAGCATTAATAAATAAAATAAAATGTATATTTTATTCCTGTTAAGTTAATAGTTTAGAATTAGATTTTCAAATTGAGATACAAGTACATCTTTTCCACCATTCAGTGCTCAAATTGTGCCTGAAGATAAACTTCTCTCTATTTTTAATAGCAAACATGGTTTTTTCCACATAAATTCTAAATCATCAATTTTCTTGGATTTCCATGTCCTCCATTATCTGCTGCAGCATCTTCTTCATTTGAAGAATTTACATCAATACAATTCTCATCTCTAAAGGAGGGGCTAAAATGCTTTGTTGATGATCAGGCGGGATCAAATTTAGGTAAGTGGCTTTGATTGTTTGAATTTGTTGCACGACCATCATCCAACCTTGAACCTAGAAAATGTGGGCATTTGTGCCTGTCATCTATGTTAATTTCTAGATTGTTGTGGTGTTGGCATAGAAGCTAAGTTCACCCTGTATTTGAGAGAATTCCTGCATTGGAGTCCAAATAGGTTGGAGTGAAGTTGATTTAATATAAATTGGAATTCCTTCCTGTGGTCTCATGCGTCATTTAATGTTGGTAGAATGGAACCTGTTCAAGAATTGTTAGTTTGACCATGGTCAAGAGGTCTATGGGTCAAGTCATATAGCATGCACTCTAAATTCTTTTGTAATCTTTACAAAGGAAGTTTGTCTTTGACAATTGTATTCTAAACCGGTATAGGCCAATATTTTCTATTGGGATTTTCAAAGAGAATAATGCATTGAGATACTTCTGCTTGATGAATTTGAAGAATATTTAATTCTATTTCCCTCATGTAATGCTTTAAGCCACAAGCCTAGGACATCAGCCAACCAATTTTTGTTTTAAACAGCAACAACGACGACGAAGATGCGACAAAGACATGTTGCATTGCACAACAAAGTGCACACAAGTGTCATGTGAAACACAATGACCGAAGGACACCAACAACAAGAATGACCTCACCATTGCTATAAGCAAGGTGGCACTAGTGGAAGACTTACCAATTCCGAGATGAAGCCACCATGATGAACCTACAAGAGGGGAAAATGATACCCTAACGATGATGGGGTACTAACCAATGATTGCCTTCTTTCACAATCCAACACTAGGGAAGGATGACGGAATCATCATCCTTAAATCCAGACCAAGAAACTCTTATGAACTCAAACAACACCATGAAAACCCACACAAATGGTGGAATGACTAGGAGCAAACATCCCTTGACTACACGACTCAACCATCAGTTTTTGGAACAAGGAGTAGGATGAGGGTAACAACCACTTCCAATCTACTCAACGACCAACTTAACAAAACTTAAACACAAGGATAAGCCCTCACAAGAGGTTGGCTTACTAGGAGGTACAAGCCCTCCACCAATTGGAATGATGATGGGTTGCTTCCAAGCAATGACACGCTTCCCAAAACAAACAAGTGCCATAAAGCTTAAGTATGATACTTGTCAGCAAAGGGACAATATGGGAAGACTCACTAGGCCAAGGGGAATGACTTTCGTATACAAAGTTTCCCTAAGAAATGGACAAAAGACCTTATTGATGACAAAACACTGATAAACAAAACGCTAGAGGACACTAGCACCCAGGTGGGACACTAGCACGAGTACATAGGTGTCCTATATTGGCACAAGTGTCCAAGAATAGTGTTGGTGTTCTGCTTTGGCGCTAGAGCCCCTAAGACACGTTGTAGTCTTGATTTTGGTGCTAGTGTCTTGACCAGTGAGCAAATCAAAGCCTAGTTTTGGTCTCCAAGACAAGCACAACACTTAGAAACTACAAGGAAAGCAACACGATGCAACATGAACTTTGAAATGACAAAAAAAATCAGGGAATCGAAGTAGTCCTAGACACTCGATCTCGCACCACACTAGGCCCACGAAAGAGATAATTCCCAATGGCTGGGAGACCACAATAGGCTCCAACACAAGACATCGACACAAGGGGTGAAGGGGAAGATAACCTAAACCTCTCATCCATGCCAAGACCACACAGAGAACTACCAAAGGCCCCTCAATGAGGTGGGTTCTCACAACCAAACACGCTAAGAAACAAAAAAGAAAACTTAGAACTTTCAATGGTCAAATTGCATATTTTCTTAACTTAGAATTCATTTTAAAACCCAAGTTGAAGTGTGCTCTACATTCATTTTATCCAACATTGCAATGAATTGGAAGGGCATACAAGATGACAAGCATGTTCAAATCCAACGTTGAATCATGTAAAAGCATCCATATTATGGATTCCACTTATGTGGTTGGTTTACAATCACTCCACTTAGGAGGTTCCAATATCATAATTACAATTTGAGAAGAGGACTCAAATGTCCTGATTACATTTACAAGATATTACAACAATGAAATAAATGAATTAAGAAGCCTTTTTCCAACTTACGATCTTGGAGCTCTTCCCAAATGTAATGTCTCCTTCTAAGGAGTAATCCAGAGTGACCAATTAGCCTATTTTATTCCCATAGGCTAAAGTCAGGGATCGGGGAATATTTTAATATAATTATTTAATATTATTTGACCAAGCACATTTTATGGGTAATATTATTTAATAAATTGAATAAGTCTTATAAAGTGACTTTAGTGGAATAGTTAACGAAGTTTAATAAAGTCACTTTATCTCCTGAATTTAAATGAAATATGAAAAGTGTGGGAATTTGAAAAGTTATTCTAGTGGCTTCAGGGTTTAATACAAAAGTGCTTTTGGAAGCTCATGTTGGATATGCTTGATAATCTTTTGATGAAATTGGAGAGTTTTTGGAGAGAACAAACCCTTGGATGAAACCTAAGGGATGCTGGTTTTGATAGTGTGAGATTCTACTCTAGCTGGTTGTTGAAGGGATCATTCAAATTTCTTGTAGTGGGATACATTGGTTGGAGCCCGAAATTTGTGAAGTCTTGTTCGAAGACGAATTTTTGAGCATTGAAGATTGAATATGTATGATAGGTTAGTCTGAATAAAATAATTGTTATTTCGACATCACATCTTAGTTGTGCCATATTATCCTTATTAAGGGTTGTACGAGCTGGAAACTCATTGTAAAGGGGGAGTTAAGTGAAATTATAAGAGCCTACATGCAGGTGCCATCTATCAATAAACTATTGTGGCTCTTCTTTGGGTCAATATGGGATGGTCGTGACTGCTAAGTTGACGTGGAAGGAAGGTAGAGCCACCACGGCTTAGGAGACTACGCCAACCATTTACCAAGTGCCGCTACCTTCAATATCATACACTGCGACTTCAAGGAATTCGTAGAGCATGCAAGAACCATTTACGACTAGCGCAATGAGCTCCAGGAGTTTGGTGAATACGGGCAAGAGATAAGGATGTCAAGGGCATGCGTTTCCTTATAAAGCATCATAAGTATTTCAGTCCTCACACACCCATAGATAAAAGGCGTCAGACCAGCTATTGATTACCTTCACATTGCATTAACAGGTCAGAGCTATATCTTCTGTGTGTGTCTCTTGGTAAGCATTTAGCCAAATTTATTGTCTTAGCTAGGATTGAGGTAGGCAATCTGCCTATATATTATTCACTGTTATTTTGGTCCTACATGTATGTAAATGAGTAGTAAGCAAGTGTTGAAATCAATGAAACAATATTTTTGTGGTTATTTATTGTGAATGTCTTATGCAAACATTTTGGAACAAGAAAGTATACATTCATCTCAATTATTTGCAACTATATAGCAAAATGCTCGGGCAATGAAATTATAGAAAATTGCAAAAATTTGGTGTAAAAATTGGTCAAGGATATTTCACCGAGGTCCTCGAATCCTCAACGGTGGTTCCATGACACCCAACCACGAGGTACCCTCAGGTCCACCCCATTGTGCTAGGAGATGGGCACACGGGCCACAAGCACAGTCACGTTAAACATTGAGAGTAAGGCTTACACACATCAAACACAAAGTATACACGCGACATACACATAATGCAAGAATCACTCAACACCCATCGCATGATGGATAAGAAAGGATACACTTATTGGGCACAAACACCAATGGCACAAGGATATGATGCTAGAGTATTGGCTAAGCGAAGTTAGGTGTGCATCAACTCACCCACATGAGGAACCCAACTAGCAAGGACCAACGCTCCTCGAGTGGGCATGCCTTCTATGCTTGTACCAAGCTTGTACTAGTGCTCTAGCTATGCCATAGGAATCGTTATCTTGGTTCTTTTTAACTACCCAAATTACTTAGTTATCACTTATTAAGGAAATTCTTACACAAGATATCCTTGGACCACTTTGGACCCTAACAAATGTCAGGAGCCACTCCCCTTCTACTCTCTAATGCCTTCATCCTAGGTTCATCACGACTCAACACAATGAGTGTGGCACAAAAAATGAGGCACAAAACTTGGCATACAAAATTTTGAACATGGTTTTAAAACATTCATAATGAAAAACCATGAAAGAGACATGAAATCCTCTTACAAAACATCCAAATTCATTTCCAAAATTCAAATTTTTCTAAATATTTTTGCACACAAAAACCAGAAAATTCATACAACTCCATTAATGGAAGTTCAAATGTGAACAACACCTAATTCCATAAATAAAATTTGAATTCCAAGCATATTTTAAAAAATTGACATGGTGAGGGCACAAAAATGGCATTTTTGCAAAATTTAAATAAATTTAAATCTATACTAATTGCTTCAAATTTGAATCTAAAAAGGAAGTCCTTTGCTCCCTTATGGGTGAGCATGGCATCCAATATGCAAAAAAGGGAATCAAGGGACAAGAGAGGGAGAGAGAAATACCTCCAATTCAGTCACAACAAAATCTAATGTCTTTTCAATTTCACGTTATTTGGTGGAGAAAAATACACACAAGATCAAGCACCCTTTGATGATCCAATTCCTCTGCCAATCCCAAGTCTACCCAATCCACCATGAACAAAATCCACCAAGAATTCAATTTTTTGAGGGAGGGGTTTGTGAGCTATTTTCCTTCCCAAAAATAAGAATGAATAAAGACTTGTTATTTTTCCTTTTAACCTTTTTTGTCTATTTTCTATTTTCTAATTTTCAATCTTCTTTATTTTCCTTTATTCATTTTTCCAAAATTTAATTAAACAGAAATAATACATTCAACAATAATTCATTCCTATATTTAATCAAATGATTAAATCACATATATATGCATTCCCAACCCAAAGGAATATTTCAAACATAATTATCTTAACTCCATTTTTTTCTTTTCTTGAAACACATAAATATTTTCACTGGATGATATGTAATCATTTAATTCTCAGAAATCCATTTACGAGAAACATGGAATTTAAACCATTAAATTAACTCATGCAACTACTAACAACTCACAACATGGATGAACTCCGAAATTGCCTCTGATTCAGATCTGGGTAACACATGGTCAAACATGATACACCTTGTATACGATTTGAGTATGATCGGGTAACAACAATAGGAAGGCCGAGTGTGACATCTTCGAAATAACCATAGTTGGGGAAATACTCAAACTTGCATAATTAGGAGGAGAAATAACCTTGTACCTGAAATCACTCAACACACATGTCAAGCGTACCTGCTCAATATATAATAGCCGAAGCATAGCATAATCACCCAATGGGGTACAATCATCATATACATATAAATCAGTCCATCCACATGTCATAAAATCATGATAACATTTATTCACAACAAGAATAATAATACACATATCCATGACTAAAGTATTATAATAAACCAAGCATATAAGCATCACACATGCATCTCAAGAAATACGATAGCAACAAAATACATCAAGTCCTCACAAAACTTGGCACACTGCCATGCACACATCTCCATGCATAGAAAACACCAACAATTGATATGTTGAGGAACCTCATTTCGAAACATGTGGGTGGTTCGAACACACCATACAGAGCAAGAACAAAAGCCACAACCAAAACTAACAATGAAAACTGTGAAGATGAAACACCAATAAACACCCAAAACAACAAGCACAAGCAAGACCTATGCATCCCTCGATACATAGTCAGAAAACAATGCCGATACCAAGACATCTCAAGGTCGAAAACGGGAAGGGCATTACATCTCACACGATGAAGATGTAGATACATGAAATAGCTTTGGCATGATCAAAATACAATCAGACAGAAATTTCAAAACAAATGATATTTATATTTGTACTATATTATCACTGTAGTCCCCAGTGTTTAGCTTGAGAGGCGGAGCAGGTAGCAATAAAGCATTATGCATTCATTAGTCTTGTGTTCAAATCCCGGTTTACACATGGTGCGTGGCTTGGGTGGTTACACAATGTCTAGGTTAAAGGGACTAGCCCTGTACCTGATTGCCATAATTGGCTGATCCATGTCATAGGGCTCGGATTTTCGGGTATCATATATATATATACATATATATCATTGTAGTGGGCCCCACATCTACATTAATATTTAATTTCATAGTTGTTGCCACCTTTGGACTAGTGATCATTTAATTACAATAATTGTAATCAGGCTTAAAATTGATTTTTAATGCATGAGCATGCTAATTAAGATGGTAAATGAACTTTGGTTTATATTGTATGATCTTCTCTTTGAACATTGCCTTCCACTCTTGTACATATAGAGAATACATGCCAAGAGTTTATTTCCACATCAATTTGCTGGATGAAACGACCTTCTGTACATATATTTTTGCATATATTGTGAGACAGACTTCTAATTCATATTTTTCTTTTTATAGTGGACTGCAGAACAAATAAAATCTACACATTACCTTAAGTGACCTGATGATTCACTCAGGTAACTTTTTTCTTATCCCTTTTTCAGATGATTGCAAATTATCTGGTTGTGATATGTTAGCTTAAGTGATTTATTTTCATGAAACCTTTAGGCTCTTGCTATCATAAAAGTATGGGTTTATGCTAAAGCTGTTGTTTATTTTTCCTTTGAAATGAGCTTTCTTTAAATGGATGCTGACTATCTATGTGTGCTTGTTTAAGAAATCCACTTAATCAAGTTTCACTTGACTTCACCTCTTTTGTACCAGCATGCGCATGGTTTATTGTCAAGTACTAAAGTTGAACTTACTCTGCAGAATACATAATACACAAGGACTTGAGGTTATTAAGGTTGACGGAGTCCAGCATTATAGTGAGTTGAACATCATGAGTGCAGAACCCTTCAAGCGGTATGTTTAATGCAACCTCATCTAACCTTCTCATTCAGGCTATGTGAGGTATTTTAATAATCGTGCTTTATTATCCAGCAAAACTTATAAAAAATATTTGCTTGCTTCCTAATAATGTCTGTTACTACAAAAATAAATTGTGATTGATGTTAATAAAAATACAATGACATAGGAGGGGTTATATGCATGGTTTTCATATCTTCATACTATCCAATCTTCACTCTCTGTGTTATTTCTGCCTTTCATATTCATCTGCCACTTAGTTTCTAAGTTTTTGAAGCTGATCAGTGCAGTTGTAGATTTCCAATCTTTTTCCTTATTCACTAGATGTTCTTATTTAGCAGGTTGGTGAAGCTTGTGGCAAGGGCCTTTTATGATGATATCCCTACAAGAACAGAGAATCAACCAAAATCTGGAAGAAGTGATAACAGGGGAATGGCAGTTGTGGTCCTTGATGCTTTAACAAGGTCAAATATTCTCCTTTGATTAAATACAATGTTACTAAAATCCCTGATTAATCATGTCCTGTCCTAATAATGAATGATATAGTGATATCCATTTTTGTAAAAGAAGCTTTCAAGATTGTGTTATTGAAAAAATTGTTCAACTGTTTCCCTTTATAAAATTGTATTCTTGATTTGTCATTTTGGGATCCTTACCGGTCATTTTCTGTTTATAATATTGGTGACATTGACTAACCATTTTATCTTTCTTTACTGTTCAAGGAACACATAAAATTCACAAATTAGAAACAATTTTGTTTTTCGATTTGGTCTATGGGGATTCACAGTGGATCCCTCAATCTTTGGATACAAATACACCTGTCCTCAGGGATGTTAGTACTTACCCACTTCATTGGGGGTGGGATGATGTGGGGAGCAAGCTCGTTGGTTCCCAGGGTGAGATTTTAACCTGGGTCTTTTGTCATGCTAACACTTCCCCTTTAGCACCGAGTCATGTCCTCTGGATTATTAGAAACAATTTTTTTACACAATATATTTCTATTTGAAAATTTTAAATTATAAATATGAAATTTGGAAGCCTGGAAAAACTGTTGGCAGTTGTACAATTCAATAATATGTTGGAAAAGATAACTTCTCATGCTGCCATGAATTTGATGTGCTGGCAAAGGATGACCTAGACTAGAGAATTGTATCCTCTAGTATCCAGATGGATTCATGCTGCCTTGAATTTGATGTGTTGGCAAAGGATGAACCATACTAGAGAATTGTATCCTCTAGTATCTATATGGATTCATGCTGTGAAGGCTACTTGACATTATTATCTTCCTTTGGTGAATTGTATTGGTATTTTGCATTTATCTGCTACATTTGTGGATAAATACTCTGTATCTTAATTGTCTGAATATTTAAATTGATATCTTCATTTTGTGTGGAAAAGCATTATTCAGTCTGTAGATGTATTCTTCTCCTTTTGGAAAAATGGTTCTACCGTATCAAACTAAAATCCATTGCATCACCAAATTCTGTTTAGTAGGAAAACTATTCCTTGTTTCTAATTTGAATGGATTCATGGCAAATTGTTTCCAAGTTTTCTTTTAGTTCAGGCTCAGATTTTATTTAAAGTTATAATATGTGTCGTACCAGGGATTTGATTCACATTTTTGAGCTAGTTTAAAAAGAATCCAAAGTTTTTCGGTGTAGGTCTATGTTCCAGGGACTCTGTTAATCTTGAGAAGGAAATTATGAATATGCTATCGATGCTGAAATAAAGTAACTTGAATGGGATCCATATTGTCATGGTTTCCTGAGGGATGTTAATTGACAACAAATGAAATGAAAGTTTCTTGCATTTTGATAAACATGAAATTTATATGATAATGAGGGACAGAGCTCACAAATATCATAATACAGTCTATATCTAGGACTGAATCCACAAAAAGGTGATTAGAAGCATTAGACTAATCCTAAACTGAAAAGTAGACATGGCTATAATAAACCTAAGTTGTCTGATTTGAGTTCAGCTTCAAATTTGGCAATTATAAAATTCAGAGCAGCTCCTAGATTTATGAAAGTCTTAAAATTTGGCTTCAATATCTCTACTGTTTTGAAGTGGATTCTTTTGCCAAATTGGTAATTGAGCAATGCTTTCCTAAATAACTACAGAAGGAAGATGGATACTACAAATTTACTTAGCCATAAATATATGTATAGGTATGTGTGTATGTATACGTATGTATGTCTATGTATATGTATGTACACACACACACATATATATATGTAAGTACGTATGTATACATACATATCTTATATATATATATATGTAAGTACGTACATATACATACATACATATATATATGATATGATATGAATAAAGAGACATATCTTCCATCCATGATGAAGCACTTAAAGGTGAAGCTCCCAATAGCTTTTTGGTAGATGTATTTTTGGTACATATATATATATATGATATGATGGATTCTTTTGCCAAATTGGTAATTGAGCAATGTTTGCCTAAATAACTACAGAAAGAAGATGGATACTACAAATTTACTTAGCCATATTTTTTAGGATTAATGCTGTTAATTGCCATACCAAATTGATGCTAGGTTTCTAATGGTGATGATAAATTAGTCTATTCCTTTACATGGTCTTAATGTTGATATATATATAGGTATGTGTGTATGTATACGTACGTACTTATATATATATATCTTCCATCCATGATGAAGCAGTTAAAACTTAAAGGTGAAGCTCCCAATAGCTTTTTGGTATATATATATGATATAAGATATGTCTCTTTATTCATATGATATACGTATATATATATACTTCCATCCATCCATTGATGCACAGCCTGACTTGGCTTGATAGTGAAGTCATGTATACTCTATAATGAAGATCACATGTTTGAATTTGTAGGGAGGTAGTGTTGTATACCTCAAAACAATAAACAGTAAATGGAAAAACAAAAGCAAACCCCAAGTAGAATAGTTGCATAAAGGGGGCTCTCATGCATAAATTGGTGTCTGGTTTGGTGGTGACCTTTACCTTTTACTGTTATAACTGTATGTGTGCATTGTTTTTCACTTGGAAAAAGTTAGATTGTAGTTCATGTTATTTTTCCAGTTGCTCAGTATGTTTTGAAATGTAAACCATCTTAATGTATTCAAAAGATGCTTATACTGATTCTTTGGTTTTACATCTTCATTGTGTGGCAGGCGGCAATGGGTTAAAGAGGATGATTTGGCCAAGGATCTAAAGTTACATTCAAAACAACTTAGACGTACTCTACGATTTTTTGAAGAAGAGAGGCTAATTACCAGGGATCATCGACGTGAGGTTGTGTCTTACTTTAGAGTGTTATACTTTCAGTTTGTAGACTTTTATAGATATTTAAAAAAAATATTACATGAACATAAGATTTTAACCATGCGCTATCCTGTATTAATTTTTTAGTCATATTTTCTGCTTGATTTCTTAGATTTTTTTTTAACATTTAATTGGTGTTCCATGGGGGGCGGGGACAGATTTTCCGTGTTCCTTGTTTCCTGAAAAAAAATTGTACACCCTTGGCATGTTTCCCAAGGTGGGGATGTTCCGTGGGACATTTCCCAGTCAGGGGACCCTGGGGGGATGGCCTGCAGTCTTTAGCATCCTGGTGACATCCTTGTTTTGAACATAATTGTTTCTTTCTTCCTTTAATTGGTATATTTTGTTCTGCAGTTTTTAAATGTAATTGCTGGCTTCCATTAATACCCCACAACTCTCAATTTTCCTTGCAAACAAATAAATGAGCTCAATACAGTCAGATGTATTTTTTGTAAATTCTATAAGATATGGGCTGCAAAAACAAAATTCTGGTTTTCCAGTTACCGTGGGGAGAGTAAATGGTACAAGTGGTTCAAGTTTTGCAAGTAGGTATCTCATTTGGTTCCTCTGTAATTTCTCCTCAACCATTGGGGCTTTTACTTCTGTATTGCTAGATTTAATTGAACCAATCAGTCCTTTGAATGCAACATCAGATTTATGTTTTCTGTGTATGTAAGTCCTCCATAAAAATTTTGGGTTACATAGTTGATATATCAACGCTTTTTAAAATAATAATAATTAGTATCAACTATATATATATATATATTTGATTATGATAGACAGGGATCTGTTTGGGCCCTAACCCAATATCAAAAAATGCTAACACAAGACCATAATGATCAACCATAACTACATAAAGCCTACAAGATGTTAGTTTTAGGATCAGAAATGAAAGCAATCAGAAAATGCAACACATAAGACAATGAACACCACAGATACCCTGGGAAAACCCTCCAAGCTCGAGGGGGAAAACCCAGCAAATATATCTCTTATATATTTAGGAATAAGAGCAGAAATCTGCTTACAACTCAGGCCCAACACAAGGCCGAATTTGATATAATATACAACATCTCTCCTAGATGCATGAATACAGAATAGACATGTTTCTCCTTGAGATCGATCTGCTGCATCAATATAATGACCTGCTGCTCTAGATAATGATCTGCTGCTCAAGATGAAGATCTGCTACACAAGAGGCCGAATTTATACAACAAAGAATCGCACCTCTCTTAGATGCAAGCACAAATAAATCACCTCTAGCAAAATATGATCTGCTGCAAATATGCGAGCTCCTCTTGATAGGTGCAAACTTTTCTTGAGAATGAATTAGATGATAATGAATGGGAAATGACCTTGTATATATACACAAGTGGGAATACATCAAGGGAGGTCGGCCTCCAATAGGAAAATATATATACAAATAAATAGTGCGAACTTCAAGGAGGGTCGGCCCATTAAGAGATAATGTAATTCCCAAGTGAAGCGCCCCTTCACTTAATTACTATGTTACACTGCCATTGGGGACGGGGGGACGCTGGAACGGGGGGACAAAGGGGCCTCAATTGGGGACGGTGGCGGGGGTGGGGGTTGTATATTATATATACTATACATATGGTACTTAAAATGCTAGTTATGAAAAGATGTATAAGACTATTAAGAAGTAAAATAGCAAAATTGCAAATGCCAAATTGAAATACTAAATAGTAAATACAAAATACTTGAACATTGAACAATGAACATTGAAGTTTTCAATATCAAATTACTAATTAGAAATTAGAATACTCAATACTACAATTGTCGAATCGGCAAATGGAAGATTTCTATTATATGATATCAAAAATATCTGATCATAAAGATGATTACAATGAGTAGCATGATATCAAAACAAGTACAATATAAAAAAATAAAAATGTATATTTTTTAAAACCATGTATTTTAAGTGGCTGCCGTGGGGGACGCCCAAGCATCCCCCTCAGTGTCTCAGGGACGCCGGGACGTTTCCGCGTCTCTGGCGGTGAGGGAAAAAAATGGTGGTGCCGTCGGAAACTTGGGAATGCTAGGGCTTAGGGGGGGGGGACACGTCCCCGGGGTTCACTGCTTAATTATCACAATGAAGTAAATAGCCAAAGGCTATATGCAATTTCATGTCTTCGATTAGGCTGGAAGAATGAACCCAAAGCTGCAATAATTTCAACACTCCCTCTCAGCTAGGGAGGAATACTTCCAGCAGTACAAGACACATCACCTCATCGTGATGTCAACCACTATGGCAACTCCCATATGTGGAAAAGTATCATATCACCTCATTGTGATATTAACACTCATGGCTCTCCCATGTATGGCAAGGGAACATATCACCTCATCGTGATATTAACCATCATGGCTCTCCCATGTATGGCAAATTTACATAAGTGCCCATCACTCAGTCGTGATATCCTCACCTCATTGTGACATTCACCATGGCTACTTCCAAAGGGTGAAAAGCACAAGTACAAGAAAATCATCACGGACTCTCTCACATGATGTTGTCATGGTGTCACACACATGACATCCACCATGGCTCTCCCAGAGGGTGGAAACAAGGGCTTTCACCTTGAAATTCTTTCATAGAGAGAGATGCATTAACAAGGGCTTGCACCTCAAATCTCTCTAACAGAGTGAAATGCATTAAAGAAAATTTGAATTTCATTGATGCTGAGACTCCTTCTCAGCTAGGGCTTCATTCTCCACAATACCAAGCTTGTCTTGAAAGTACACAAAATTTACTTTGGCAAGAGGCTTGGTGAGAATGTCTGCCGTCTGCTCATCAGTGCTGATATACTTCAACTGGTTTGCTTTCCTCAATACCATATCTCTGATATAGTGGTATTTGATCTCAACATGTTTGGTTCTGCCATGAAGCACTGGATTGACAGAAAGCTTCACACACTTTGATTATCACAATGAATGACAGTCGGCTTCATTGATTGTCCAAACAATCCTGCAAGGAGCTTCCGAAGCCACACTGCTTCTCTAGCTGCCGCACAAGCTACAATATACTCGGCCTCTGCTGTGCTCAGTGCCACTGAAGATTGCTTCCTGCTACACCAGGAGATCATCGCAGACTCCAAATTGAAACAACATCCAGAGGTGCTCTTCTGATCAGTGACACACCCTACCCAATTAGAATCAGTATATCCATGCAACTTCAAGTCTACACCAGAAGAATATCTCAAGCCATATCCAACTGTGCCACGCAAGTATCTTAGGATATGCTTTGCTGCAACTAGATGTATTTGCCTTGGTTCACACATGAACTGGCTAAGTGCACTCACTGCATAGCAAATATCTGGTCTAGTATTGACTAGATACATCAAAAATCCAATCAGCTGCTTGTACATAGTAGGATCCACCAGATCTGAACTAGCTGTAGCCTCCTTAAGCTTCTGAAAATTGGTTTCCATAGGTGTAGACATGGATTTGCAATTTATCATACCAAATCTCTTCAAGATGTCAATAGTATACTTCCCTTGACTCAGAATAATCCCATCCGACTTCTGCCAAGCCTCTAAACCAAGGAAGTAGTGCATGAGACCAAGATCCTTCATTTCAAATTCAGAAGCTAGCTCCTTCTTACATTTGATAATGAGGTGATCTTCTCCAGTAAGAATTAGATCTTCAACATATAGAACTAAGATCAATGCTTCGCCATCAATTACCTTGAAGTACAGGTTTGAATCAGCATCATTCTTGGAGAAGCCCAAGCCCATCAAGTATCGATCAATTCTCTCATACCAAGCACGTGGAGCTTGCTTAAGACCATATATAGCCTTCTTCAGTCTGCAAACATGAGACTCCTTCCCATGAACCTCAAAGCCCTCAGGTTGCCCAATGTATACCTCTTCCTCGATCACACCATTCAGAACTGCTGTCTTCATGTCCATCTGGTGTATCTTCCATTCTCTAGATGCTGCAATAGCAATGATGGTCCTGACGGATGTATAACAATCAACTGGAGCAAAGGTTTCCTCATAGTCTACTCCCTCTTTTTGAGAGAATCCTCTAGCCACAAATCTAGCCTTGTACTTCTCGATGCTCCCATCAGTCGCATGCTTGATCTTGAAGAGCCACTTAGAAGATACAACTGATTTGCCTTCAGGTCTAGGTACGATGACCCAAACATCATTCTTGAGGATGGATTGATACTCCTCAACCATAGCATCTTTCCATACTTGTAGACTAGTAGCTTCCTCAACACTAGAAGGTTCTGATTCGATGATTTGACTCATCAAAACAACATAGCTTGAAAACTTATGAGGTCTCTTGCTTTCTCTGAAAGTTCCTCTTGGGGCTGCAATTCTTTCTGCCTCCTGCATTGTTTGCCTAGCCCAAAGAGGTCTCTTACAACCAATCACAATGTCTGTAGGCCCATCAGTAGGTTCCTAAGGCTCAATTGGATCATCATCTTCCTTAGGGTCAGTAGCCTCCCTTTGAATCTCAGGACTTCTTGCATCAACCTCTTGACCTCTTTGTCCAAGGTTGCCGCTGTTGGTTTGACATACTCCCTCTAAAGGTTAATTCCTCCTCTTCGAAGAAACTGATTATAGTGACAACTTGAATAGGTTCTTCCTCTTCAAGAGATGTCTTCAATCACCAACTTAGTCCCAAGGCTGCAAGTCGTGTCTCCATTCTTCAAGCTACAAGATGCATCAAGCTCTTCTTCTCTTGAAAGCAATCTCTTACGCTTCTTGGTCCGTCCTGAAAGCATTAAGGAGAGATTACTAATAGTTCATGGAGCTCAACTGTCTCGAAGAGAAATATCAATACTAGAAGCATACATGATTGACTATCTCAATGTTATAGCATGAATTAATAACTACATAACAAATTCATGAACATTATTCAACCATGCAATACTTATTTTATTGAAATCAAAATCTCTTTAAGTAATCCTAGATAATTAATTCATCATTCATCTTCGTTGATTTTGATATGTCTTTCTTCCATCTTTACTACGCTCGGAAGAGCTAATCTCAGCATAACAAAAGACAATCTACACAAATTTCATTACACAGCCAACATATAGAACCAAACTTCTCAAAAGATCGAGGCTCTATCACAGTTCATGCATATAGAGAATGAAATCAATCACAATCATAATTTCAGTTCTTTTATTTCAGAGTCACACTCAGAAATTAGCATGAAACAACTTGCAATGAATAATTGGTAACTCCAATGAAACAATTAGCATGAAACTTCGTTGCATTCACCAAGGATTCAGATCATTCAGTGCATTCTCCACTTCGATAGAACTTCAACAACATACTTATTAGAGCCCGCACAAAAAAATAAATCACAGTGGTTGCATGTAAATGAAGATCACGACCTCCTCACTGACAATGCCCAACACATGACACATTTTCATTCCATTTCAGAGATGTCACAAATAACTGCCCAACAAGAAGGATTCGCTAAAAGATTAAACTCTGAACTCCAGGCAACTTTTGATAGGATCTGAAAATGCCTCTTTACTTTCTTCACAATGTTTGCAATTACATCGACTAAACACGAACAAGGGATGCCTTTGAAGACTCAGTTTATTGTCCCGAAATGTGCATAACTTAAATCTAAGTTTCCAATGTCGACAATCTATCTCACCGCAATCAATTTTTGATCAGATTTTTTCATAGACCCGCTTTGATACCATGTTAGTTTTAGGATCAGAAATGAAAGCAATCAGAAAATGCAACACATAAGACAATGAACACCACAGATACCTTGGGAAAACCCTCCAAGCTCGAGGGGAAAAACCCAACAAACATATCTCTTATATATTTAGGAATAAGAGCAGAAATCTGCTTACAACTTAGGCCCAACACAAGGCTGAATTTGATACAATATACAACATCATCTCTCCTAGATGCGTGAATACAAAATAGACATGTTTCTCCTTGAGATCGATCTGCTGCATCAATATAATGACCTGCTGCTCTAGATAATGATCTGCTGCTCCAGATAATAATCTACTGCTCAAGATCATGACCTGCTGCTCAAGATGAAGATCTGCTACACAAGAGGCCAAATTTATACAACAAAAAATCGCACCTCTTAGATGCAAGCACAAATAAATCACCTCTCCTTGAAGTCGATCTGCCTCTAGCAAAATATGATTTGCTGCAAATATGCGAACTCCTCTTGATAGGTGGGAACTTTTCTTGAGAATGAATCAGATGATAATGAATGGGAAATGACCTTGTATATATACACAAGTGGAATACATCAAGGGAGGTCGGCCTCCAATAGGAAAATATATATACAAATAAATAGTGCGAACTTCAAGGAGGGTCGGCCCATTAAGAGATAATGTAATTCCCAAGTGAAGCGCCCCTTCACTTAATTATCACAATGAAATAAATAGCCAAAGGCTATATGCAATTTCATGTCTTCGATTAGGCTGGAAGAATGAACCCGAAGCTGCAATAACTTCAACACAAGAGGCCAAAACAACTTAACAGAAGTATACAAAAATTCTACAAGATACATGCATACTCAACTAGCATAGCGAAGACTACAACCAACAAAATCAAGAAACAAAACAGAGATACTAATTCTTGTACACCCCCTAGCCACCCACCTCACAAACACCTTTTTCTGATGCTTCAAGAACACCTAACATCACATTCCACCGTTGCACATCCACCATCACTTGTTTCGTAGCAAGATTACCACTATCACCAATGTTAGCCAATAACTCAAAGCAAACCTTGTGGATAACTTCCTACCTCTTCCTACATGAACCTACAGATCTTCAACAAGAGAGGGGAGCATGAATGCACTTGCCATTTTCAAAGTACCATTTTTATGAGACATCAACAATGTTTTCACAACTATACACGGATCAAAACAAAAAGAGGAAAGAACCTGGAGCTTGTGATTGACATGTGCATTTTGGACCGCAGAGCCCAAACTTCCTCCTCCAAAGAAGGGGCCTGAGGATCTTTAATAGACACAAAACTAGTCAAAAATTCAACTAATAATGGAACCTTCTCATCAGTATCTACATTAAATTCTCCAGTAGACCCAACTCTAGCTATCTAAGCAGAGCCTAAATCCTTAGAATGGAATAGCACACTAGAATTTGAATCTCGTAAATCTTCAAAAACCACCGCTTTCTCTAACTTCAACTTGAAATCCAACAAAATTCTTGCCTTAGAATGAAACTTGCCCTTGTTAGCTAAATCATCATGTTTAGGGACTAGCTTAAACATTTTAACATTGTGGAATTAGGGCAATGAAAGATACCATACAGGAAAGGATCCCAAGGACACCTAGAATGACACCTAAGAGCCATATGAAAGATACACAAACACAAATCAATGTTTCCTAGCTAGATCCAAAATCAATAGACAAACAAACAAATGCGATGAGGAGCCAACAAAATACCACAGAACAACCGATTGCTGCCACAAGAGAAATAGGTAGTAGAGTGCATGCCAACATGTGCAAAAGGACAAATCAGGAAAATCACCTTGCATGTAAAGTAGTTGCCTTCCCAACAAATAAAGGGGGGCAAAAACAAGACCAAACTCACAATTTACATTTGCATTTCAAATTGTAGAGCTCAAACTTCCTCCTCCAAAGAAGCAGCCTGAGGACTGGCCCTTAATGGACCTAAAACTAGTCAAACCTTCAACCAATAACAAAACCTTCTCATTGCTATCCACTAGAAATTCTCCACTAGACCTGACTTTAGCTATTTGACCAACACCTAAATCCTTAGAATGGATTAACATACTAGAAATCAAATCTCTTAAATCCAGTTACTAATGAAACACACTTATACTGAGAGGGGGTTGAATCAGTATAGATTGAACTTTTCTTTTCTCAACTTAATTAAGCACAACAATATTACATCAAAACTTAATTATCCATAGCAATGACACACATGCAAGATATAGCAATTAAGAACACATCATTTTACGTGGAAACCCTTACGGGAGAAAACCACAGCAAGATATTGCTTGTATAAATCTTCTTACAAATTTTGTAGGCACCGACCCATTGGAGACTCCAATCCCCACAACTGAGCACCAACCCAACAAGAGATGCCAATCTCTTTTAAGAGGCACCAACCTCTCGATCTCCTCAATTAGGAGGCTCCAACCTTCAAATGAATAACATGATAATTTGTTTGCAACTTCCTCTTAGATCTGCCCTTAACAACTGCTCATAAATCTGCAATATAGTCTTTAATATTTCTGCTCATAGAAATGCCATGATCTTGCTTTTATTCCTTTTTTCTTTTCACAAGATTGATGCTAAATTCCTCTCATAAATATGCTCAAATATCTTTTTATTTCTGCTCTTCTTGTAAATGATATTCCTTGAAATTGATTGATTTTAAACCCTCTCACAACCTTCTATTTATACCTTCCAAAATGCCTCTTCACCCGAGGGAGGCGACTCCTCCAAATGGGTCGGCCCACTTAGCAAAAATAATATTTATTTATTTTTAATTTATTGCCTAAGGTTGGGCGCACCCTTCTAGGGGGTTGTTCCTCTTTGGGAGCCCCATAAAATAACAATAAAATTAATTTAATTTTTATTTAAATCTTCCCTAATTTGGGGCGGCACCAAGAGGGGCTCATCCCACTTTTTCTAATTTTATTTTGAATTTTATACTCTTCCAAAGGATGCTGGACATGGATCGGCCCATGTAGAAAATACACCATTATTTTTGGCAGATTAAATATCTTCCAAACGATCAATAGGCCCTTTGACATCAATGACAACATATTTCCAACAGTTACAAAAGAAAGAAAGAGAAAATAAAAACTACATTAATATCCACAATACATCAATGTAGGTCAATTGTACGAGAAATAACATCTACTTACAATAGAAAAATACTATGGCAAAAAGACCACAAGGTGCTCAAAAGGTGATTAAAGACCTAAAACAAAACAAACATTAACTAGTGAGGTATACTCAAAAGTAGGTTAATTCTAACAATGTGATTCATTTACAAATAAACATGCAATGACAATACCCCTATGAGGAATTAAGGAGATGAAAAAGACCAAAGCTAGGTATTGGGGATTAACACACATGTTTTTAACTTTTTAGTAAAAGTAGGAACAAATAAGGATCTGACAACATTATCATCCACCTTTGTGACATGACCATTTCATTTGGTAATATTCATAGGAGAATATATGAGATTGAGGGTGCAAGCTAGATTATTCTAAATAGAAGTAAGGTTCTCTCCTATAACCTCTCCAAAGGGCCAAAACCATGAATTTCTAATGGTAGAGGTAAAATTGATAATATGTGCATGACCTCTTGGCTTAGGTTATTAATGAAGAACTAGATAACTTGTGATACTAAGTAGAAGAATATATATGACACTTGTATGAGTGGTTGGCATATCGTAGTTGCAAAATGTGAAGAGTGTGATAAAACCAATGTTTGGATCGGTTGAAAGAAAAAGTAATTTACCTGCTAGTTCCAAATGTCAATTGTGATGCCCATATTTGAATGTGAAAACCTTTCAAATGAAAAGAGTCTTCCTTTGTTTAAACTTTAAAATGACATAATAAAGTGATAGAAACCACTTGAATCTTTGTTCAAACAATATCATCTCCCACAAATCTTAAAACAATTGGGACACATGAAAATAAAGTGCCTATCAATTTATATAAGGCGAATTTAATCACGAATGTTTTTTCGAACTCAAACTCTAACCTTGTGACTTAGCTTCCAAGAGAGAACAAAGATGGTAAATCTTATCATTGATTAGAACAAATCCTCATCTTGGTAAGAAGCCAAATGATGGAAGTCTATCTTAATTTGTAATTGATTAGAACAAAGCCTTAGCTGGGTAGATGGAATTAGTCTGCCAAGGGACCAATTGATGTTGGAGATAGTCTTGCCATAATCATCAGTTTCCAATAAATATTCGATGTAGAAAACAATTATGGTACAAAAGTCATCTCCAATAAGCCCAAGTGTCTTGAATGTACCACCGCTAAATGATTTTTTCGATAACTCTTTGAACACATCATTTGAGGGAAGTAGGTGAGAAGGGGCACCAAAGGAGTAGTTGAATGGAAGAAGTAGATCATTTGAGTTGCCCCAAGACTAGAGGAGATAGCTGCCTAAAGAAAGTGTCCAATAAAGTTCTCATCACATGCGATTCAAACAATTGTTGATTAAGTTTGTGGGTGGAAAGTGATCATAAGTTGAAGCATAATAATTTTAACCCTTTTAATACACGATATACCAACTAAGCCAAAATAGAGGCTCTAAACTTCCCATTGGATTGAAGTGGTGCAGCAATTAAGGAATATCCTATAAATGTTTTGTAATATCCCCATTTTAGCTATACGCCCTTTAGTGACTAATAGCCTATTTTCGGAAGCCTGTAGGCTCGTCAGCTAAGTTACCGGTTCGGGTTCGGGGACGGGTTCGGGTACGAGAACCCGGTACGTGGGTACGTGAAAATTTTTTTTAGGGGTTTGGGTACGTATGGGTACGTGTATATATATATATATATATATATATATATATGTATTATATATACAAAAAAATAAGAGAAATATACAGAATTGTAAAACTAAATCATTTCATAGTATGATACTTGATCATTGATCAATGCCAAATGCCAAAGATAAATATTAAATGTCAATTGATAGTTGAAAAATATTCAAATACGCCATATCAATGATATCAATTATGGAAATCATCACAATTACAGTATTACTGAATTACAAAATGTAGTTCATGAAAGTTGAAACATAATTCAATTTCAATGTTCATCAATCATCAAAAGGATTATTAAAAAAGTCATCTTGATTTGGATTTTCAGTGGCTTCAACTTCAAGATCATCATCATTTGAACCCAAAGCGGTTCCACTTCCACTTCCAGCACCATGCATGTCATGATCATCATTATCATCCACATCATCCATAGTGGCTCTAGCAAGATCCTGAATGGTTGCATCCAAGTCAGCAGACTCGGGTGCTACATCCCAAAGCTTTGCTGCCCCCTCCTTGTATTGAGGTTCCTTACGTGACAGAAGACGCAAATTAGAATGAATATACACCAAGTCTTCAGCTCTTTTTGCAGCCAACCGGTTACGCTTCACTGAGTGGATAAAGGAGTATGTACTCCAATTCCGTTCAGCAGCAGAAGAGCTTGCAACCTAGAGAGAAAACCAACAAAATTAAAAATAAAAAATGCAAGATAAATTCAAGAATGTTAAGTGTTAAATTCTACAATACAAGTGGCAAAAAAAAAAACTTACTTGTGAGAGGATCTTGATTGCAAGAGGTTGGAGGTACATATAAACTTGACCATGGAGGTACCACCATGTAATAGCATCCATTTTGTATTGGTCTTTGGCAACAGAAGGGCTAAGATTTTTTCCTATGATAAACATTCCAAATTCTTTCATAACACTTGTCTCCATTTCTGGATCACTGAAGAGTCTCTTAAATGCACTCTTATACCCTCTAGCAACTTCAAGATCTCTATATGGCGGTATTCTCCCTGGGATAGAAAGTACTTCTCTAGTATAGTACCTTGGAGATAGGGCATATGCAAGGAGGTGCAATGGTGTTGTCATCTTGTTCCAACGATGAAGAACGATTGCTTCCACCCTTTTGTAAAGGGTGTCTTCAGGATCATTCTCTCTCTTTTGTATTTCAATTTTTATTTTCTCCAACATTGTGTCCATGCTATCATAGACATCCCCCAAGCATGGTTCATCTGTATCAGCAAACCGAAGCATAGACATGATAGGTTCGGTCATCTCCAATACATAATTCACACGATCCCACCAATTGTCATCCAAGATCAATGCCTTGACCTTTTGGGCCCTCTCTGAATTTGATTGCTTCCATATACCCCATTGGTTGCTAATAACCATTTGACTCAATGCCCCTTTCACCTTCACAAGTCGTCTCAGAACAATTGTGTGAGATGCAAATCGGGTCTCAGCAACCTAAGAACATGTAAATAATTAAATAAGTTAAAAAAAAAAATTATTCAATTATGTAAAACATGACATAAATGAAACTAAATAAATAATAAATTAAATTTACCTTCAACAATTCCAATCTTGAAAAAATTCTGAAAATTGCTTGTGACATATGGTGGTTTGTCACAAACATCTGGATCTCCTCGGCCTCCTGGTATATTTCTTTCACCCACTCTATTTGGTTTCCAATTGCTTGCATCACCAAATTGAGGGAGTGTACGGTGCAAGGTGTCCAAAAGATGTGCTCATATCTAGCCTCTACCAAAGCACCTGCAGCCCTGCAAACTTTTGTATTGTCCGTAATTACTTGGACAACATTTTCATCACCCACCATCTCTATGGAGTCAATGAGAATCCTAGAAATGAACTCTGCATCTTTCACTTCCCCTTCACAGTCAACTGCCTTCAAAAACATTGCCCCCTTGGGGGACACTGCAATAACATTGATCAATGGACGGTTTTTGCAATCTTTCCATCCATCGGAAACAATAGATACACCTGTTTCAATCCAAGAATCTCTAATTGGTTTTAGTTGGGCCTCTAAAGATTTTTTCTCTCTTTGCAATAAGGTGGTACGCACCTTTTCAAACCCAGGACTTGTGAAACCAGGAGGTGCACTATTTATTGCTGACACCATGTCCCGCCAATATGGTGATCTCACCAAGTTGAATGGAAGACCATTGGCATAGAGGCAACGTGCAATTTTTTCTTCAGCAATATCTCTTGCCTCCATTTTAAATGCCCTCTCCAATGGACCTCTCTTGCGGGTGGTGATTTGTTGTTCATCTTCATCTTCTTCTTCCTTAGAGGGCATAGGCAAGAAGGGATGTTTGGAGGCCCTAACTGCTTGAGAGGGTAATGTTGGTGTTTTTTTCTTTCCGGAAGAATAACTACTTTCTTTTCCTTTTGCAATTGATTTGTCAGCATTTTCTTGTTCTTTTATAAATTCTGCTATTTGTACAGAAGACAACCCCTTCTTATTTGGGCCCACACACATATTAATCCCTTTGCCACTAGGGCCCATAAAATGAAGTTTCACTCGGTAATAGGAGCTATTATATTGTACATTGCATAAATTACACTTCCAAACAAAACCCCCACCTCCAGGAATTTGTGAAATTCTTGTGGTATGTGCCCATAAAGGAGATCCTTTCTCAATTTTGAACTTTTGACTTCCTTCCCCACCCACTGAACTTTGACTACTGGCCATTGTTGCAATCTATAAAAAATATGAAAAATAAATAAATAAATTTGAAAAAATTCTTCACAAACTTGAAAAAATTCATCAAAAACTAAGAAACTTGAAAAAATAGTTCAAAAGATCAAAGAATAGGGTTTAAATGCATACCTTAAATACTTAAATGTTAAATCTCCTTTGTAGAAGCTATTTGGCACTCCACAATCGATCTCCTTCGAATACAATCACCTCCTTTCAAAATGCCAAGATGTAGAGAAAATATGGTGAGAGCAAAATGAGAAGTAGAAATGAAATGTTTTTGTGTTGAAAAGCCTCATATTGGGCCGGATTAGGGTTAGGAAATAAAATAAAATTAAAAAAAATGCTTTTAATCTCTATTTAGGCGAACTTTATTGATGCTGGGCCGTGGGTTCTTGAAGGTTCGCCCGGGTTCGGGCCTGGTACCTTCGGGTCCACGCACCAAACACCCTGTACCCAGGGCGTACCCGCAGGCGAACCCGTACCGGGTTCGCACCCGAACCGGGTTCGGGGCCTCCGGGTACGAATCCGGTAACTTAGCTCGTCAGAGGTAAAATTAGGGTTTCCTATCTTGTAGGGGTTCTGAGCTTTTTTGAAGGTTTGCACATTAGAGTTTCTGATGCATGTCTGGTGGAGTTTTCTGGGTTTTTGGAGAGGTCCGAAATGGTGTGACATGCATCTGCATTTGACAACCTTTTCCGGAACTTGCTATTTTTAGCCAACACATTGGAGTTTCGAGTCTTGGATTACAGATTCGTTTTGGGTTTTCAGAGAGCTTCGCAGTGGTATGACATGCAAAGGCATTGGGCAACTTTTCAGAATTTACTATTTTTAGTAAGTTTTATTTCTGGCAGTGCCATCTTGGGCAGTAGCATCAGCAGTCAGTTTAGTTTCCATTTTGGGCAGTGCAGTTTGGAGCATAATTGGCTTTCAGCATTTTGAGGCTCATTTTGTGAAATGATTTATTTTAAGTCATTAATGTTTAAAAATTCATTTTAGGCCTCATGGCCTAGATTAATGACTTAATGTTGTTTTAAAAGGGGGCCATTAAGGGAGGACGCCTCATGAAGGAATTAAACAAATTAAGCATTTAAATGTTTAATATTTCCCTAAGGAAACTTGGACGCTAAAATGTAGAGGAGAAAAAGGTGAATCAAATGTTTTAAAAATTAAATTATTGCAAAAGTAAAATGGGCGTCCCTTTTGGAGGAAGATGGAAAGCCAATAGTCATCTTCAATTCTATAAAAGCAGGCCATTGTTCATTCATTTCTCATCTTTGGAAAATTACATCGAAATGCTGCTGGATTGAATTTAAAACCCGGCTAAGGGGAAGCTTAGAAATTCTACTCCATTCTTCGGGCCTGAAACTATGGTTCCCTAGATGGTGGATTGAGAGTGTGCTTCATTCAGAAGCTATGTTACACCGGCGTCGGGGACGGGGGGACGTCGGGACGGGGGGACAAGTTTCCGGGACGGGGGGACAAAGGGGCCTCGATTTGGGGACGGCGGCGGGGGGGCGGCGGCTGTATATACTATATACTATACATATGGTACTTAAAATGCTAGTTATGAAAAGATGTATAACAATATACTTGAACATTGAACATTGAACATTAAAATTTAACAATGAACTACTAAATGAACCATTGAACATTGAAGTTTTCAAATTTGAAAGTAGAATACGCAATACTACAATGTAACAATTGTCGAATCAGCAAATGGAAGATTTCTATTATAATTTATATCATAAAGATGATTACAATGAGTAGCATGATATGAATATCAAAACAAGTACAAACTACAAAGTCAAAATGCCAAAATGTAGTGAAGCAGGCGGAGGCCTCTAATCAATGTAATCATCCCTCGGGAGGTCGGCAAACTCCTCATCACTGGAACCACTGGACTCCCCAAGGTCAAGATCTGCCAAAGGAACACCAACCAGCCCTAAACCTGCAACATCCTCATCCTCATCAATCTGTGATGGCTCCTCTGGCTCTACATCCCATCGTGTTGCTGGGCTCTCCTTGTACACACGTGTCCTGCGGTCAGTGATACGCAAGGCACTATGTACAGCCACTAGCTTCTCTGCTCTCCTAGAGGTAAGTCTGTTCCTCTTAAGAGAGTGGATGAAGCTATAAGTAGACCAGTTCCTCTCAGAAGCTGAAGAACTAGAAACCTGAGACAACAAACGAATGGCTAGTGTTTTAGTCAGTGATTTCGGTCCATGACAAGTCCACCACAAAATCGGATCCTCCTGTGCCATAGTTCTTATATCCGCCTTTGCCGCAGCCTTGTAACCCCTAAGAGTAGCAAATTTTGTCCACTCAGTGCGAATGTTGCCAGCATCTTCAGCATCATACATTCTATCAATGCACTTGAAGAACCCTTCCTTCACCTCATCATCCTGAATCGGTGTAACTCTACCAGGCCTAGGCATGTACCACTTCGGATTCAATGAATAAGAAGCCATGTGCAAGGGAGTGTTTAGGCTATCCCATCTGCGCTGAATAATAGGTTGAATGTAAACATTGTAGAATGTTAGAGTGGGGTCCTTCTCTCGCACAACTGCCTTCATCTGGCCAAGCATCGAATCAATGCACTCATACACCTCTCCAAGGTTAGGTGCATCCCCATCCCCATATCTGATGACTTGGACAACTGGTTCAATGATGGCAACAATATATTTTGCATCATTCCAAAATCCATCACTCTTCACTATCTCCTTCACCCTCTTCCCCTGCTCTGTCCTGGCCCCATCCCACCGATTCCATTCTTGCGTCATAACCATGACTTGCAGTGGCTCTTGCAACTCAAGCATTCTCTCCATAAGAATGAAATAGGATGCATATCGGGTCTCAACTGGTTTCAAGAACTCCTTCTTCGCGAAGCTCCTGAAGATGGCATGTGAAGTGTGGTGGTTGCAGATATACATCTGCACATCTCTAGCATTGTTGACCACTCCTCTAATCCACTCAATCTTCCCCATGTCCTTGAGTGCATTGTTCATGGCATGCACACAACATGGAGTCCACCAAATATGTCTGTATGTTGTCTCGATAAGCCTCCCTGCAGCTCTGCACACATGTGCTGCATCTGTCACTACTTGGACCACATTTTGTGGCCCAATCTCCTCAATAGCTGCCCGAAGGATCTCAAACTGAAAATCAGCATCTTTTCGATGCCCTGAACAATCAACTGCCCTGAGAAAGAATGGGCCCTCTGAACATGTAACTATGACATTGATGAGTGGACGATGCCTAATATCCGTCCACCCATCCATAACAATGCTGCATCCAGAATCCTCCCAACATGCCCTCATCGTCTCCATCAATGAACTGATCTTGGTATAGTTGTTATCCAAGATCGTTGTCCTCAATTTGTGCTCACCTGGTGGCACATATGATGGTCCTCCCTTCGCCACCATCAACATCATCTCCTTATAATAAGGAGATCGAGCTACATGAAATGGGATTCCATTGGCAAAAAAGAACTTGCCAATGGAATCATCTATCTGATCCTTCTGGTGCACATTAAATAAATCAGCTATGGGGTTAGGCTGATTTTGCATCTTGCGTTTCCCCTTGCCCTGTTGCGATTCAGGCATAACACTATAGGTGGATGAAGGTCCTGAGGCTGCCCCTGACAATGTTCCTGCTCTAATATGTGGCTGCCTCTGCATATGCTGCTCCTGAATCTGCTGTATAGTCTGAATATTTTGCCTAGCAGACAAGGTAGTAGGCATAGGAATTGTCGCGTCATCTGGAACACCCCAAAGCTTGTTGAACTCAATTCTATATTTCATATTTTTAGCTTCCTTCAAAAAAGCACATGCTCCCACACCTTTTCCTGGCCAAAAGAGGAAGTGAGCATTAACTCTGGTGATGCTCCCAAACCAATCATCACCACAAATGTTGCATTTCCATTTTCTCGTACCACCACATGATGTTGGGGCTGTTATTCTTGTTGCAAACTGTTTGAGAGGAGATTTGGGATCATAAGGACCCCTAGCCCACTCTGCCAAAAGCTGAGAGGGGCAATCTGTAGCAACTGCTGCACTAGCTATGGAACTAGTTTGTCTTTCTTGATTTGACCCATGTTCACCCCCCTCATTGTGCTCATCCTCATGCTCGGGTTCATATTCTGAATGGCTTGCATCATGAGAATGAGTTTCCAATTCCATCTCATCCTCACTCATTTCATGACTGTGGGAGCTCATTTTGACACTGCATTTCACAAAATGAAAAAAAAAATCAATAAACACATAGTTTCAGCCTATGCCCTACTTTAAAATTAAAAAAATAAAACTCTATATTTTAAATTTTAAATTTCAAAACAAAATCTTAACTAATTTAGAAAATGTTTAAATGAAACAACAAGAATTAGAAATGAAACAAGAAAATGAAACAACAAGAACTAAGAACTTATAATTTAGAAATGAAAATGAGAAAATTCAAAAAACTAAAACAATGAACATTGAAAATCAGAAAATAAAAGAAAAAATCAGTTCAAAACCTTACCTTTTGCTTGAAAAATCTCTTCAACAAGCTGAAGAATCTTCCTCCTCTTCTTCTTCTTGCTCCTTGACACTCCTATTCCACTTGCAATCACTCCTTTCACTCCTCCAATCACTGTTTCCTCAGCTCTTCAGTCTTCTTCTTCTTGCTGTAGCAGACAAGTAGAAATGCAAATGTGGATAAAAATGAAGTTAGAAGGGGCTTTTGATAGCATAGAAGAGTTTAGATGGGGCCCACATGCCCTTAGGGTTCGAATAGAACAAAAAAACTAATAAAAAAATGTGTTTTTTTCATTTAAAAAACGTCCCAATGGACTGTCCGCCGCGGGAGATGCCTGGGCGTCTCCGAGATGCTCGAGGGACGCCCAGGCGTCTCCCTCAGCGTCTCGGAGATGCCGGTGCGTTTCGGCGTCTCCAGCGGCGGGGGAGCAATCTGGTGGCGCCTCCGGAGACGGGGAGATGCCGTCCCCACGTCTCCGGGACGTCCCCGTCTCGGAGACGCTAGGGCCCAGGGGGGGGGACGCGTCCCCGGGGTTCACTGTTCAGAAGTGCATATTGTGCATCAATGTTGAAGAATTTGGTAATAATTTCCAGTTTGGGTTTTCTGGTTATTTCATGGCTGAAGGAGGTTTTTATATACAACTCTTCGTATGATTTTTATTTGCTTATGGGTATTGGCTCCTTTTCTTTCTAAGCTAATAGCGACCCTTTATGCCAAGTTTCAGATTTTAATTTGAAGTCTCCAATTTTATCTAATGAAGTCGCCCTCTTCTAGGGCTGTACCATTTCAATATGCTAGCATTGGGATTTGTGCCCTCCATTTGATGGCTGCTTTGCAAGGTCTTTCGCATGTGTGCTGGTCGCCCAGTCACTTGTGAATAATTGCTTCCAATTTAGGTGATTTGGTGAAGAATTATGGGAGTTATGAATATTTGGGTGTTTGATTAATTGCTGGTTGTGAAAATTACAGTCTGCTGATTTATATCAGACCAAGCTTTTGCCATGTTATGCAATATTTCTTGGGCATTTATGCTGCTAGCTTCATGTGCATTCCATTTGGAGGAAATAGGACCATTTGGTGTGAAGAAGCGAACAATTTCATGATGGTTAGTTGCTGGTAAGAAATCTCAATTTGCTGGTTTTGATATCAGATTTCTAATAATCCAGATTTTGGGTTGTAATTCTTTATTTGAGAGGTTCAGAAGTTGGAAGAATCATCCTTCAAGTATTTGCATTGATTTTATTATTGTAACACTAGTAAATTGCAGATTTATTTCATGGTAAGGCTGTGAATTAGTAGTACTAATCCAGTCATTATTATTGCTGCATTTACTTGTGAATTTTTAATGCAAACACTTTAACCCTTGGATGGTTTACCGCCAGTGAGGAGAAAATTGATATTGTATCTTCATCATTCACCCACTGTTGAAGTGGCGAATCCCCACTGTTGAGTGGATGCTCGCTAAGCAGATGAATTGTTTGAAATTGTAATTTTTCCCCCCCACTGAATAATTGGTACTGTGGTAGTGTGGTAACTCTTATGGCTGGATCACCGCCTACTTGCATTCAATTGTAATTCAATTTTCAGATGTAGCTTAGTTTCCTCCGCCATATGCTATCACCTCGCCTTCTAAAGGATCTTGGTGAACCTTCTTGGCGTAGGGTACATTTAGTTTGATTATCTTTTGGAAGCTAACGCTAATCAATTGGCGTAGTGCTGGTTTGTGTTGCGAAAATCTTGGAAAAAATTAAGGGGCACATTACATGTTTTTGAAATCAGTGGCAGTCCAAGAGAGAGTGAGGAATATCTCTTTCAAAGATGCAATTGGTATGCTGCTCCACATTGAGAGACGGGGTAGTGAATTGAACTGTCAAGCAAAACATCATCATAGAATGTAGAATAACAATAAAATTATAATGCAATATACAATTCTACTCATCAATAAGCATTGGCAAAGGAGGGCACCTTTGTTCAAATCTGACAGACTTACAACAAAGTAAAAAAATTATGTATAGTCTGGAATTGGCTAACAATTGTCTTGTAGAGCTTCATGATACTTTTAATGGTGGTCTCTAAGACACTAATAGCACACAACCTCTATAATAACATGTTTGGAATGGAGTTTGAGGCTTTACTAATTTCTCAATAAAAGTTCACGGGCCTTCTCAATAAGAGCTCAATAATGTTGGAAGGCTCTCTAGAAGCTTTTTGTTCCTGTTTCTCTGAAATTACCACTCCCATTTGTCAAAAATCATCATATCTAACATTGTGGTATACTAATCTTGCAATTGTGTAGATGTGAACTATTCGCTAACTTGTGAATTGGATGCACAGTGTTTTTAGACCAAGAGCTGAGAAATCTTGAGCAAACAATCTCATGAAATAGATTTTCCAAGAAGAACCTCACTTTTGAGAAACTAGCTTGAAGCTTCTCACAATCTGCTGCTTTGCTAGTGCATAATTGTTAAATAGCTGTCCTATTGTCACTCAAGACTTATGTAAGACATAGATGAGGAGAGGAGACTTGAATAATATGTTGATGATGAATGTCATGAGAGAGTTGGCATAGGAGATCAGAGTTTGGGATTCAATTTGAGATGGAAGAAGCTTTATTAGTAGTAGTGTTTGCCAAAAGATCTAAGGGGAATTGAGGAGAGTGCCAAGAGGTTTATATTTTCCGGACACTAGAAATTCATTGTTTTTTGTTGTTGAAGGAGATGGCAATAATCTCCGTGTGGAGGCTCTAGAAAGATGGTCATGTGCTAGGATGAAACGTAGCTTCTAGTGGATAGACATACATTTACTCATAGCACAAACAATTGTGGGGCAAGAACCAGGATAATACAGTTTGGAATGACAAATTCTATGGGGAAAGTTATCAAGGGTTGCTTCTCAGATGATATAAGATTAAAAATTAATACTTGGCCTTTGCAATGGATAAAGAATAGTAATCAAACATAAGGTGGGAAAAGTGAGTGGCATAAATATGG
The DNA here is from genome assembly GCA_007115665.2 of Sequoiadendron giganteum. Taxonomy (NCBI): domain Eukaryota; kingdom Viridiplantae; phylum Streptophyta; class Pinopsida; order Cupressales; family Cupressaceae; genus Sequoiadendron; species Sequoiadendron giganteum. Next base: position 382,205,956 of record CM021102.1, read on the forward strand.
AGATGCGAAGCATTGAAATGGATTATTGTGTAGTGAATATTGGACCCAAAGGAAGATGGGGAAGATGACAGAGGGAATAGGCAGAGCAAAAATCAAAATATCAGTATCAACAAAGAGGAGCTGATAGGATGTGGAAATCTTGAATGTGGGTTATCAAGGGCCTTTTGTCAAGAATACAATCCACCCTGCTAGTAATGTGTCTCATAATCCTTAACAAGATTATTCCATAGACTCAACTTCTCTACAAAGCAAAATTCTCGTAATTTGACTCTTGAAGACAAAGCATGCCATCTTCAAGTTGCAGACTATAAAGCTTTGTTTGGGAGAGAGATTTGCTTCTATTTAGTTCTCAGTGAACCCTAACACTTTACAAGTTGTAAATCAAACAATGAGAGTACCAATGCAGTTGCACAAGTCTTGTGAAGAGAAATATCCTTCAGATACAAAGTCTCATTTGAGAAAGAATGGGCAACCTACAAAGGATCAGTGGTTCTAGGCCAGGCACAAACTCAAAGGTCTTATTCTTTAGCCTAGTTTATTCTTTGTTGTTCAAATTTTTCTTTAGCCTCTTGCAGTTATAAACTTTTCCTTGAACTTGCTTCTGAAGGATTTGCTGGTAAGCCATGCTTCTGTTATTTAGGTTCTCATGTTGAACGAGAATCACAGTCTGCTTTTTTTGTACATCTAGCAGCACCTCTTAGAGATGATAAAGACAATTTTTTGGTAGTGTTTGGTACTGTTCAAGCTATTCTTGTTTGGTGATCTTCTCTTCTTTTAACTGAACATGGCCCTTAAATCAGTAATAATCACATCTTTCTCATGCATTTGGTATTGAAGCTGCAATAATTGGTTTTGAAACTTAGCTCCTACCTGCTCTAGGTACACAACCCAGCTGTCGTGTTTTTTGTACTGATACTTGGGTTAACCATATAAGAAAGAGAGTTTCCCAACTGTCAAGGGGTTTCCATCCTCAATCACAGAAGAGAAGGCTGCATTCTGTCGAATACCTGTCATTTATTTTTCCAAATAGTTTGACAAAGGGGCTGTGTGTCATGCCCTAATTTCAGTAGCTGATGTGTGATTCGAGCGGACTGTGTTTGGTTACAATATAAAGGAAGTCGGAGAAGAGAGCTTCTTTTGTAGTTCTAGCAATGAGCTCTTTATATAGTTTACAAGGACATAGGCTGGTTAGCAGATGTGTATTGTTCTTAAGAGTATTTCCTAATCGATTCTAATTTCTCAGTTGAAATAGGTTGTTAAAAGCCTACCTGTCTATTGCTCATTAAAAGGGATTTTAACTTATTAATTTCAACGAGTAATGATGTTTAGCCATTTTATTCACCATAGCTTATGTCAAGACAAAGCCGGCTTTCTTGGAATCTACTCTCCGCTTTAGATTACACTTAGTAATTTGTCAATTGTGGTGCAAATTATATCTTTTGTAATGTCCCCAACTAGGAATTTTATCAATTTCTTGATTTTTTTGTAATTTTCTGATTTTCTGAAACAAACACAAACTGGGACAGCAAAATCAAAATGAAACTAATTGCTGGAAACTTATTGTCAAATCTTCTGTGGCTGATATCCCACATTCAAGATTTCATTTGGGTTATTTATTATCTATAAGAGAATTTTGCTTTTGAGTCAACCTATTGCACTTTTTTGTGTGATTGGTCTAAGAAACGCTCCAGTTGTGCTCACAATCAAAAGTGCTCAGGGCTGGGATAAAATGCGGATGACAAGCTTTTGAAAATTAGGCGTTGACATATCAAAATCTTCCACCACAAATCTGCAAGGACAACATTTAGAACTTTGGAAGGATTTTAGTAAATCTAAAAGTTAAAATAATAGTAAACTAAAATTAAACATATAATTTTTGTACTTGGCTGAAGAGTGGTTCTTCAACAAATGCATAAAGATGAAGAAAATAATCTCACCTCCAACCCCTATAAATCTATGACTCATTGTATATGATGTCTTGAAGGTTCTCATCAATGACCAACATCTCAATACATGAGTTGAGGCCAAGAATAACCTCTTCATGTGCTTTAAATGAAGGAGAGAAAAACAAATTGAGCTCAAATAGTAGGCAACAACATGAATATGTTGGAGTTGTTGGTTCCAACTTCAATCAATAGTGCACCATATGGGTTTATATCTAGTTCTATTCATTTCGTACAAATGTTGAATTGCCTTTTGGCCCTATCTATGGAATCATATAGATACCCCATGTGATTTTTATCTATATCCACCATTCACATAACCCTAACCAATGGGTTTGACACTTAAAACAAGAGAGTTAATGAAAAGAAAATCAAACTAAATAAAAAATTTAATTAAAAAAATGAAAATCAGCAAATTAAAATACTAGAATTTTATAGAAACAATTTGTAACATTTGTAAAATTTTTAAAAAAAATTTGATCGAAAACTTACCTTGATCTTTTCCATGGTATTGGCAAATGTATCATAAAAAATGGTCTTCATAATCTTCTTTGCTTCAATCTTCCTATAAGAAGGAATCTCCACCCACCTTTTGCTTACAAACGTGTGCTTAAGGTTGGGCAATGCAATTGCTATACTATGGAATGTAAGGAAATTAATGGTCAAGTGTGACTCCTGTATGCTAAGTCACAAGGTTCGAATTCGAGTTTGAATTCGACAACAATAAAATTCGGATGAAATTCGCAAGGGTAAAATTTTTGAAAAAGAATTCAGGATTAAATTTGCCTTTATAAATTTGATTTTTCAAAAAATATAGGCAATAAATCCATAAAAATAAAACAATATTATACTAAATTTGAATACATTATAAGAAATTTAATTTTTTTATAATATTAATATGTTTAAAATTTAAATTTAAATATTATTAATACATAAATAATAAATATATTAAATTTCATATACTATATAATAAACATATTATAGTTATAAATCTAATTTAAATATTTTAGAATGAGGGATGAGTGAATACGAGCCATTGCAGATGTGTTGGTGGCTTGATGGAACAATGGATGGAGACGATGACATAGAGCTGGCCAGTCGGGGGTAAATATCGTAGGGCAGTAGTTATGGATTAAATTCGGAGTAAAGCTTCACTTGATGGGGCATGCGATAATCAATTCCAGCATGACACTTGGTAGTTTGTGTAATGCACGCGGTGGCAGATGCATTTTTGGTTTCAAAGACATCTCGCTCACCTCAAATGAAGCTCAGTTTTTACAATCTATTTTGATAAAAAACTTTGACCCATTTCTTCCAATGAATTTTAAGGCGAACATAAGCGAATTTTTTGGGGTTTTTTTAAATTCGTGGGATTTCAAATCTCATGGATAAAATTCACCGAATCTTGTGACATAGCCTATATGCATGAGCTCCTTGCGATTAGTGTGCTCTAACATGAGATTTGGGACCCATGTGTGGTTGTAGATGTATTTGGTGACATTCCTTGCATCTTCCACCATGTTCTCCACCCAACTTAGTTACTCTATCTTTAAAGAGAAGGCTAAGGAAGCAGATGGCTTGAGGGCTCCAAAAATGTTTAAGGTGCCTCACCTCTAGTAGTCTACCAATTGCCACATATGCAGATGCATTACCCGTCACTATTTGGATAACATTTTCCATGTCCACCTCATCCAACAAACTACACAAGGTCTTGGCATTTCTTACTTCACAATAGGCATCCACTAATTTTAAAAGGACATATTGTCCTCTTGAAGCCAATAAAAAATTAAGTGTCCTATTTTTGTCATCCATCCACTTGTTAGATAAAATGTTGCAACCTTTCCTTTTCCAAATTTATTTTTGTTCCTCTACTAGCTTATATGTTTTTTGGACCTCGTCCTACAATAATTGGCCACTCGACTCATAATGGCTTGGGGCTGTACACCCCTTACTTGCCATGGTTAATGCACTAATTAGCTTCTCCCAATAAGGACTCAATACAACATTAAACAAAATGCTATTATAGTACCAAAAATTGACACATTCTAACTTTTCCTCATAATGCACTTCTTTCTTCCATGTATGTCATGTCCCCTTTTTTGGATTAAAATAATTAATAATATTTTTTAAAATGGGCTTGGTCACTTTTATTTTTGGGGCAACTTAAATAATATTATTTTAATAGATTAAATTTAAAATGTAGTAAAAAAAGGGCCTGAAAAAGACAACTATAAAAAAGCACTTTCCCTCATTTCATAATCAATGAAGTTATATCTTTTTTGCATCCAAATTTCAGATTTAAGCAGATTGTTCAATCTATGGCATCCAAGGACGAAAACCCTTGGTTTATTTGGGGTTTGAGAGGATGAAACCCCTCTTGAATTCCACATTTGGGGATCAAGGACAAAACCCTTTGTTTCCAATCTTGGATGATTCCATTTGGGAATCACAATTGTGCTGATTTATGGTGAATTTGGATTTTGCTACAGTGTTGCTATAGTGTCGCTACAGTGTTTTTGGCAAGCAAAAATCATCACTTCATCACTGACGCATATTGGAGGGTTTATATATTGAGTTCTAGGTTTTTGGCGAATTCTTGGGCACTCTAAAGGGCTGTATCTGAGTTGTTATAGTCATACCAACTGCTGGTTGACATCATTGGAGGGTTTGGCACTATTTTTGGAGGTAGCCCCAGCTGCACAAAATTTCAGAAATTATTTTTCAAGTGGTGAATTATTTTTTGAGATATTTATTGTTGATTTGGGAGGTGCCAGCTGTGAGGATAATCCATACATGTTTATTTGGAACTTTTGAGGTCTGATTTGTGTTTATAGGGTCCGATCTGCATTACATTAGCAGCAAGGAGGGTTAAAAATAGTTTGTTTGGTCATTGTAAGCTCTTACCACAGCTGTACAGCCCTTAACCTACCTGGATCAGCCAGCCGTACTGCTCCAGTAAGGTTTATGGAATTCCTTCTGCCCAGAATTTTTTTGATTTAACTTTATTTAGGTATGAGCCGTATTTTTCTGTTCAATCATTTATAATTTTCTTTAGTTTGACTTCTAATACAAAGCGTCATGATTGAAACTGTATTTTCATGATGATCTTTAAGTGCAACATGCATTGGAAAAATTAAAACATGTTCTTTTAGCTTTTATCCTTGAAGTTTGTATATGTGTTTTGAGGTAGTTTTTTAAGAAAATAGATTTTGATGATTATGATATTTCAGACTGCAAAGGGAGCAAAAGTTTTTAATGCTGCTGTAGCAGCTACAGCAGATGGTCAACAAAATGGAAAAGAAGGTGAAGAAAAGATGAAGCTTCATACCCACTCTTACTGTTGTCTGGATTATGCACAGGTGAATGCTTGCCTAAAATACCGTTTCATACTAGTACATAATTATCTGGAATAAATTTTATGAATTTTATTTGGGATTTAAAAGAACAAGTTATTAGGATAAACACTTTATTCTTTTATTTTATTTATTCCTGTCAAGTTCAGCATTTTTAACTTAAACGAAATAAAAAGCTCTTAGCATCTTGTTTTGGCAAATTATATATTCTTTCTACTATCTCTAGATTCAGTATATCAATGTCTTTTCACTTCCTTTGGATCATCAATCTCTGAATCCTTTTCTCGCATGCTCTTTAATTCTAGGTACCGGATGAGGAAGTTGTCTTTCTTGCTTGTCTTCTGAGTGTTTGTTAGACCTCTATTGCCTGTATCTTCTCAACTTTCTTCTCCTGCATCTTGACAAAGTCTATCCGAGGACTCATAATTTGATAAAAGTTATATTTTGCTTTAAAACAGTTAGACGATCTAATCTAATATCTCTGGAAGAAATAACTAATCACTTGGCCTTCAGATATATGATGTCGTAAGGTACAGAATACACCGGATGAAGAAAAGATTGAAAGATGAGCTAGAGGACAGGAATACACTACAGGAATATGTCTGTCCTAATTGTCATCGAAGGTGAGTGATTTGTCAGGTGCATGACAAGCAAAGTGGTTAACAAGGATGTTTTTCTAACTCTGCATTTTCATGGAATGCTTTTCCTGGAAATTATAATGTAGCCCAATATATATAATAATGTTCAGCAATTTTGACGTTTATGGCTAAATTTTCCATGATTATTTTGAATATTCCCTTCTGATGTTTGTAGGTATTCAGCCTTGGATGCACTTCAACTGGTCAGTATGAATTCAGATGGTTTTCACTGTGAAAACTGCAATTCTGAACTTATTGCTGAGAGTGACAAGCTGGCTGCTGAAGAAAAGGGAGATGGAGAAGACAATGGCAGGCGTCGAAGGCGTGAGAAGTTGAGAGAACTACTTGAAAAAATGGAGGTCGGTGATTTTAACCCTTTAGCTTGTTCAACTTTTTTCTTACACAGAATATTGGCAAGATTGGAAATAATAGATCTTTTACCTTCCATTTTTATATAGATGTACCTTTGGCTAATTTTTAGCAAAATCTTCTTTATGATGAAAGACATTGTCAGCTGATGTGAAAGGTAGATGATTACTTGGCCATATTCATTGTATATGCCATATGGAGAGTATAGCTTGTTTTTTCCAAGGTTTTACTGAATTATTATCCCATTTCAGTGAATCAACTTTCCCTCTTTAAATCTTCTTCTTTCTGAATTATTCTATATTTTGGCCATATGCAATAAGTAGTTAAACAGTCAAGTTTGATTTCCTTTGCTTAATAAGACTGAAGAATAATTTAAATCTGTTCCATTTTCTTTGTAATTCAGATAGCTAGGATTTTGGAACACGAGCTCATGCTAGTAGATTCTTGGTGGATAGATTGGGGTGCAAATACTCCAAATCTTCAAAGATTAGCCCTTCGCATTTTGTGCCAATCTTGTAGTGCATCCAGCTGTGAGCGCAATTGGAGTTTGTTTGAGGCAATCCACACAAATAAGAGGAACAAATTAACTCAAAAAACGCTTCAATGACCTTGTCTTTGTGTGCAATACAACCTTTGGCTTCACACAAGAAGGGTAGAGGACAAATTAGAGGAGCTCATTGATTTGGATGACATTGATTCTTATAGCGATTAGACAGGGCAGGATGAGCAGCGCCTATTGTTTACTGAGGATGAGATTCTTGATTTTTAGAGGCAGGCAATGGAGAATGTGGCTGCAGTGGAAGGAGCTATAGGATTGGTCCGATTGGATGACATTATGAGGCAGAAGAGGAGTCATTTCCATCTACTAGTAGGATGGAGGTCAATCCAGAACAATAAGCACAACCTTCTATGCCAATCGAGGAGCCGCAGTAGATTGCAAGGATTAGAACCTCAACTTTTCCCCAAGTTTCCACTAGATTAGGGAAGAGGAAGATGTAAAATGTTGTATTTTGTAATATGTAATTTATGAATTATGATGATGATTTTCGGCAATCATCATAAATTCATAATAGTTGTCAGCTATCATTGTATCAGAATTCTACATGATTATGCGTTTTTGTATTCAGTTTGTATTCAAATTAATCAAATTTAATAGAAAACACTTTTGTACTCATTGGATACATTTTTATCATTGAATTTTGCAAAAAAAAGTGTTTCTAAAGAAATTTAAGCAATTTTTTAAGAGACTTAAGTTTTTGTCGAGTCACAAATTTTGGGTCTGCTGAATTTTTGCCGAGTTAGAGTTTGCCAGCTATGGCCATAAATACTAAAGCATCAGAGGCAGGCCTCTATGTAGAGGAAAGATGAAGGTAGTGACTTAAAGAAGATGAGTAGAAATTTTTTCATAATGGAATTTCCTATTGTCTAAGGTTGGATGACATTGTGCCTCTAAAAGGAAAGGAAATCGAATAGGAAGAAATTCATGACAGATAAAAAAATTGAGATTGAGATGATCATCCAACTAGCAAATGTACTAAAGTTTGTGCAATAATTGTATGATGGGAGTAGGGGACCAACATTTGGATAGACTGACTGTCATTAATTGGAAGGAGAATTTCAGAGGGATTCATTATTGTGCATGAAGGCAAAACTATACGTGGATGGAGGATTTATAGACAAGATTTCATTTGAGAATAATTTGGAACAGGCTGCATAATCTACTCTGTGGTTGTTTAGACTTTTTGCTGGGCAAATGAAGGTGGAGCAATCTGGATTACTTGTGGCACAAAAAATGAAGTGGCTGGGATGTTCTTGGCTAAGAAAGGTAAGGGTTATTCATTATTGGGGTTGCAACACATATGCAATCAAACTGAATGGAAGATCAGTACTTATATGATCATTAAGGTGAGCTGTTAGAGAGGAACCAGCTAACCTTATTTTGATATATGAAAGGATAATAATGGTGGTTAATCATGGAGAGCATTATAATGAAGGAAAATAATGAAATTGGTGTTAGGTAATATAAGAAATCACAAGGTGCCACCGAGATGAGAAAGATCAATGAAGGAGATTAAGTCATAGGTTGTGTAGATGGAATTTACAATGCTAAGGTTCATGAATATGGTGGAGAGGACAAATACAAACTTGCAATTTAAACTTGAGTGTATGATCTTATGTTTACTAGCAATGTGATGATTAGAGGACACATGTAGCATGTTGGAGAACGAAAGGAATAATAAAATGTGTCAATGCACTTAGAAGAAATAGAAAAACTTTAGATGAATTTAGTGTAATTAATTGGTTAAGTTAATGACCAATCAAGAGAGTTCATTATAGTAAACAATAGAGAAATGCAATTTTTAATTAATTTATAGATATTTGTTGATCTATTGACAGTGATATCTACTTTGTTTAGTCTAGCCAAATTCACAAACGGGTTTACTAATGGAATAATAATGTTGCATAAATGGAGATGGAGTTGTATAGTTTATTTGTTTCAGATCTGATTGTTCCAATTTGGATTGCTATTCTTTAACTGTAATTGTATTTCAAAATGAATATAACAGTTGCAATGGCTGTATATAAACAAATTTTAAATCTGATTTGAATTTAACTATGTTAACAAATTGGCTGAAAAATCAGGCATACCCAGGTAAATTTGTTTCAAAATCGGATTTGGGTATGAAACATTCGTGGAATCGTCCAGGGCACTTATTTCATAGGTGGATTCATTTGGAATTGTCCATGAATGTACTTGGTCGATTCTAGCTTGTTTTGGGAATTTCAAGGCATTTCCAAGAATGTGCAACAATTTGCACACGTTTTGTTTTCATCAAAATCCTAAATGACAGTAGTTTTCACTTGCATCTTGTAAACCCTCTGCATTTCTTTCCTTAGCCGTGACTTACTTGGGCTTGGCATCCTTTGTGTTGTGTTGAGCAATTTCTTAGAATATCTTGTTGTGGTGTCTAGTCTTCAACTTTCTCCTTTCATGGTTTCTCCTTGATTTGGTGTAATTGTTTCTCAAACCAATTGAAAACATGCTGTAGAAATCTCATTCTATGTGGCAGTCGAGAAGAATATAGATGCTCGACATCATGTGCTTACTCTTGTTACTTAAGTTAACATTGACCATTGGCACATTCATCCTCTTTGCTTCACCATGTTGACAACTTCATTACTTTTCATATGGGTGGAAGCAAAATTGTAACCTTTAAATTCTTCATTTGCCATATTGATGCTTCAAATCTTCTTGCTTTGACCTTGTTAACAAAATTGTGACACATACATGAGAATTGAAATGCTTCTTCAAATGTTTTGGATGCTAGAAAGGTAGGACAAGAAAGTTTGGATTGGGCCCATCATATTTCCAATAGTGAGAACCTTCTCTTTTAGAGAAAAAGAAAACAAACTATTATAGTGTTGAAACATTTGATCTGCCACTAAAGGAAAAAGGCCCTTCATTTGAAAAAATAATACAACATAATAACCCCTATATCACGTATAAAAGGTTTAAAAATGTATTCAAAACTTATCAAAAGAAAGAAACCGAAAAAGAACTTAAAAATCTTTAAAAAAATCTTCAAAACTTGAAAAAAATTTACAAGATTCACTCACCTTTGATAGATAAATCTTTCATGTACAACTCTCTTTCCTATTGGTGTAGGTGTTTCTCCCCTGTAACCTTCAACTTCAAAGAAAAATGCAACAACCTTAAAAAAAATGTCATATTGGCATGCCTAAACCACAAACCCATTACCTGTCCCTATACCAGGACCAGAAACTTAGATATTTTTATTAGATATATTCACATATTTTAAATTTCAGCTTTTAGTTTTACGAAATTATTTTTAGGTATTTTTAATTTAGTTGTGTTTAGTAATTCAAATATTAATTTTCATATATTATAGCTGTCCCTTGTTGTCCCAAAATCTGGAAACAAAATTCCATCCCAGAAACCTATCCAGTCGTCCTTGAAACTCAAAGAGACACTGGTTGAAAGTGAATAAGTTGTCTAGCATTTTCTGTCTGGAATTGCCTAAGTTTGTTTTCTTATTAATATGAATAAGTCTTCAGATTTAATACTTAAACAATGATGCGGTCTTCATTATTAAGCTAAGAATAAGATATTTCTAAGTTCAAACATTTGTAAGGATATATTTGTTAGGTTTTCACTGTTATTATTGATGATGAACTTAAATATACAGATAATGGAAATTTGAGTTCATTCTTTGATGACTAATATGACTAGGGCTTAACAAGTTATGTTTTTCTGATCTTTGTAGGTCACATTTGTCATTCTAATAGAAAAATAAAAAATTTGAATACAGGAACAACTGAAGCCACTGATGGAACAGATAGCAAGAGTGAAGGATTTAACTGTGCCTGAGTATGGCAGTCTCCTTCAGTGGGAGGCTAGAGCAATTGCTGCTGGGCGTTCTGTTAGTGGGGACCATAATGCAAATGAATCATCAAAATCCTCTCAAGGGCAAGGATATGGTGGAACTCCAATGCCCTACCTTGGTGAGACAAAGGTAAGCATTTTTGAATCTTTGGTGCATACATGTATTGGAGGAAAAACTGTTGGCCGATCTAGAATCTAAAAGGGAAGGAAAATGCTTAAAGTCACTGTGAAGTAAAGAATTATATTTTTGCCGTGTTCCAGTATGCTTCTCTTTAAAAAATTACTAATGACTTTTTCTTTTTCCTGATTTAGAGGTACGCTTCTTTGCAACTGGCATGATGAACAATAGTTATGAATTCATTTATCTAGTTCAATGTGAAGGACATGCTGTACTTATTAATATAAATTGTTTTTGAAAGAAAGAATATAAAGATCTATGTAATGACTCAACCTTCCTTTAGTTAATCTGTTTCATCTCATTTTGACAACTGGGTGGAATCTACTGCAAATTCAATGATTACAGGTGGAACTAGAGACTTCCTGTTTTCTGTCTGTTGCTGCTATTCTTTTTTAGTATTTTACCGTTTGTATACATTGTCAGAGAAGGTTGTTGGAAAATAAGTTCTTTTACTTCTTGTTTTTGATAAACTTCTATGCTAGTACCTACCATGATCTATGCAAGAAATTTGAAAATGTTGTATGGCTTTTCTGTAACTAGCTCATAGTCATAAGACCAACAGGAAAATCACTTCTCTGCTTGCGTAATCATAGGTCACATAATTTACTACAATGCCCTTTGCTGTACTCTTTTTAGCTAGCCAATCACATTCCTTCCATTCACCTTAAATTAAAGTGTTATAGATGGAATACTTTTCTTGATTGTCATTTATTTGTATTGAAAAAAATCCTCTGGACACAATAGATAACGTGCCATTAGATTATTATTTCAAATTTTTACACTTGTTAAGGCTTCCTTTTTCTATTTCAAAAAGATGTGTCTGCAGGATCTTATGTTTTTGGTTGTTTTAAGATTTTCGTAAAGTAGTTTCAGTTCTTCCTTGCACATCAGTTAATGCCTAGTAGAACTCTATGGACTGTTAAAAGTCATTTCTTCCCATGAGAGTAGGCATGTCTATCATGAATCCAATATCCTCGTAACCTCTGTTTAGAAAGAGTGCTTTTTGTATAGTTCTTAGTCTTAAAGGATTCTTGAAAAGTTTTAACATTTTTTGTGATGATTTAGATTAATGATTCAGAGGATTGTGGTTCAGTTTCACAGACAAACTTATATTAGATGTTGACTGCATGATATCATTCATTTCCTTTGTGTAGCATGATGATGACTACAAGCAAGTAGGTTTATAATTTCATTCTTGAATGTTGTAGCTCTCTGAAGCAATGACAAAATAAAACAAATTGCCAAACTTTAGAGGATTTATTAAAGTTATTAATTTCTTGAATAACTTTATTATTGGCCAACATTTTATATGGGAATTCTGTTGCTGAATGGCCTTTAATATACATCCAATTATCATATCTGAATGTTTCTATGGTCACATGCTGTTTGCAGGTTGAGGTAGCTCTTTCTGGAATGGAGGTCAAAGAAGAGGATTCTAAGGATAATATATCTGTCAAAGTCCTTCCTCCTTGGATGATCAAACAGGGAATGAATATTACTGATGAACAGCGTGGTGATGTGAAACATGAGTTAAAGTTGGACAGCGGTTCATCTTTTGCAGGTCCTACTTTAGACAGGAAGCCTGGAGATGACAAAGGAGCTGTTGATCAGAATATACAGGTATGCACTGCTGGAGGCTAACAATAATTACAGAATTGATTACTTGTCATATACCCCCTTGTTATTGCTAATTATCTCAACTACTGATTTGTAAATATCTTATTTCACATTTTAGCTCCTTAATGGTTGCTTGGTCCCTGTATGAGAATCCAGACAAATTATAATGTGATATTCTATTGATTGTTACAGGAAGAGTACATTAAGGCATATTATGCTGCAATCTTTAAGCAGCAGCAGCAAGCAGAAGTAATAGCTACTGCTACAACAGAAGCAGCTCCCTCTGAGCGTCAGGTTGGAATGAAAGCCAAACGTGAAGAGGAAGATGATGAAGTAGTTGAATGGGAAGATGCTCCAATAGCAGGTGTGCATTCCCAATATTCGTTTTTGATCTGATAGATTTTGTATGTTGCAGACATCCACAATATTGAAAGCATAGTTTTAAAATGTGGTCTCGGTAAAAACTTAGGAGCCCAAAATTTTGGCTTAGACTCAAGACTCAGCAAAAACTCGACATACTAAAAAAATCTATAAAGTCATAAAATAAGCTTAAACAACATTCAATATGCTGTTAAAATGTATAAAAGATGAATTTAGAGAATGCACGGGCATATTTTCTATTAGTTCTAGACCAAAAATAAGTATAACGTGTTGGGTCTCAAAATCATTGCTCCACTTTCTAGAGGAAAATGTCACTCACAAGGCTAGGGTTATCATCATGCAAGTGAAATCAGCTCATCAACAGACTATGGAGGGATCATAGCAGCGAAAATCTTTTGGAGAAAAAAATCGGCAAACCAAAAGTATAAGATTTTTTGAAAAAATTGGATTTAAAAAAAAAAAAAAAAGTAAAAAATTGTACAAGAGACAAAAACTATTTTTTAAAAAAAAAATTGAAAGGCATTTCCATAGCATAGAGATATAGAGAGCAAATAAAATAAAGAGTTTAACCAATGAATTGTATGTTCAAGATTTTTGGATTTGATTGTGTATCAATTTTTTGCATCAACATTTCGGATCACACTCCGTGATCCATCATCAGGATGAAAGTAGAAAGCATAAGGAGAAAAATTATGATTTCTACTTTCATCCTGATGATGGATCACGAAGTGTGATCCGAAATGTTGATGCAAAAAATTTATACACAATCAAATCTAGAAATCTTGAACAATATACAATATGGATTGTGGAAATTTGATATCATTAATGAATTGTAGAAAATAGATTTTTGTTGTTTATATTCATATCGTTGATTATATTGCATTGCACATCTTTCAAAGCATTACTTCACAGTGCATGACTAATAACTAGATGCTGATAGATGACAAAATTTCAATTACAATATAGTTTGTACAAAGTCAACCTATAAACTAAGTACAAAGTTTCAAAAAATCAAACCTAGCCAATGACTCTTGCTACTACAAATAGAGCTATGCTAGAGGGCTGTAGGTCTTGATGATGAAGCTCCTGGTTTTGAGCCTCTCCCAAGTCATTCAACTAGATGACTATCGAAGTTGGCCTCTAGGATCTCGAAATCCTCAAGCTCAAGAAAGTCATCATCACTAGCAATCCACTCAGACTCTGGATCAATCTCATCAAGGTCAGTTGGCTCATCATCCTCAATGGTACCTGGTTTTGCCCATGGACAAATTAGTCTTGGGATTACAAGTGAAAAACATTAAGAATACAATTACAAATTTACAACTATGATTGCAAGTATACTAAAAGTTTAACCTTGAGTTTTCTTTACCTTCAAGCAGAGGTTGTGGTGAACAAACACTGAGTCATTCATTCGTTGTTGTGTTAGGCGATTGCATTTCTTCGAATGTATGTGTTAAAAAAAACTCCAAGTACGCTCACAAGTGGATGAATTGCATGGCTGGCTTAGAATGTGTCTCGCCATCCACCTAAGATTTTTGGTTTCGTGACCAAAAAAATCCCACCATTACATTGAAAAACACATTATATGGAGATGATATCATGTAAGAATATCTTAAAATTTTAACACATTTAATGATCATGTCCACAAAATGGAGAGATTGTCAAAATTTTATAGACTCTACTTGGTTGCAAGGTCTTCCTACCTTCCACGACAACCTTAGATGAGAGAAAACCCCTTGCTTGCTTGTACATTGGTAACTCTGCCATAGTTGCCTGTAATTGTTCTGTGGTAGCAAACAATTTTTCCATGCATCTGAACAAGCCCTGTGAAACCTCACCATCATCATGTCTAAATGAAGAGTTATAGAACAAACTTGGATTAAGATAGTATCCTGCAGCATGGAGAGGAGAATGCATTTGTCAATCCCATCTATCAATTATGTCCCATAATGGCATATACCTGTCCTTGTTATTTTCCATCCTACCCCTCATCACCTCCTTGGCCCTATCCATGGCTTCATACAAATATCCCATGGGGGATTTATCCCCATCCACTAGTCTCAAGTCTTTTACTAGAGGCTCTGACAATTCTACAACTTGTTTAGCTTCATCCCAAAAACTAGTAGAATAAATGAACTTTGCTATTACCATGCCATCTACTTGATTTGTGAAGCCAAACTCCATCCACTCGTTTGAAACAAACATTCGTTTCAAATTCATTTTTGCTCGCAAAGAGTTTGTATTGCAAGGAAGTGTGTTGCAAATCTTGTCACCCTTGGTTGAACTAACTCTTTGCCCTCTGTGAAAGAGTGCATCATACACAAAACCCTTGTGTGATTATAGATAAATTTGGTAACTGTGCAAGCCTTTTGCAATACCTCCTTAACCCATTCAAGTTTTCCAATGTCCTCTAGGGTTAAATCAAGGCAATGTGTTGCACATGGAGTAAAAAATATGGACGGGTATTTGTCTGTCAAGAGTTTCCCAACAGCATTATCTATAATAAATTGAACTACATCTTTTGGCCCTACATCGTTGACCACCAAGTCATACATCTTGAACAATGTAGCTGCAAAATTGATTGTGTCTGATGCATTCACAAATTTCAAAGAAATTGTGCCAATATCACAAGACACGAGGAAGTTGATGAGTGTTTGATTCTTCCTATCTATCCATCCATTTGACATTATGGTGCAACCAGTCTTTGCCCACTTTAGTCAATGTTCATCAATAACATCATTAACATCCTGTACTGCATCATTAAGCATAGCAACCCTCCATGACTCATAAGATGGGGCTTTGAACCTAGGACTTGCAATTGCAATAGCATTTGCCAGTATGGAGACCTAGCAACATGGAATGGCAAGCTAGAGTAGTACTAGAAATTTGCTATTGCCTTCTTTGCTTGTTCATGAACAGTCTTCCTCCATCCTGTACTCTCCAAAGTGGTCTATGATCCTAGTGTAGTACGAGGTGTGAAGAAAGAATTAATGTTTCCTCCACTTGTATTTTGGCCACGTGCCGTAGAAGAAGGTGTTGACCCAAATTCCCTAGAAAACACGTGCACATCTTCCCCATTGAAGCGATTCCTCCTATCTTTTGTAGAATTAGAGTCTATTTCAATCCTCGTTCTTGCCTTTTTAGCCTTACCCTCAGAAATACCTTCAAGAGCTTGTCTTGCTTGATACGTGACTTCCGCAAGGCATTTTGTACAAATAATGGTGTTATTTCTTGGCTCCCTTGCCAAATGCCATTTGAAGCGATAAATGCCACCGTTGATGTCATTCAAACATCAATGACAATTTACCTTCATTGTACCCAATACTATCATGCAATGTGTTCACGTAAAGTCCTTTTGACGTGGCATTATGATCAAATCTACAAAAGCATCTTAATTCAATATTGAGGCATGAATAATTAATTGGGAAAAACTTACAAATTCATTTTTAATTCCCTTGCACTAAATGTCAAGAAGGTATCAATTTTGAAAAAAACTAGCAATACATGTGGCTGAATGAAAGTATCAATGTTCCATTTCTGTTTGCATCTTCTTAGATAAACTGTATATCCTCTATTACTGGTTTAAATCTGTTTAAGTTTCTCTCTAGAAAATAAACCATTCAGTATTAACATTGTCTAAGTAGAATAATAAATGTTCTTTCAGATTACTTGAGGTTGTGAGAGCTTTTGATTTTTTTATCTCTTTCTATGCATCAAAATATTGTGAGGAATTATCTGCCTTATAGCATTAATCATAGTAGAATGCACCTTAGATGTATCTGTTTTTTCATTCATTACTCAATATTTATGCTAGTTAAATTGATTAAAGATTTATTCATTCTCTACTCTCGAATTGACACCTAATAAAACAATGCCGTGTAAAACAGAAAAACAGTGTACTAATATAATCAAATGCAATATAAATGTCAAAGTGTAGATTCGAGTAAAGTATACTAGGCACATTCCTACAATGAGTGTTGGGTGCAGCAATCAAAATCAGATTTTCTGAAGTGGGTCCATCAATGATTCAAATCAAATTTCAGAGAGAGGATCCTTGTAGGGCTAACATCTAGGTATGGGTAAGTTCAATAACTCTCAAATTATTGTATGAGATACAAAAATCAAGTGGGGTACAGGCGTACATGTCCAATCAAGTTTACTATTTGCATTGACTGTCAAATGGACTAATCAAAGAAAATTTATAAAAAATTGGATTCCAACTTCAAGTGAATCAAGAAGACTTTCTTAATTTTGCATTTGTGAATTCGTAGGCGTAATCCCGATCTTTAATCCAGCATAGATACTTTGATTTCATAATCACTAAGGAGTCTTTAATAAATTGCAGATTAAAGAGAGTGACTCCATCCCAAACTCCTTCCTGTCTCTCTTCAATCGAACTATGTAAGCAATCAAATCTAAATAAGGCATGCACCTCATCCTCAATGGAAAACATGAATTGTCCTTTTCACTCACAAAAGTGCAAGGATGGTGAACTGCTGATAGGTTGCATTTCAAAATCAGAACTCTGTTCCTTGTCTTTGCTGCCCCCATAGCTACTCCAAGACTCATCTTTCACCACCCACCAACTGAAAATGCTTAAGGTCATGAAGAGAATCAAATCCTACCAATTCTTCGGACCTCCGTTTACAATCAACTACATAAAGAGGAAAATCAGATTTGAATTTGAGAACTTTATAAACTCTTCATCAGTAAAGGCCCCGTGATCGTCTAGCTCTATTTCCCCTTCATTGTCTCCTTGATTATATGTTAAAGAAGCCCCCAACTTGATCAATGAGTCATTATTGATTGCAGACCTGAAAGTTTCAGCAGCAACAAACTTTTCTTTAGTGGTGGCAACCAAATTAAAATGGTCATTATGGGACTTTTTCATGCAAGCTACTTTGTCAAAAACAACTTCTCCTCCAAAGGCCATCTCATAGCTTGCAATGAAATCTGAATTTTGTTCTTTAAATGGAAATTTATCTCATACAAGTTCCTTTAACAAAATTAGGTGCCTTCACATCCGGATCCCAAATGCTGAAAGGTTGATTATTTTGATTAAAAGGAAACTGCCCTTTGTACTCCACTTGGAATGGCGACTCTTTGAATGAGACACCTCCCAACTCAACAAAACTGATATCTTCATGAGAATCTTTCTTCAAGAGCTTAGTTTGATGAACGAACTCAAGACCACCTAAATCTCCATTAATATAATGAAGCAAGGAATCATCACTATTAGCTGGTTTGAAGATGCTATCCTTCTTACCTTCAATAAACCCATCATATGAAGGTATATTACTGATTTCTTCATTATTTGTCACAAGCATACCAAGGAAGTCTTCTTGATTACTTGTCAAAGACTCTTCACTTGAAAAAATGGATTCTAATCAAAGAAAATTTATAAAAAATTGGATTCTTGCCATCCTGTGAAAAAATAGAGCTCAGTTGTCAGATGAGTGACAGAGAAATCAGATTTTAACCGAGGTCAGAGCTGAGTTCAGGTTCAATTAGCCAAAGTTCTTGCCATCTTGTTGGGAGAACAGAAAAATTAGTATTGCCACAATGGATTTCAGTGGATATTCCGAATAGTACAAGAGGCAATGTGAACATGAGGCTTCCATACTCCATGAGGAATATCAAAATATGACAGATGAGTTTAAGAATGATGTTTTTTTTGTCTGCTACTTGAATTGTGTGTTGATTAGGAAACTTGGAAAATTGGGTGTGGTTAACTACATCAGGAAATTTTTTAAAAGAGAAGCAGAACAAGCCTTGGATGAAGGATCAAGGAAGGAAGAAGCAAAAGTGCTTGTTTGTGGTTTGCAGCCCACAAATAAGCAAGTTGAAGAGAAAAATCAGTCATCTAGTAATGAAGATGGCACAAGCAAGGTGCACATGTCACTTCAAAATGATTGTGAGTTTGATATAGAAACCTTGATAGAAGAAGAGTGTGTGGAAGAACCCCATAATACTTCCCTAAACTTGCATGTGATAGGAAGTGATGAAGATCAGTTCGGTGAAAAGAACATAACAACAGTCTTGAGTCCTAATGAGGATTCATCCAATGAAGGTCTTGAGACAAATGATTTCACAGAAGATTCCAGTAGTACCATTGTGTGGGATGAGTTCGCTAAAGAAGAGCAAGTTAAGGATAATTTGGGTGGTGACATTGAATTGGCTTATGATCATTACCATAGTGATGTTGTTGGTGGTGATTTTGAGGTGTTTATACCTCCTCTTGTTGAAGATTTGGTGATGGATAAGTCTTCCCTTGTTACTGTCCAGACTTCTCAAGAGTTTTCACAAGACAAATTAATGACAAGTAGCCAAGAAAACCACTTTGGTGTGCATTGGGCTGTCATTTAACATAGTAACGAGACTCGGACTCGACTTAGATTCGGTTAGGGTGACTCGGCTTGAGACTCGGGGACTCGGGACTCGGACTCGGCAAAATGAAAAAAAGTTGAAAAAATCCTAGAAATTTAGAGATTTTTAAGGATTTAAAACTTGTTTCAAGCACCCTTTATTGAATACAACACAAATAAAAGCAAATTTGATCACATACACAAGTATACAACGATCACATAAGTATAAAGTACACAAATTTTAGTTGTGTTGCTGAAGGAAATAACATACTTAGATATATAAAATTAGTCAACTGTATACAAAACTCATGGAATATGAAATCCATAACATCAAATGTTCCATACAAATATGAAATATCAAAACAATAGCTATAAGTCTATGACTCTATGGCATAGTGGAGCCAGCATCCTTCCTATGAAGGCATCTAAGGGTCCTGGATGATGAAAAGTTACTTACATAAGTATTGTAAAATGAAAAGTTTTTAGTTTTTAACTTTAAATTTGAATTCGATAATAAGATACATCGAGATTCTAAAACAATAAAATTTAAATATAAATTTTTAAACAATTAAACGAAAAATAATTACTTGGCTACATGGAAGGGAATGGTGCAGTAGTACCAAAAGTCTGCAATTGTCTTTTTTGCTGCATCATGTGCGTCCTTGTTCCAACCCATGCTCTCAAGCGACAGTTGGGAACCAGGAGTAGTGCATGGTACAAAATATGAGTCCATGACATCAAATGTTCCAAACAAATATGAAATATCAAAACAATAACTACAAGTCTATGGCTCAAAGGAGTTTGCATCCTTCCTACGAAGGCATCTAAGGTGGGTCCTAGATGATGTAGCAATTGCAGCCATAGTCTTTGCTTGTGACTCCATGCCATCCTCACCAACATTAGTTTTGGATGTGTTTGTTCATGCTTTAGCCTCCTCCTCTGACATAGCTATAGCCTCAACCTTTCTATCTACCCAGTCAACCCAATCAAGGTCCTCATCACTAGCACAAGTTTACATCGATCATATAAGTATAACTATAAACACGAATTGTAGTTGAGTTGCTCAAGCAAATAGCACACTTAGATATATAGTCAAAGACTCAAATGTATACAAAACTCATGGAATATGAAATCCATGACATCAAATGTTCCAAACAAATGACATATAAAAAGATTCAAAACAATAACTAGAAGTCTATGGCTCAAAAGAGCCTGCATCTTTCCTATGAATGTGTCTAAGATAGGTCCTGGATGATGTAGTAGCCATAATCTCAAGTATCAGGGAAATTGCCCAAATGGGGTTGAGAGGTAGTGCCCTTTGTGGGGGTTTAGGCGCAGTGCCTCTAGTGGGGTCAAGGGTCAACGCTCCTCATGGGGGTTTGTGCGCAGTTCCCCCAATGGGGTCAAGGGGCAATGCCCCTTGTGGGGGTTTGGGGGTAGCGCCCCTTGCGGGGGTTTGGGGGCAGCATGGCGTACATCATTTTGCATTCACAATAAGTAATTTTATTTTTTTTTATGTATTTTTTTGCACTTTAACCCTGCCTATTGTCGAGTCCTGCTGACGGGACTTGCCTGGACTCGGCGAGTCCAGCCAGGACTCGGTAAGACTCGGCCGAGTCCGAGCCCCCAAGACTTGGCTAGGGTGACTCGACTCGGGACTCGCCGATTCCTAGCGAGTCTCGTTACAATGGCTGTCAACGAAGAAATCAGTAATTATACTTACTCATGGTGGTTTCATAGAAGATAAAAATGATTTTTTTTTCAAAACAGCTAGCTTTGATGATTCTTATTTCCAATACAATGATAGTGACATGGGTACCATTGGGTTTGGTTATCAAACTAAGCCCGTGGAGAGAGCTATAGTTGAAGATATCAGTTCAAGTGAAATGGGGAGAGACTCATTCAAAGAGTCAACATTCCAAGAGAAACATGATGAGCACCTTCCTGTTGATCATTACAATCAACCCTTTTGCATTTGGGATCCGGGTGTGAAGGCACCTAATGTTGTTAAGAAACTTGTATGGGATAAATTTCCCTTTGATCCCAATATAGTGCAAAATTTAGATTTCATTGCAAGCTATGAGATGGCCTTTGGAGAAGATGTTTTTGATGAAGAAGCTTGCTTGGAAAAGCTCAATAATGATTCCTTTGAGATTGTTGCAGCCACTAAAGTAGAATATGTTACTATTGAGACTTTAAGAGCAGCAAACAATAATGATACATTGCTTGAAGATATTGCTAACAAGCCTTCTATTCAGGAATTATGCATTGAAAAGGAAGCTGATTTAAAAAATCATGTCAACGAAAACAAATCAGAAAAGTTGATGTTTGATGAGCAAAGCCTCTTTGCTGATTATGATCAAGGGCCTCAAAAGCTGCAAGTTTTGGAGGATAAATTATTGGTTTCAAAAGAGAAAATTGTTAAAGTGTTGTCAAGATTTGATAGCACGCACAATTTTATTGAAAAACTCTATTGGAAATTTCAGATTGAAGAGAGACAGATAGGAGTGGAGGATGGAGACACTCTTTCCAAGTTGCAAACCATCAAAGAGGCGTTGGAATCTATAAAGACTGATTATTTGCATTTGCTCTTTGATAGGGATAATGCCATTAAGTTTGCAGAGGAGACCTATGATGCCTACCAAGAGAAGGAGAAAGAGGTTGATAGGCTTTTCCTTGATCTTACCTTAGCTCATCATTCATTATGCAAAGCAGAAAATCAATCACCTATTGCAGCCACATTTAAGGAACAAGAAGCTAATACAAGGATTATGGAGATCAAGCAAATAGTTGAAGGAATAAATGAACTCCATAATGATGAAACATTGCATAATACCAAGGTGATTCTATATGTTGATGGCGATTGGAAAGTACATCAAGAGTGTGAACTCTTGAGTTGGGAAGAGACTTTGCCACAAGAAGGAATAGTTTGCAGCTATGAGATAGATGTTTTGACGAATAATGAATGTGGTATTCAACATGCTACACTTTGTGGGTTGGCAACTAATGATGGGCATCCACAAGTTGAAAAAGATGAGCTTGAATTCTATGAAGACACCAATGAAAGGGATGAAGAAAATATTGTTGTGAACAATAGTCCATTATCTTCACATGATTTGGTTAATCATAAGGTGATAGATAATTTCTATGAGTGAGGGTGTGCCACGTTTTGTGAGTAGTAATCATCTAGGGTATTTTGATAATGAAAGCATAAGTCGATTCAAGGATGAAGTCTTCACATGGGAAGTGTGGACTCAAGGAGATTTCTTCATCGCTGGCTTCAAGGTGTCAATAAAACAAGTCTTGGTAGCTGCTGGTAACTCCATTGCAGCAGCAAAGAGTGAAGATTCCAGACTTATTACTCATGAAGTTTGGGAGAAAGATGGACCAAAACAGATTATTTACTTTCTTGACAATCCATCTCTTGGGTTGAGTGATGTTTTGGCTCATCCTAGTCCTTTGGGGGAATGGGAATTGAGGACAACATTTGTTTCGTGCTCCATTGATGTTGATGTTTTCATGGATGGGCTACATGGGTTTATCAAAGAAGACACTAACTTCTTGAGTTTGCATTTTGCTTTGATTAGCACTTGGAGAAGTGTTGTGTACTCTTTCCGATGCATTGGAGAACATTTTTAGTTGGGTATCCATGCTTGGGATCCTCAACATGGGTTGATGAAGTTAATTACTTGTGGAAAAATGATTTCTTGGGGGAATAAGGATTTAATTTTCAGATTCTTTGATGCTGTCCCCATCTTCACCAACCATTTGATGGTTCTTTTTGCTCATCAACTGGTGGATTGGAGAGATATTTCGAACAAAGGATGGTTTTATGTTGGGTTGGAGTTTCTTGAAAGGATGTTTCCAGCCTTGGGCATGAGTAGTTGTGCTATAATGGATGCTGATTTTCAGTGTTGCAACAGCTGTTCAATTCCTTGCATGCTGATTTTCCTAAAATCAAAATTTAAGTGGTTCATTTCAGATTTCATGGGCAGCTGGTACACTCATTTTTTCTCTTCACAATCAGTGATGGTTTATGGCCTCAAAGGTGGGAAATGATGTTTCATAGTGATTCGGATCAAAATTGGATGGTGTTCAAGTTTTTTTTCCAATGGCTTTCTTTGTACAATCTCTTGCACTAGTGTTTGGGGCAGCGAGCCCTTGCTTGATTTGGTTCAACTTTTTGTGACTTTGGTGGAGAGATTGGTGGAAGTTTTCAGAAAATTTCTTGAATATGTCAGAATTACTCAAAGGAGGCATTATACATCCTTGTGGAGTTTTGAGGATGCAGCTGCTATGACCTTGCAAAGAGCCGTTTTTTCCTTTGCAAATAGCTATGAAGGAGTCACACTTGTTATTTTGATTTGGTTTGATGCTTTGAGGAGTTATGTTGATGAGAATATTTTTGAGTTGTTTAGATTAATCTTCTTTGTTCTCAGAATAGTGATTGGCATTGACATTGCAAATGTTAATTCCTCGGAGTTAATTGGGCTTGAGATGCTACTAGATTTTGATTCAAATCCTTCCATGTTTAGCTTGAATTTTAGGCATGTTATCTCTTGGAGGTTGCAGGGATGGTTTGAGCAGTTCTGGTGCAATGATTTCATTTGTATGATCAGAGTGGAGCAGCATTAGCATGGTGGGACTTTTTAGAGATGGACATGGGACCTCGGGATCCTATTTGTTTTGGTGGGATCAGTTTGGAGTGTTGTGGCATTGCTTGAGGACAAACAATTTTGGGAAGGGCAGACTGTAATGTCCCCATTCTAGCCATATGCTCTTCTATGACTAATAGCCTATTTTTGGAAGTCCGTAGGCTCGTCAGAGGTAAAATTAGGGTTTCCTATTTTATAGGAGGTTTGTGATGATTTTTGAAGGTTTGCATGTAAGAGTTTTTGATGCATGTCTGGTGAAGTTTTCTAGGTTTTTTAAGAGCTTCAAAATGGTGTAACATGCATCTCCATCTGACAACTTTTCCCGACACTTACTATTTTTAGTAAGTCACGACAGCTGCTCGGTTTGTGCTTAAAATGAGTTTGGAACAACTTACTATTTTTAGCAGTATGCTGTTTTTAGTAAGTTTTATTTATGGCAGTGTCATCTTTCTACTTTTGGCATTTTTAGAGGGTTGCATGTTGGAATTTCAAGATTTGGTTTGCAGATTCTTTCTGGGTTTTCAGAGAGCTTCGCAGTGATATGACATGCAAATACATTTGACAACTTTTCAGAGTTTACTATTTTTAGTAAGCTCTATTTCTAGCAGTGCCATCTTGGGCAGTAGCATCAGCAGTCAACTCAGTTTCCATTTCAGGCAGTGCAGTTTGGAGCATATTTGGCTTTCAACATTTTGAGGCTCTTTTTGGTAAAATGATTTATTTAAGTCATTTAATTATTATAATGTGATTTTTGACCCCTTGGCCTAGCACAATGACTTAATGTTGTTTTAAAAAGAGGACCATGAAGGTGGATGCCTCATTAAGAGATATTTTAATATTTCAAATGTTAATTATCTCCTCTTGTGCCTTAGACGCCAAAATGGTGGAGAATTAAGTGATTTAAAAATTAAATTATTTCAAAGGAGTTGGGCGTCCCTTTTGGAGGGAAAAGAAGGAAGCTGAAGAGTCACCTCAAGTTCTATTTAAGAAGGCCTTTGCTCATTCATTTGGTATCCATTGTTTATGCTATCGAATTGTTGTCGAAATGACTTCATGATTTTGGCTTCAAGGAATGCATACCTCCTACCATTTGTCCAATTTCGTGTTTGAAAGATAACACTTAGTTGGGTTTTGTGGCTGCTTCTCATCTAGACTAGCAGATTAAGCTTCATTGTTGTTGAATTTGGTGATATCTCTCAGTTTGTACTTGCTGGTTGTTATATGGCTGTAGTAGATTTTCACTCGTAGCTCTTTCAGAGATTTTTATTTTGTTTTGGGTATTGATGCAATCAAATTCTATGCTAATGGTGACCCCTCTTGCAGAAAACCAGATTTTATTTTTGAAGTATTTGAATTTGTCGAGAAGTTCGCCCTTCCAAGGAGGTCGTACCATGCCTGGGAGGTCTTGGAATTCGTGCACAATTAATTTGTGAGCTTTGTTGCAGTTTCTTTGTGGGAAATTGGCAGTGTTCCATGGGGACGCGCCCCCCCCCAAAAAACCCCGCGTTTCCTAGAGGGGGACGTCTCGGAGACTTGGGGACTTGGGGACTTGGGGGAGACGTCCCCCCACCAGGCCACCACCAACGCCACCATCCCACCACCAGTGTCGTTGTCTCCAATACGCTGATAGGACTTTGAGGACGTTGGGGTGTCCTCAAGACGTCTAGGGGATTCCTAGTTGTCTCCAAGATGTATAATTCTTATACATCTTTTTATAACTTTTTTTTCAAGTACTATATGTATTTCAACACCCTATTGCCCCCTCGCCGCCGTCCCCTTGCCATTCCCAAACTTAGGCCCCCCATCCCCACGTCTTGGAAACACGTCCCCTGCTGTCCCCAAAACCCCGTGGAACACTGGAAATTGGGCGCCTTCCTCCTTAGATGCATTTGCATTTTGTTTTAGGTCATTTGGAGGAGTTTTGATGATGTTATGAACATTTTGGTGTTGGGATAGTTGCTAGTAATGCTCTTTAAGTTTGTTGTTTTTCATATCAGCTTATTAGTAGTTTAGATTTTGGCTTGAAATTTTGTAGTTGGGAAAATTAGAAGTTGGAGAAATCATCCTCTAGCATTTGCATTGATTATTCAATTGTAACACTTTGTAAATTGCAGATAATTTGCATTGTAAGGCTGTGAATTAGTAATACTAATCCAGTCAATAATATTGCTGCATTTACTTTGTGATTTTTATACAAACAACATAACCCCTGGATGGTTTAGTAATTAACATTTTATCTTTCTTTTTTTAACCCACTGCATAAGTGGAGTATCCCCACTACTTAAGTGGATGCTTGTTGGAAAGTGGAAGAATTGTTTTTCATTGTAATATCTATTCCCCCCACTAAATAAGTGGTAGAGAGGAATCTTCATGGTCGGATCACCACCTACTCTCATTTCCAGCATTGTATTACAATTCAGTTTGATTATCTTTTGGAAGCTAACGGTAACCATTGGCGTAGTGCTGGTTTGTGTTGTGAAAACATTGAGAAAAAACTAAGGGGCACATTTCATTGTCACCAAAGATAAGGATGTAATTGATGTCTGATCAAGATTGACTTGTTAACAAATTAGAATGCGTAATGTTGGTCCAGCTTCAACACCAAAGTATAAGAATCAATGGTAGGTTTTAACTTTTTAAGGAATCTTTTTACTACAGTATTTTTCTGATACATTTGAATCTAGAAGCAATCTTATCTAGTCTATATGGACTGTGGAAAATTCATGTCAATTACAGTACTTCTCTTCAATAATGAGTTTCATATGCTTGATTAATTCAAGTGCACTCATGAGTTTCATATACCTTCTTGTTTTGTCTATGTAATACAGTATTTGCAAAAGCGGTGTTTTACACAAAATTGTCCAATCATTCAATATCACACATGATTACAAGCATTCACCTAACTGAAATAAAGTGAATCATTAAAGCACTATAGGAGGATGAATGATGCTTTTTTTTTCATTAGTGAAAAATATAGATGAGGAGCTGTATATCCATTTCTCTAAGCATGGCAAGGCTATTTTTTCAGAGTGGGCTGATTGTTCCATCCAATTTCAACTTTCAGTTATGTTAGAGTGTTTGGCTTTACATATTAACTCCTAACAACTACTTACAAACCAAAATGTAATTAATGGTCTGGTACAAACATATTAACAAAACATTAAAAAGTCATTTTACGCTAACTACTACACTATTAAACCCACTTGCAAGGTTACCAGCAAAATCGATAAGCCTTTAATGTTGAATTCAAAAATAACTTCTACTTGGACCTACTTTAGAATAGACACATTTGAGTCAGATTCTCTAAAGCCACTGGGAAGATCTGCTCAATATCAGGGATATACATGGCAGGATAACCATCAATTTAAAGTATGAACATAAATCTATGCTAACTCTATTACTTACAGGTTATATCAGTCATACTGATGTGATTTGAGTCCCCTCGTTGAATCACTTGTGGACTTGATACCCTATTCCTTTTCTTCTATTAAATTTTTATCATTAGCACCTTATATGATCAATTCAATGATTTGTTGGTTGACTATTAAGTTGCATTAGACTGTAAAAACACATGATTACCATAAATAACTAAATTAGGATCTGTTTGTGGAATAGTTCAATAGTTCAGCAGTTCAAGAGCCAATGTTTAGGGGAGGGCAATATATTGAGGGCATTTTATATACCAAGCATAAATAGGATTCAAATAAAATTCTCTTTCTAACAAGAAGAAAATCGGTAATCTTTTGTGGATCTCAATTTTGCAAGCTTGACTGCTTAAGTTCTTTATCAAATATGAAAAGAATATCAATGATAATTTAAATGAAGAAAAGAAACCATATACAATGATGTGTTAACAAAATCATGAACTATAAAAGGGTAATGGCTAATTTGTTTTTCAGTGCTGACACAAATGCTTCATTATAGGATATTATAAAAACTAATCATTTATGTTTTAAAGTTCCAGAGATGTTAAATCCTGATGGACAAAATAATAGAATGTCAAAATGTTCTTATAATAGAATATATCTAAGAATGTCGCCTATGCCTTATTACCTAGGACTCCTCTTTTATAATTGATTATAGTGCTTGAGTTCTCTTAACTTAGTTTGGTTATTCGTGAACACTAACATAATTTCTTTCTTGCAGTTGAAACCTTCATACTACATACACATTGAACAATGCAAAAAGACAATGCCAGACAATGTGAAAAGACTTCTAACATGATAGCTAAATTTGACAGTCGGGTTTCATCTAAAATTTACAAGGAATTAAAAAAAAAAAAAAGGCTTGGACATGATGCTACCTGAAGCTATGAAGCCCGACTATGAATTAATTTCCCTATAATCTTGTGCAAAAATCACGAGCGTCTGAGTTGCGTCTGTGGATGGTGTCGGAAAAATGTTGCGCACAGCCAATAAATACATATTTCACACATTTTTTAGGGTTATGATTTTTGTGCGGTTTATATGCAATTTTTGATGGGTTTTTTTGTCGTTTAAATCATCAAAAAATTGTTGACCAAAATCCTGCGATTTTTGAGGGAAAAAACACCAACCCTCCCGATTTTTTCCAAATCATGATTAATCGCAATTTTTTTCAATTTTTTGCTTCTATGGGAGGGATAATGGCCAACTCTATGAGAGTGGGTTAGATCTCCTACACTTCAAGCTCAACGTAGACTCGGGAGGGTGCTCCCAGGGGTATACCTTAATGGTTATTGAAGTCACATAAAATGATTAATTAATGAGACAAGAATAGCCAAACCCAACTTAATATCTTAGCCCCAAATACTATCACTAGACTAAGAACAATTGGCTGCATATAACCCCTATATAACTGATTACCACATGCAATCATGACCTACATGAGATAGTTTCCTTTGAATAACTCACTTGAAGATAAATCCCTTGTTATAATACTAGGTCATGAATACATAAAAACTACTCCAACTCCCATACTATTAGTTTGTGTTTGATTTAGTGATGTGAGATTGCAGTGTGGTTTCAGACCGATGCCTATCTATTGGGCAACCAAGTCACAACACTGAGAAGAAAACAAACAGGAACAAAAGAAAAAGCAACTATGTATTAACATACACCAGTGAATATAAAACCTTGCAGAACATACTTAGTAATCTAGACACAACTACATATATTTGTATATAAAACTGAGAAAGACCAATGCAAGCCTTGCAATGTATTCGGAATGCTGTCACATTCATCTAACCCAATATTAGATTCATACTGTTAGTATGATCAGATATTCAATAATCAGAAATGCAGCACATAAGACAATGAACCCAACAAGATACCTTGGAAACCCTCCAACTTGAGGGAGAAAAACCCAGCAAATATATCTCTTATATATTGAAGTAATAAGAGCAGAAATCTGCTTACAACTCAAGCACAACACAATGCCGATTTTGATACAATGAATCATCGCACCTCTCCTAGATGCAAATACAAATGAATATGTTTCTCCTTGAAATCGATCTGCTGTAGAAAAATGACGATCTGCTGCTTAGGTGCGAACTTCTATGAATGCAAATTATAATGAGATGAACTTGATGATCAACATGAATGAAAGGATCTCATATATATACAAATATGTGGAGAGGTCGCACCCCTTAATGGTGCAAAGTCGGCCACCAAGGAATACGTCTCTTATGAAGTGGCGCGATTATCAAGGAGAGGTCGGCCCGTAATTAATATTCATTTATTCTCCAAGTGAAGTGCCTCTTCACTAATAACATCTCCAATAAATTAAATAGCCAATAAGGCTACATTTAATTTATTGCTTTGTAATTCATGGCTAGATGTAGAGGCTCGACGCTGTCAATAACATCAACACTCCCTCTTAGCTAGGGAGGAATACTTCCAGCTGTGCAAGACATATCACCTCATCATGATGTCAACCACCATGCCTACTTTTATATGTGGAAAAGGAACATATCATCTCATTGTGATATCAACCATCATGACTACTCCCATGAATGGTAGATGTGCACAAGTGCCCATCACGAAATCACTCAACGTGATGTCATCATCTCATCATGACGTTCACCATGACTACTCCCAGAGGGTGAAAAGTACAAGTACAAGAAAATCATCACGGACTCTCTCACGTGATGTTGTCATGGAGTCACACACATGACATCCACCATGGCTACTCCCAGAGGGTGGAAACAAGGGATTGCACCTCAAATCTCTCTTATAGAGAGAAATGCATTAAAGCAAATCACAAAAGATCACTGAAGTTGAGTCTCCCTCTCAGCAAGGGCTTCATTCTCCACAATACCAAGCTTGTCTCAGAAGTACATAAACTTTACTTTGGAGAGGGGCTTGATGAGAATGTCTGCCGTTTGCTCATTAGTGCTAATGTATCTCATCTAGATTGCTTTTCTCAATATCATATCTCTGATATAGTGGTATTTGATCTCAACATGTTTGGTTTTGTCATGAAACACTGGATTGACAAAAAGCTTCACACAAGCTTTGATTATCGCAATGAATGATAGTCGGCTCCAATGATTGTCCAAACAACCCTACAAGGAGCTTTCGAAGCCACACTGCTTCTCGAGTTGCCACACATGCTGCAATGTACTCGGCCTCTGTGGTGCTTAGTGCTACTGAAGATTGCTTCTTGCTACACCAGGAGATTATTGCAGACCCAAAACTGAAACAACATCCAGAGGTGCTCTTCCGATCAGCAACACAACCTGCCCAATCAGAATCAGTATAACCATGCAGCTTCAAGTCTACACCAGAAGCATATCTCAAGCCATATCCAACTGTGCCACGAAAGTACCTTAGGATATGCTTCGCTGCAACTAGATATATTTGCCTTGGTTCACACATGAACTGACTAAGTGCACTCACTGCATAGCAAATATCTGGTCTAGTATTGACTAGATACATAAACGATCCAATCAACTGCTTGTACATAGTAGGATCCACCAGATTTGAACTAGCTGCAGCTTCTTTTAACTTCTAAAAATTGGTTTCCATCGGTGTAGGCATAGATTTACAATCCATCATACCAAATCTTTTCAAGATGTCTATTGTATACTTCCCTTGACTTAGAATGATCTCATTGGGCCTCTGCCATACTTCTCAACCAAGGAAGTAATGCATGTACTTAAGATCCTTCATTTCAAATTCAGAAGCCAACTCTTTCTTGCATTTGATAATGAGGTGTTCTTCTCCAGTAAGAAATAGATCATCAACATAGAGAACCAAGATCAATGCTTCACCATCAATTACCTTGAAGTATAGATTTGAATCAGCATCATTCTTGGAGAAGCCCAAGCTCAAAAGGTATCGATCAATCCTCTCATACCAAGCACGGGGAGCTTGCATAAGGCCATACAAAGCCTTCTTCAATATGCAAACATGAGACTCCTTCCCATGAACTTCAAAGCCATCAGGTTGCTCAATGTATACCTCTTCTTCAATTACACTATTTAGAAATGTTGTCTTCACGTCCACCTGGTGTAACTTCCATCCTTTAGCTGCTGCAGTGGCAATGATAGTCCCGATGGAGGTATAACGAGCAATTGGAGCAAATGTTTCCTCATAGTCTATTCCCTCTTTCTGAGAGAACCCCCTAGCAACAAATCTAGTCTTGTACTTCTCAATGCTTCCATCAGCCGCATGCTTGATCTTGAAAAGCCACTTAGAAGATACAACAGATTTGCCTTTTGGTCTAGGTACAATGTCCCAAACATCGTTCTTGAGGATAGATTAATACTCTTCAGCCATAGCATCTTTCCATACTTGCTAACTTGTAGCCTCCTCAACCTTGGAAGGCTCAGACTCAATCATTTGACTTATCAATGCAACATAGTTTGAAAACTTTTGAGGTCTTTTGCCTTCTCTGAATGGTCCTCTAGTGGCTACAAACTTCTTTGCCTCCTGCATTGTTTTCCTAGCCATAGAGGTCTCTTTCGACCAATAGCAATGTCTGTAGGCCCATCAGTAGGTTCCAAAGGCTCAACTGGATCATCATCTTCTTTAGAATCAGTTGCCTCCCTTTGAATCTCAGGAGTATGGTCAACTTCCATATCCTGAGGAGACTCTTGGTCTTCATTGTCTATCTCCATGTGAGAGCCTTTAGATCTCTTGAATGCAACATCTTCTTCAAATTTAATATCCCTGCTGATCTCTATCAGTTTTTGACGTGGAATGTAAATCCTGTAGGCTTTTGAAGACTCACTGTAGCCCACAAATATTCCCTTCTTGTCAGAGGGTTCAAACTTTGTCCTTTTGTCTTTAGGGACATGAACATACACAGGACAACCAAATATTCTCAAATGGCTGACTTCAGGTTTCACACCTGTGAAAGCTTCTTCAGGAGTCATGTTCTCCAGGATATAATGAGGGCTCCGATTCAGAACATACATAGCTGTCCTAGAAGCTTTGACCCAAAGGAGGATTTGCAGATCCTAATCATGAATCATGGCTTTAGTTGCTTCTACAATAGATTTGTTCTTCCTTTCTGCTACACCGTTTTGTTGTGGATTGTAGGGAACACAAAACTCCCTCTTAATTCTTGCTTCAACACAAAAGTTACGAAAGCTTCCAGAGATGTATTCTCCTCCATTGTCAGATCTCAAAACTTTGATCCTCTTCCCGGACAAGTTCTCTACTAGAGCTTTAAATTCCTTGAATCTCTCAAGTACTTCCTCAGATTCTTTAGTCTTTAAGAAATAAATCCAAGTCTTTCTAGAGTAGTCATTAATGAAAATTACATAATACAAGAAACCACTCAAAGAAGCAACATACATTGGACCACACAAATCAGAATGAATAAGATCTAGAATGCATTTAGATCTGCTTTCACTTCTATGAAAGGGTCTTTTAGTATTCTTACCCAATGCGCATCCTTGACAAGTACCTTCATGTTCCTGGCTGAGTTTAGGAATGCCAGTGACCATCTTCTCCATGGTTGGAAGTGCTCGGAAGTGAATGTGAGCAAGTCTTCAATGCCAAAGCTCACACGAACTTGAAGCATCATGTAACAAGGCTTGTAGAGGACGAGTGGAAAGTTTGTAGAGGCATTCTTGCCGAACACCAATCACTCGGGCTGACTTGATGTTAGAGTTCTTAGGCCGTGCAAGGACTTTACCTTCGGAGAATGCAACCTGATATCCCTTGTCCTCCAAGGCTGAAATAGAGACAAGTTTCCTCTTGATGCCTGGTACAATTAGTACATCACTCAACTGCAAGGATATGCCAGAATCTAAGTAAATAGTGGAGGTCCCAACACCTTTCATAGAATAACATGCATCATCTCCAATTATGACTTGAACATTTGTATCTCTCATCACCAAATCTGAAAGATGTTCTCTGAATCCAGTTATGTGACGAAAGGCGCCACTATCAATCAACCAAGTGTTGCTATCTGTTGGAACATTTCTTGATAAGGCAAAATAGAATAGAAATTCACTTGAATCCTTTTGAGGAGAGATCTCACCCACATCCGCAAATGAAGCATGCTGTTTCGGTCTAGTTGGGCAATCCTTTGCATAGTGACCAAACTTGTCACATTTGAAGCACTATAGGTGGGAAAGATCTTTCTTCTTCTTAGATGGAGGAGCACCATCAGATCTTCTATCTTTATTCCTCTTGAAGTAGCCTTTCTTTCCTTCTCTTCCTTTCTTCTTCGAGGATTGAGCGGTAAGTACATGAATTTCCTCATTGGTAGGACTTTGTCGATTTCCTCTTGTTGCTAATCTTGATTCCTCTTGAATGCAATTTGCTCTCAAGCGATCAAACTTAGGTAGCTTTGATCTCGCACTAATGCCTTGGATATATGGTTCCCAAGATTTAGGTAGACCATTAAGAGCCAACATTGCCAAATCCTTATCATCAACCATATACCCAATGGTAGAGAGCTGATCTCTCAATTCAGTGATCTTCATGAAGGACATGACAGAATCTCCCTTTGCCATCTTGACATGATGAAGTTGTTGCTTTAGGGCAAGAGCTTTGCTTGTGTTATTGAACTCATACATTTCCTCCAAGGTTTTGAACATTTCTTTTGCTTTCTTCAACTTGGAGATAATTGGCACAAGGTGGTCCTTCACCAAATCAACCAAAATATTTTTCGCCTTGGTGCAATTCTTCTTCCATTGAGGCTTTTCATTTTCATCAGAAGGTTCAGGAACTTTGTCTTCCATGAACTCAACAATCTCATTTTCTTCCTATGCAAGCATCACTCTAAACTTCCAAGAGGTGAAGTTGGAAGCACCTTCAAGCCTATCTTCGATCTTGAGCCCGTTCACCATTTGCAAAGATAAGGTAGATGTAAGAAGGTGAGAACAAGAGTGGATGAAAGTGCTGTTTATATAAATCTGATCACGATCTTTTTCAAACCCACTCTGATACCATGTTAGTTTTTATGATCAGATATTCAATAATCAGAAATGCAGCAAATAAGACAATGAACACAACAAGATACCTTGGGAAAACCCTCCAACTTGAGGGAGAAAAACCCAGCAAATATATCTCTTATATATTGAAGTAATAAGAG
Organism: Sequoiadendron giganteum; assembly: GCA_007115665.2. Taxonomy (NCBI): domain Eukaryota; kingdom Viridiplantae; phylum Streptophyta; class Pinopsida; order Cupressales; family Cupressaceae; genus Sequoiadendron; species Sequoiadendron giganteum. The sequence continues at coordinate 382,240,393 of CM021102.1, forward strand.
CAGAAATCTGCTTACAACTCAGGCACAACACAATGCCGATTTTGATACAATGAATAATCGCACCTCTCCTAGATGCAATTACAAATGAATATGTTTCTCCTTGAAATCGATCTGTTGTAGAAAAATGACGATCTGCTGCTCAGGTGCAAACTTCTATGAATGCGAATTATAATGAGATGAACTTGATGATCAACATGAATGAAAGGATCTCATATATATACAAATATGTGGAGAGGTCGCACCCCTTCATGGTAGAAAGTCGGCTACCAAGGAATACGTCTCTTATGAAGTGGCGCGATTATCAAGGAGAGGTTGGCCCATAATTAATATTCATTTATTCTCCAAGTGAAGCGCCTCTTCACTAATAACGTCTCCAATAAATTAAATAGCCGATAAGGCTACATTTATCAGCTATTTAATTTATTGCTTTATAATTCGTGGCTGGATGTAGAGGCCCAACACTGTCAATAACATCAACACATACCAACAAATGTGGCAAGGGAAAATCTCTAGTTGCGACTAAGAAACTCTCCTAAATACATACAAAGTGCCATGGAGACATTTTGCAACAAAATCTCATTACAATATGAATCTTATTCTATTCCACGAGTCTGCAATTTCTCAATAAACTGGACTGCAGCATTAATGGATGCCTTGCAATTTCCTTGGTGTTTGAAGAACACACCATGTCAACCCTAATCGTTGTGCACTGTAGCAACTCAAAATGGATGGTAGAAGAGAAATCGTGCCCAAAATGGATGCCTAAGATCATCAAAAATTCCCCTACATTGAATGCAGGTAGTTGGGAGAAATGTTGCCATTAATGTGAGTTGGTGGGAGTAATACGTCATCAAAACATTAAAATTATAGCAATCCCAAAATGGCCCAGCCTTGTTGGTCATCAAACATCAAGTTTGACATCTATCGCTAAACAATCGGGCCCCAAAACAATGAAGAGGACTTGGGTGAATTGCGAAGGGGAGACTTGGGGGATCAGGAATCGAGATAAATGATTACTGCATGATGAAGAAGATGGTAAGGATTAAGGATGATGATTGATTTCTGAAGTCCGAAATTTCAAGACTTGGATAGATTTTGAAGGATTTCATCGAAGCTTCGGAGATTGGTGGAAAGAAGGGAAAAGGAAACATGAAAGGGATAAAGGTTAAGAGTTAAGGCCGATGATCGAAACCCGAAACATTTATACTTAGGCGATTTTGATGAATTATGAAGGGGAGAGAAGAAGAGCTTGGTAGTGAGAGAAATGGTATGAGATCATGCAGACAACCAAAAACCCAAAAGCTTGATAAATACAACTCTTAGCCATTTTGGATTTTATAAGGCAAAATTCAAGCAAGGTGACCCATATAAGATCTCTTTCATCTGTTATCAACTTGGGTAAAAAGGATTAAGGCACAAGAAAGGGGAAGGGACTCAGGCAAAAAGAGGATCTGTAAATCTAAGTCCCAACAGTGGCTTTGGTTGGGGAAGTGTGCCTCTTGCAGGCACAATGAGAATCCAAAATCTTTGGGCAGATCAAAACTAGGAACAACAAGAAATGAGACTGACACATAGAGGACAACAACATATGTACAAGAAAAGGCAATATATACAAAGAAGGACAACCTGTAGCCAATGACATGAAGGCACTTGAATTTGAAGGTATGGCTACACAAACTTACCACATTATTTTGTAGGTCAGACCTTGCATGAATACCCATGGCACTTGGCCATGGACAAGCTGTTGCATCCATTTGCCTCTGTGAAAGACAAGCCTGTTGAAGGAACTGATTTCCCTCAACCCAAAATTGTTTCCTTCATAAGGCTGCGACAATTGCAATCTTCTCCAATTAAGCATAAATCTGTGATTTCCATTGAACAAGTGAAGACATCCTCCACTATGGACCTCATAATTGTATGGCAACCACATAAGACTAGCCACCACATTGCCTAGAATTGCATTCTTCATTTTTGTAGTAGCTAGGGGCAACAATTGAAAACTTAGATCAGCAGTAGCACCAACAAAAACTTTGGTATTTTCATACCTGCTAACCTCCATGGGTGAATTGAGGCAAAAAGAAAACACCTCCAATTCACACGGCAAAGAAAAACATGCCTCTTCATACTATTGACCTGCAGAAGGAAATTCATCTTCTAGTGAGTCAAACTGAAAATTTTGAAGCTCTAGCATATAAGAAATTTGAGCAGTAGGCTAATCAATAGCCTCAAGACCATCTTGCTGCTCAACACCATCATAAGAAGCATGTTGGGCCCAATTGAAACACTCGAACTCAAGCACATTGTCATCCTTGCTATAAGAAGCTACATCTTCATTACAAAGGAAAGCCTCATATTCAATTTCACTTGCCTCTGGGACAACTTGAAGCCAACATACCTCGTTGTCATCTATGTTGATGCAAACTTCATCAGCACAACCACTAAAATCATGAGACACTTCGTGTGAAGAACTACACTCTTCAAATTGTCTTTCAGTTTCAAGTTCATTTTGGCAATCTGCTGTGATATATGTGCTGCAAAAAACAGACCTGTGGCACACCTCTTCTTCCACACTCAACTCAGCATCAATTTCATATGACCCTTTTGAAGTGCATTGTGCATGAGGAAGAAAACATGTTGCACACCAAAGAAAGAGGTTCTCATATGCATCCATACGATGACCAACATCACATTCCTCAAGTGCAAACTCTTCAAAACCAATATCATCCATTGTATAAATACTCATTTCTGCATGTTCATCTTCATGTACAGCTGTGCCTAATCTATCCTCATGCGAACAATCAATCACTTCAAAATCAGAAACATAGACAAAGGAAGGAAAAAGATCAAACAAGAAGGTAGCTTCTTGTTCACCACTTGCAACATCAACATGAGCATGCTCTGTATAATCAGCTATTGGAGTTGATTCGTCTAATGAATCTCTTGCATACACATCCTTTTCACTGTCCACATTGCTGCGACAAACAAGGTCATACTCCTCATTCTCAAGCTGAAAATCATCATTGATTTCTTCATTATTAACAACCTCAGATGACTGATCTAGTTGAAGGTCGGTGCAAACATTGTCATCCTTATCTGTATTGTTGTCTTGCAGTGCACCAACACCCACCACGCCTGCTAACACAATCATCATTTGATATTGTGCTTCTACTTGATGCCATCTTTGTATAGTCACTATCATCAACAACAGGTTTCACCATCAACAACTTTTGTTCTCAAGGAAAAAGATTTTGCAATCATATCCCTTCTTAGATCATCAATGAAATCAAGGAACTTGTATGCCTACTGCATGTTAATCAATTTGAGTTTTTCCCGTATTGACCCAGAACCTAGAGAAAAATCATAGGCTCCAAGAAAAATGTCAATACATGCAGGCATGTTAGGTCTGCAATTTTCTGGGATCATGGAGAGAGCAACAACAAACCTATGACTGAACTCCATGCTGGACTCTCCCTCTTGCCATTTGATATTTTCCAATTCTTCAACAAGAATAGTAGGGTCTGGAAAGAACTCTTCTTCGAACACAGCCACAAGTTGGTTCTAGGAAGCAAAGGAATACTTTGGGAAACCATCTTACCAATTCTTTGCCCTTCCATTCAATGACCTAACAAAGAATCTCATCCACATGTCTTCATCTTCAAACTGATATTTTTCCATGAAATCTGAAAATGCCCTGACAAATGTGTCCCCTTGACAGACATCATACCCATCAAATCTTGGCATCAATCGGTAGATTGAAAACCTCATCGTTTGTCTTTCATAGTTAACCCAAGAAAGGTCAAGCTGCATATAGATGGGATCAAGAGGGACAACAGGGGATTGAAAACTTCCTTTTCCATAATAACAGGGTGTCTCTGTGATTGTTGATCCTTGATTCTTTCTTGACACTCCATTTCAAACTCAAGATGCCTATCCACCATCAACTTCTTTTTAAGTATGAATGCTTGTATGTCTGAATGTGAAGCCTTCCTATTGTTGATGTTATAGCAGCTTAGGGCTGCACTTCATTGCACACGCCTCAAGAAGGAAGCATAAATTAAATGGTAGCCATTCGGCTATTTAATTTATGTTAATAACAATTAAACAAACATAAAGGGCCAACCCTATAGTGGTTCGCATGAATTGTTTATTGCTTGGGCCGACCTACCTTGTAAATATCATTTATTATGTTTTCTCTTAGAGGGCCGACCTAAGTTGAGGAGGCGCCTAAATTGTATATATACAAGGTCTTCTCTTGTCATTGTATTCATTAAAAAGTTCATCAAGTAAATTTGCAATTAGAGCAGAAGTTCGCACCTTCATAGTAGCAGTCGAAATTCAAGGAAGATCACATTCATTTGTATATCTTGCATCAAGGAGAGGTGCGATTTCATTGTATCTATTATTGGCCATTGTTGGGCCTAAGTTGTAAGCAGATTTTTGCTCCTGTTCTACCTTATATAAGAGAATCATTTGCTGGGTTTTTCTCCCTCAAGAGGAGGGTTTTCCCAAGGTATCTTGCTGTGTTTATTGTCTTATGTGTTGCAATATTTTAAGTGCTTTCAGTTGTGTTATCTGATCTATAAAACACTAACATGGTATCAGAGCAGGTGTGAAAAAGATCATGATCAGATTTAGTTTACAACACTCACTCTAATTTTTTTCAGTCTATCTCCTAATTCAAATTTCAAGATGGCGAATGGTCTGAAAATTGAGGATAGATTCGAAGAGTTTCGAACTACACATCATGGAGGTTCAGGATCATGCTCACATTGGAAGAGAATGATTTGGCTGAGTTTGTTAAAACAAAAGTTCCCAAACCTGAGGAGGAAGAAGAGAAGTTGCAGTGGAGGAAGAAAGATACTAGGGCAAAGAAAGTATTGGTTGATTCCGTCAAGGATCATGTTGTACCAATTGTCTTCAAGTTGGATACAGCAAAAGAGATGTTTACAACTTTGGAAGAGATGTATGAAATCAACAACACCAGTCGAGCACTTGCACTAAAGCAACAACTGCATCATGTGAAAATGGCGAAAGGAGAATCTGTAATCACTTACTTCATGAGGATTTCAGAGATAAGAGATCAACTCTCCACAATTGGTCACATGATTGATGACAAAGACTTGACTATGCTTGCTCTCAATGGTCTTCCGCTTTCATGGGAGTCATTTATTCAAGGAATCAGTGCAAGATCTAAACTTCCCAAGTTTGATCGATTGAGGATTGACTGCATTCAAGAGGAGTTGAGACTAACGGCTAGGGGCATTGGTCAAAGTTCAAAGAATGAAGAAATTCATGTTCTTGCCTCTCATTCATCGAAGAAAGGAAAAGGTTTCAAGAAAGGGTTCTTCAAAAGGAATCAAGAAAATGGAAATGATGGTGCTCCTGCCTTCAAAAGGAAACGTGACATGTCCAAGATTCAATGCTTTCGTTGTGATAAGTATGGTCACTTTGCGAAGGAATGTCCTCTCAGACCTAAGTAGTAGGTTGCCACCGCAAATGTTGAAGAAGTTGCTCCGCAGAAGGACTCCAATGATTATCTGTTCTATTCAGCCTTGTCAAGCAATGTATCTACCGATGCCAACACTTGGCTGATTGACAGTGGTGCCTCTAGACACATCATCGGTTTCAGGGGACACCTTTCAAACTTAGTGGAAAGTAACTCTAGTGATCAAGTCGTTATTGGAGACGATGCTAGATATTCTGTGAAAGGAGTTGGAAACTCCACTCTTCACCTAGATTCCGGGATCTCATTGGAGTTGAATGATGTACTATTCATTCCAGGGATAAAGAGGAATCTTGTCTCCATTTCAGCATTAGAAGACGAGGGTTATCAAGTTGCATTTTCTAAAGGCAAAGTTCTTATATGGGCAAAGAACTCCAACTTCAAAACTGCTCAAGTAATTGGAGTTAGACATGAATGTCTCTACAGGCTATGCACTCGTCCCCTTCAAGCACTTGTGCATAACGGTTCTAGCATGTGCGATCTTTGGCATCGAAGATTGGCTCACATTCACTTTCGAGCATTACCTATCATGGAGAAGATGGTCATCGGTCTTCCAAAATTCAACTAGGAACATGAAGGTACATGCAAAGGATGCGCCCTAGGCAAGAATACAAAAGGTACGTTTCATTCTAGTGAAGTAGATCTAAATGTATTCTTGATCTCATTCATTTTGATTTATGTGGTCCAATGTTTATTGGATCTTCTAGTGGTTTCTTGTATTACATTATTTTTATTGATGATTACTCTAGAAAGACTTGGATTTATTTCTTGAGATCTAAAGAATTTGAAGAAGTATTAGAAAGATTCAAAGAATTCAAGGCATAGGCTGAAAACCTGTCTGGAAAAAGGATCAAGGTCTTGAGATCCGATAATGGTGGAGAATACACCTCTGGCACATTTCGTGATTTCTATATTGAAGCAGGGATTAAGAGGGAGTTCAGTGTTCCCTATAATCCACAACAAAATGGTATTGCTGAAAGGAAAAATAGGTCTATTGTGGAAGCAGTAAAAGCTATGATCCATGATCAAGATCTACAAATCTCTTTTTGGGCTAAGGCATCTAGGATAGCTGTCTATGTTCAGAACAGGAGTCCCCACAGGATCTTGGAGAATAAAACTCCTGAAGAAGCATTCTTAGGGGTGAAACCAGAAGTTAGCCATTTGAGGATCTTTGGTTGTCCAGTATATGTTCATATTCCAAAGGAAAAGAGAACAAAGTTAGAACCTTCTAGGAAGAAGGGAATTCTGGTGGGCTACAGTGAGACATCAAAAGCCTACAAAATCTACATTCTAGGTCAGAAGTCTATTGAGATCAATAGAGATGCCACATTTGAGGAAGATGTTGCCTTCAGAAGATCCAAGGGCACTCCTATGGAGATCGATGAAGAAGAACCTCCTCAAGATATGGAAGTTGACCATATTCTTGAGAATCAGAAGGAGGTTCCAGAACCTAAAGAAGATGATGATCTAGTTGAACCCTTGGATCCTATTGATGGGCCTTTAGATATTGTGATTGGAAAGAAAAGGCCTCTTTGGGCTCGTAGGACAATGCAGGAGGCAAAAAGTTTTGCAGCCCCAAGAGGAGCTTTCAGAGAAAGCAAGAGACTTCATAAGTTCTCTAGTTATGTTGCCTTGATGAGTCAGATCATTGAGTCAGAGCCTTCAAACGTCAAAGAAGCTTCTAGTCAACAAGTATGGAAGGATGCCATGACTGAGGAGTATCAGTCCATACTTAAGAACGATGTTTGGGATATAGTTTCTAGACCCAAAGGCAAATCTGTGGTGTCTTCTAAATGGCTCTTCAAAATCAAGCATGCAGCCGATGGGAGCATTGAGAAGCACAAGGCTAGATTTGTGGCTAGAGGGTTCTCTCAAAAAGAGGGAGTTGACTATGAAGAAACCTTTGCTCTTGTGGCTCGATATACATCTGTCAGAACCATCATTGCTATTGCTGCATCTAGAGGATGGAAGATTCACCAAATGGATGTAAAGACAGCCTTTCTGAATGGTGTAATAGAAGAGGAGGTTTACATTGAGCAACCCGAAGGATTTGAGGTGCATGGGAAGGAGTCTCATGTTTGCAAGCTGAAGAAGGCCCTGTATGGTCTTAAGCAAGCTCCTCGTGCTTGGTACGAAAGGATTGATCAGTATCTATTGAGTCTGGGTTTCTCAAAGAATGATGCAGATTCTAACCTCTACTTCAAGGTAGTAAATGGTGAAGCTTTGATTTTGGTTTTATATGTTGATGATCTGATTATCACTGGTGAGGAACATCTAATTCTAAAATGCAAGAAGGAGTTAGCTTCAGAGTTTGAGATGAAGAATCTAGGTCTCATGCATTACTTCCTTGGCTTAGAAGTTTGGCAAAAGCCAAATGAGATGATTCTAAGTCAAGGCAAGTATACTATTGACATTCTCAAAAGGTTTGGTATGATCAACTGCAAACCTATGTCTACACCCATGGAGACTAATCTAGATAAGTTGAAGGAGGCTGCAGCTAGTTCAGATCCAGTGGATTCTACTATGTATAGGCAGTTGATTGGTTCATTGATGTATCTAGTTAACACTAGACCTGACATCTGCTATGCAGTGAGTGCACTTAGCCAGTTTATGTGTGAACCAAGGCAAATACATCTTGTTGCAGCTAAACATATCTTGAGATACTTGCGTGGCACAATTGGATATGGACTGAGATATTCTTTAGGTGAGTACTTGGAGTGACATGGCTTTACTGATTCTGATTGGGCAGGATGTGTCTCAGATCGAAAGAGTACCTTTGGTCGTTGCTTCAGTTTGGGTTCTGCTATGATTTCTTGGTGTAGCAGGAAACAGTCATCAGTGGCTTTGAGTACAACTGAGGCAGAATACATTGCAGCTTGTGTAGTAGCTCGTGAGGCAGTGTGGCTTCGTAAGCTCCTTGCAGGATTGTTTGAACAATCAATGGAGCCTACCATTAGACACTGTGATAACCAGAGCTATGTAAAGCTTTTTGTCAATCCTGTGTTTCATGACAGAACAAAGCATGTTGAAATCATGTATCATTATATTAGAGATATGGTACTAAGGAAAGTTATACAGTTGAGGTATATCAACACTGATGAGCAAACGTCAAACATTCTCACCAAGCCTCTCTCCATAATCAAGTTTCTGTACTTTCGAGAAAAGCTTGGTATGGTGGAGAATGCAGCCTTGACTGAGAAAGAGTCTCAGTATCAGTGATCCTTAAATTAGTAATGCATTTCTCTATTGAGAGATATTTGAGGTGTAAGCCCTTGGTAATGCATTTCTCTATTGAGAGAGATTTGAGGTGCAAGTCCTTGGTAGTGCATTTCTCTTCGAGATTTGAGGTGAAAGCCCTTGTTGAGAGAGATTTGAGGTGCAAGCCCTTGATAATACATTTCTCTATTGAGAGAGATTTGAGGTGCAAGTCCTTGGTAGTGCATTTCTCTTCGAGATTTGAGGTGAAAGCCCTTGTTTCCACCCTCTAGGAGAGCCATGGTGGATGTCATGTGTGTGACTCCATGACAACATCACGTGAGGGAATCCATGATGATCTACTTGTGCTTATGTATCACCCTCTGGAGGAGCCATGGTGAAAGTCACATTGAGGTGACAACATCACATTAAGTGATGAGCACTTGTATATACCATCTATGGAGGTAGCCATGATGGTTGATATCACGATGAGGTGATATTCTATTTGTTTTCATATTGATATGATGTGTCGTGTGCAGGTGGAAGTATCATCCCTAGCTGAGAGGGAGTGTTGATGTTATAGTAGCTTAGGGCTGCACTTCATTGCACACGCCTCAAGAAGGAAGCATAAATTAAATGGTAGCCATTCGGCTATTTAATTTATTTTAATCAATTAAACAAACATAAAGGGCCGACCCTATAGTGGTTCGCATGAATTATTTATTGCTTGGGCCGACCTACCTTGCAAATATCATTTATTATGTTTTCTCTTAGAGGGCCGACCTAAGTTGAGGAGGCGCCTAAATTGTATATATACAAGGTCTTCTCTTGTCATTGTATTCATTAAAAAGTTCATCAAGTAAATTTGCAATTAGAGCAGAAGTTCGCACCTTCATAGCAGCAGTCCGAATTCAAGGAAGATCACATTCATTTGTATATCTTGCATCAAGGAGAGGTGCGATTTCATTGTATCTATTATTGGCCATTGTTGGGCCTAAGTTGTAAGCGGATTTCTGCTCTTGTTCTACCTTATATAAGAGAATCATTTGCTGGGTTTTTCTCCCTCAAGAGGAGGGTTTTCCCAGGGTATCTTGCTGTGTTTATTGTCTTATGTGTTGCAATATTTTAAGTGCTTTCAGTTGTGTTATCTGATCTATAAAAACTAACACCTATGTGTTGGGCTGTAAGAAGAACAGGGTGATTCATCCTCATAATATTCTTGGACATGCATCCTATCATACTTCCTAGGGTTTTAATCATATGATACATTTATTGAAGTATCCCTAGGATATATGTATCCATTCTAGCTCATCATGGCTAGTTACAATTAATTATGCAGGCTAGAAAAGAGAGGAGAAAGAAAAGTGTGTCTTTACCAAGGAAGAAACCATATTGTGAATTGGAAGAAAATAGAGTACCAAATACTTAGCTGCAATCTCTTGATATGTGTTTGTGAAGAATGAACAACATCAACAACATCTACGTTCTTTGACAGTAGAGTCGGCTGCCATGTCCCCCAAAATTATAGCATTAAGATATAAAGCATTGAAATCGAGATAAACAAAATACATATTAAAACATTAACTATTTAATATTATTATAATTATAATTATCAAAGATAATATTATAATTATAAATGTAAATATAATATCGTAATTACCAAAATATAAATATTAAATAGTATAATCATTATAATATATTAACGTGAAATATCTAATATATCAAAGATTGTAATATATTAAAAAATAACAATATTGACAATTTATTTATTTTTTGATCGGTGATAAGGTCATATTCTATTGATTTCAGGATTTGTCCTGCCCAGAAACAGGGATGGTGACATGGGGCACCATCTACCCGAGAAAAGGACTTCAACAGAAAAACTAATTTCCAATACAAACACACCTAATCCCCCAAAATGACAACAAAACATTTCACATGCGTCCTTTACATTTGGTTCCTCCCTTTGTCTGTGACCGGAGGACCATGTCAAAGGTTTCCTTTTTTCCTTTCTTTTCTCTCTTCCCCTTCACAACTTGCCATCCTTCCTCCATCCTTTCAGCTTTCTTATGCCATTCCTGTTAGTGTTTCTTAGATCAGATTGTATAATGAAAGCACTTAAAAGAATTGCAACACATAAGACAATGAACACACAAAGATACCTTGGGAAAACCCTCCTCTTGAGGGAGAAAAACCCAGCAAATGAATCTCTTCTATAATATAGAACAATGGCAGAAATCTGCTTACAACTCAGGCCCAGCAATGGCCAATAATGAATGTAATGAGGTCGCACCTCTCCTAAATGCACAAGATACAAATGAATGAATTCTTCCTTGAAATTGGACTGCTGCTAAGAAGTGCGAATTCTCTTTTTGAAGAATAATGCGAACTTGCTTGAAATCGAATTGACTTACAATGACAAAATGACCTTGTACTTATACAACACAAGGCGCCTCTTCACTTAGGTCAGCCTTTTTGGAGAAACATAATAAAAGATAAAATACAATTGAGGTCGGCCCAAACAATAATAGATAAATGCGAATCAATAGGGTCGGCCCTTTATTCATTTATGTTTATTGTTTGATATAAATTAGATAGCCGAATGGCTATACATTTAATTTGCTCTTTCTTCTTGGAATTCGTGCAATGAAGTGCAGACCATAGCTGCTATAACATCAACACTCCCTCTCAGCTAGGGATGAACTTCCACCTGCACAAGACACATCATATCAGAATGAAAACAAAATAGAATATCACCTCAATGTGATATCCATAATTGTGGCTACCTCCACAGATGGTAAGAACAAGTGCTCATCACTTAATGTGATGTTCGTCACCTCAATGTGACTTTCACCATGGCTCTCCCAGAGGGTGATACACAAGGACAAATAAAAATCATCACGGATTCCCTCACGTGATGCTGTCATGGAGTCACACACATGACATCCACCATGGCTCTCCCAGAGGGTGGAAACAAGGCCTTTCACCTCAAATCTCTCTCAAATAGAGAATTGCATTAACAAGGGCTTTCACCTCAACTCTCTCTCAATAGAGAATTGCATTATCAAGGGCTTTCACCTCAACTCTCTCTCAATAGAAAATTGCATTATCAAGGGCTTTCACCTCAACTCTCTCTCAATAGAGAATTGCATTATCAAGTAAGGATCACTGATACTGAGACTCTTTATCAGTTAAGGCTGCATTCTCTACCATACCAAGTTTCTCTCGGAAGTACACAAACTTAATCCTAGCGAGAGGTTTGGTGAGAATGTCTGCCGTTTGCTCTTCAGTGCTGATATACCTCAACTGTATAGCTTTCCTTTGTACCATATCTCTAATATAGTGGTACTTGATCTCAACATGTTTTGTTCTGTCATGAAACACGGGATTGACAGAAAGCTTTACACAGCTTTGATTATCACAGTGTCTAATAGTAGGCTCCATTGATTGTCCAAACAATCCTGCAAGGAGCTTACGAAGCCACACTACCTCACGAGCTGCCACACAAGCTACTATATATTCTGCCTCAATTGTACTCAGGGCCACTGAAGACTGTTTCCTGCTACACCAAGAAATCATAGCAGTCCCCAAATTGAAGCAACAACCAAAAGTACTCTTCCGATCTGAGACACATCCTGCCCAATCAGAATCAGTAAAACCATGCAGCTCTAAATCCACACTTGAAGAATATCTCAAACCATGTCCAATTGTGCCACATAAATATCTCAGGATATGTTTAGCTGCTACAAGATGTATTTGCCTTGGTTCACACATAAACTGGCTAAGTGCACTCACTGCATAGCAGATGTCAGGTTTAGTGTTAACTAGATACATCAATGAACCAATCAACTGTCTATACATCGTAGAATCCACTGGTTCTGAACTGGCTGCAGCCTCTTTCAACTTATCTAGATTAGTCTCCATGGGTGTAGACATAGGTTTGCAGTCAATCATACCAAACCTTTTGAGAATGTCAACGGTATACTTGCCTTGACTTAGAATCATCTCATCTGACTTTTTCCAAACTTCTAAGCCAAGAAAGTAATGCATGAGGCCTAGATTCTTCATCTCAAACTCTAAAGCTAATTCCTTCTTGCATTTTAGAATTAGATGTTCTTCACCAGTGATAATCAAATCATCAATATATAAAATCAGAATCAAAGCCTCACCCTTTACTACCTTAAAGTAGAGGTTAGAATCTGCATCATTCTTTGAGAAGCCCAAGCTCGATAGATACTGATCAATCCTTTCGTACCAAGCACGAGGAGCTTGCTTAAGACCATACAAGGCCTTCTTCAGCTTACAAACATGAGACTCCTTTCCATGTACCTCAAATCCTTCAGGTTGCTCAATGTAAACCTCTTCTTCTATCACACCATTTAGAAAAGCTGTCTTTACATCCATTTGGTGAATCTTCCATCCTCTAGATGCAGCAATAGCAATGATGGTTCTGACAGACATATAACGAGCCACAGGAGCAAAAGTTTCTTCATAGTCAACTCCCTCTTTCTGTGAGAACCCTCTAGCCACAAATCTTGCCTTGTGATTCTCAATGCTCCCATCAGCTGCATGCTTGATTTTGAAGAGCCACTTAGAAGACACCACAGATTTGCCATTGGGTCTAGGAACTATATCTCAAACATCGTTCTCAAGTATGGACTGATATTCCTCAGACATGGCATCTTTCCATACTTGTTGACTAGAAGCTTCATCAACACTTGAAGGCTCTGACTCAATAATCTGACTCATCAAGGCGACATAACTAGAGAACTTGTGAGGTCTCTTGCTTTCTCTGAAAGCTCCTCTTGGAGTTGCAAAACTTGCTGCTTCCTGCATTGTCCTACGAGCCCAAAGAGGTCTTTTCTTTCCAATCACAATATCTAGAGGCCCATCAATAGGATCCAAAGGTTCAACTGGATCAACATCTTCTTTAGGTTCTGGAGCCTCCTTCAGGTTCTCTGGAATATGATCAACTTCCATATCTTGAGGAGGTTCTTCTTCATCAATCTCCATAGGAGTGCCTTTGGACCTTCTGGAAGCAATATCTTCCTCAAATGTGACATCTCTAGTAATCTCAATAGACTTCTTTCCTGGTATGAATATCCTGTAAGCTTTTGATGTCTCACTGTATCCTACAAGAATCCCTTTCTTCCCAGAAGGTTCTAGCTTTGTTCTCTTCTCCTTTGGAATATGAACACAGACTGGACAACCAAATATCCTCAAATGACTAACTTCAGGTTTCACACTTGAGAATGCTTCTTCAGGAGTTTTATTCTCTAAGATCCTATGGGGACTCCTGTTTTGAACATAGACGGCTGTCCTCGATGCTTCTGCCCAAAGAGAGATTTGCAGGTCTTGATCATGGATCATAGCTTTCACTGCTTCCGCAATAGACCTATTCTTTCTTTCAACAATACCATTTTGTTGTGGATTATAGGGAACACTGAACTCCCTCTTAATCCCTGCTTCAATACAAAAATCTCGAAATGTGCCAGAGGTGTATTCTCCACCATTATCGGATCTTAATACCTTGATCCTTTTCCCAAACAGGTTTTCAACCTGTGCCTTAAATTCTCTGAATCTTTCTAATACTTCTTTAGATTCTTTAGATCTTAGGAAATAAATCCAAGTCTTTCTAGAGTAATCATCAATAAAAATAATATAATACAAGAAACCACTAGATGATGCAATAGACATTGGACCACACAAATCAGAATGAATAAGATCAAGAATACATTTAGATCTATTTTCACTAGTATGAAACGTACCTTTTGTGTTCTTGCCTAGGGCGCATCCCTTGCATGTACCTTCGTGTTCTTGATTGAATTTTGGAAGATCAGTGACCATCTTCTCCATGATAGGTAGAGCACAAAAGTGAATGTGGGCCAATCTTCGATGCCAAAGATCGCACACGCTGGAGCTGTCATGCACAAGCGCTTGAAGAGGGCGAGTGCATAGCCTGTAAAGACATTCATGTCTAACTCCAATCACTTGAGCAGTCTTGAAGCTAGAGTTCTTTGCCCATATAAGAACTTTGCCTTTAGAGAAGGCAACTTGATAACCCTTGTCTTCCAATGCTGAAATTGAGACAAGGTTCCTCTTTATCCCTGGAACGAACAGTACATTATTCAACTCTAATGAAATCCTGGAATCCAAGTGAAGAGTGGAGTTTCCAATTCCTTTTACAGAATATCTAGCATCGTCTCCAATAATGACTTGATCACTAGAGTTGCTCTCCACTAAATTTGAAAGGTGACCCCTGAAACCGGTGATGTGCCTAGAAGCACCACTATCAATCAACCAAGTGTTGGTGTCGGTAGAAACATTACTTGACAAGGCTGAATAGAACAAGTAATCACTAGAGTCCTTCTGAGGAGCGACTTCTTCAACATTTGCAGTGGCAACTTGTTGTTAGGTCTTTGAGGACAATCCTTTGCAAAGTGACCATACTTATCACAACGAAAACATTGAATCTTGGACATGTCTCGTTTTCTTTTGAAAGCAGGAGCACCATCATTTCCGTTTTCCCGATTCCTTTTGAAGAACCCTTTCTTGAAGCCTTTTCCTTTCTTTGACGAATGAGAGGCAAGAACCTGTAATTCTTCATTCTTTGAACTTTGACCAATGCCCCTAGCCGTTAATCTCGACTCCTCTTGAATGCAGTCAATCCTCAATCGATCAAACTTGGGAAGTTTAGATCTAGCACTGATTCCTTGAATGAACGCTTCCCATGAAAGCGGAAGACCATTAAGAGCAAGCATAGTTAGGTCTTTGTCATCAATCATGTGACCAATTGTGGAGAGCTGATCTCTTATCTCTGAAATCTTCATGAAGTATGTAATGACAGATTCTCCTTTCGCCATTTTCACATGATGAAGTTGTTGCTTCAGTGCCAGTGCTCGACTAGTGTTGTTGATTTCGTACATCTCTTCCAAGGTTGCAAACATCTCTCTTGCTGTATCCAACTTGAAGACAATCGATACAACATGATCCTTGACGGAATCAACCAATACTTTCTTTGCCCTAGTGTCTTTCTTCCTCCACTGCAATTTCTCTTCTTCCTCCTCAGGTTCAGGAACTTTTGTTTTCACGAACTCAGCTAAATCATTCTCCTCCAAAGTGAGCATGATTCTGAACCTCCATGATGTGTAGTTCGAAATCCGTTCGAGTCTATCCTCGATTTTCAGACCGTTCACCATCTTGAATTTGAGAAATAAGAGATAGACTGAAAAAGAATAAAGTGAGTGTTGCACACTAAATCTGATCACGATCTTTTTCACACCCGCTTTGATACCATGTTAGTGTTTCTTAGATCAGATTGTATAATGAAAGCATTTAAAAGAATTGCAACACATAAGACAATGAACACACAAAGATACCCTGGGAAAACCCTCCTCTTGAGGGAGAAAAACCCAGCAAATGAATCTCTTCTATAATATAGAACAATGGCAGAAATCTGCTTACAACTCAGGCCCAGCAATGGCCAAGAATGAATGTAATGAGGTCGCACCTCTCCTAAATGCACAAGATACAAATGAATGAATTCTTCCTTGAAATCGGACTGCTGCTAAGAAGTGCGAATTCTGCTCTTGAAGAATAATGCGAACTTGCTTGAAATCGAATTGACTTACAATGACAAAATGACCTTGTACTTATACAACACAAGGCACCTCTTCACTTAGTTCGGCCTCTTTGGAGAAACATAATAAAAGATAAAATACAATTGAGGTCGGCCCAAACAATAATAGATAAATGCGAATCAATAGGGTCAGCCCTTTATTCATTTATGTTTATTGTTTGATATAAATTAGATAGCCGAATGGCTATACATTTAATTTGCTCTTTCTTCTTGGAATTCGTGCAATGAAGTGCAGACCATAGCTGCTATAACATCAACAATTCCATAGATGTGTCTTGCTGTGGCCTAGCCTCTTCATGTACTCCGTATTCTAATTGTCCACACTAACCCTCAGAAGTGTCCTTCACCATTTTCATTCCATGAACTCTCGCCGACCCTAATTTTTCCTTGCACTCCGGGGTTTTAGCACCCCCAAGACTTTGTTCAACCAAAGGTTCATACACCTTTTTTGCATCGGCACTACTCTTAGTAGGCCCCTTTGTTTGTCCTGTCCCTCCCACTTGCATTGAGGCCCCATTCGGCTGTTGTGATTCCGAATGACTCACAACCTGAGAGTAGCTCATGCCTTGCTCTTCCTTCTTCGCACCTTGTTTCTCCACCGCATAATGTCGGCGAGACACATCCTTCCACCAAGTTGCTGATTTGGGCACCCAGGGCTTTACACATTGCACAGCCTTATGCCCAGTTTGAAAACACCTTCTGCAACGAAAAGAGACACCTTCATAGTCCAAAGGCTGCCTCCAGCATCCTTTGGAGGTGTTGATTGAAATCTCTTTTGGAAGATTCTTTGTTACATCCATTTCCACTAAGATCCAGGCATATGTGGAGTGCATTAGATTTGAGGAATCATCATCAATCATAGAAAAATTCCCTAAGGAGTTTCCTATAACCTCCAAACAGGAATCAAACCAAAGGTGAAGAGGAAAGTTTGGAAGTCTCACCCACAATGGCACTTTCTCAAATTTCTCAGTGTTCGGGTTAAAGGCTGGGTGCCATGGTTTCAAAGACAGAGCAAACTTTTCCTCCCAACTCCAGAAATAATCACACAAAATTTTATTTGTCTTTCACAGATTCAAAGACAACAATAAAAAAACCTCTTGAAATTGGGTAGATTTGAATAGAACCCTCTACCACAGGCTCCCAATGTTCAGAAATCCATTTGTGGAGGTCACAAAGATGAGGCCAAAAACCCTTGAAACGCCCAATCAATCCTAATTCTGAGAAGACATTAACATTGTGATTTACCTCGTTGTCAAGTTTGGCCTGCAATGAAACCGACGCAGCTGAAGCCTTCTTTGTTTTCCCCAGTTGGATTCTGCCACTGCCTTCATTACTGTGACCTGCTGCCCCCCGTTTCTCCTTCGTTTACCCTGATCTTGACTTTTTCTTCCCATTTCCTTCAGCCTTCACCTCCGCGGCTCTGCTCGCCGTTTGGTTTTCCTCCGGCGTGTCCTGCCCTATCGGAGTCCTAGCATTCGCTTCCAACGGCTCCATTTTTCGCAATATTGACAATTTATTATACTTTAATGATTATACAAAATACTAAAAATACCAATAAATAAACATCAAAATAAATAAAAAGAACAAATGACAACTATGAAAACCCAATCAGCTCCTAAACACAGCAACTAAGACACAGCAATTACAATTGATTAAAATGGATCAACCTTAGGCATGTACCGGTTCAAAGGGAGCAACTATGTCATAAAGACACGTCCCTAGTCAAAGGGATGAGAACAACTTTTGGTGATCGGGCTATAATAGGAGAGTCAACTCAAGACCAAAGGCATTGATCAAGGTGTGAATAAATAAAGAAAATATCTAAACATATTCTAATTGTAGAAAATAAAGGAAAGATACTAAAACATATTCAAACTGATGTGTGAATAAAGAAGAACATCGGAATATATCCTGCACAAAAAGAAACACCGAATCACTTCAAAGGAAGATATTCTAGTCTAAACAGAACTTGGAATAAGCAAGTATATATTAAACATATTCCAAAGAACTACCGATAGAGGGAGGCCAATCTAAAGGTAAAAACATAAAGAGAGGAAGTAAATAGGAATGGCTGTAGGGTGAAAAAGATAATAACTATATATATAACACCTGCAGATCTGAGGTATATAAAGGGCAGATATAAAGGGAATAGAATATGGCAGTGATATATATATCTCTTTAATAGGCAGATCTTAAGTGCTCATAAGGAGGCCTGGGTACATCAAGTCAGGCTGCTTAAATAACCAATAGGCATTCAGAAAACAGCACCATCAATTGCATGCATAAAAACAGATAGATTAATCAAGAACTACTCCCTATTCATAGTGTATATTCTGCATTCTTAATATCACTGAAATTTGCAGATTACATATATAGCCACCAGGATTAGTAACAGAAAATTAGTATTACTCCTCTTCACCAAATTATCCATCATCATTGTCAATAAATACAAAGGCTGATTCTCAGGTTAAGGGAGTCTTACTCTTGAAGGCTATCATTTAGAACTACTATTGAAACCATTAAGTCTAGACCCATTTGAGTATTTCATTTTGAAGATTAAAGCAAATTCAAGGTACATCCCAAAGGGGACATTGCATCACCACCTCAATGATATGAGGAAATCCTTGAAGCACAAAAACCTTCAAGGCACCAAAACGATTCTGGATTGTAGCCACCAACAAAGTCTTCACATTCTTTTCAACCCAACAACCCTTGTCCTTTTTCAGGCGCCATTCTATTGGGTGTAAGTTGATGGGATGCCAACTTCAACACACAACATAATGCAAATAACAAACTTATATACCACCAGTAATGGCATCAAACCACCTTCAGGTTCTCCTTGACAATGATGCCATTATGTCGGGTCTCAAAATCACTGCTCCACTTCCAAGAGAAAAATGTCACTCACAAGGCCAAGGTTGTCATCATGCAAGTGAAATTAGCTCATCAACAGACTATGGAGGGATAATGGCCAACTCTATGAGAGTGGGTTAGATTTCCTACACTTCGAGCTCAACTTAGACTCAAGAGGGTGTTTCTAGGGGTATACCTTAACAGGTATTGAAATCACATAAAATGATCAATTAATGAGACAAGAACAGCCAAACCCAACTTGATATCTTAGCCCCAAATACTGTCACTAGACTAAGAACAATTGGCTACATATAACCCCTATATAGCTGATTACCACTTGCAATTATGACCCACATGAGATAGTTTCCTTTGAATAGCTCTCTTGAAGATAAATCCCTGCTTATAATACTTGGTCATAATACATAAAAACTACTCCAACTCCCATACTACTGGTTTGTGTTTGATTTAATGGTGTGAAATTCAATTGTGGTTTCAAATCGGTGCCTATCTATTGGGCAACAGAATCACAACACCGAGAAGAGAACAAACAGGAACAAGAGAAAAAGCAGCTATGTATTAACATACACAAGTGAATATAAACCTTGCAGCAAAACATACTTAGTAATCCAAACACAACCACATATCTATATATAAAATTGAGAAAGATCATTACAAGCCTTGCAATGTCTTCAAAATGTTGTCACATTCATCTAACCCAATATTAAATTCATACCAGCAAATGTGGCAAGAGAAAATCTGTAGCTACTAAGAAACTCTCCTAAATACATGCAAAGTGCCATGGAGACATTCTGCAACAAAATCTCATTACAATATGAATCTTCTTCTATTGCACGAGTCTGCAATATCTCAATAAACTGGACTGTGACGTTAATGAATGCCCTGCAATTTCCTTGGCATCTAAATAACACACTATGAATCAATCTCCTTTTAAAACGAGACAAAACTTTGACATATACACCCAAGCGCTCAACCCTAATTGCTGCACACTGTAGTAGCTCAAAATGGATGGCAGAAGAGAAATCGCACCCAAAAAGGACTCCTAAGATCATCAAAAATCCCCTACATTAAATGCAAGTAGTTGGGAGAAATGTCGCCATTAATGCGAGCTGGTGGGAGCAATACGTTTTCATCGAAATAACTCCCTGAAGCTCATACTTAATGGTTCTTTGCAGCTTATCAACCTTATCAATCATTTGATTGCAACTACAAAGTCACAAAGACCCATAATAAGCACATACAAAACACTAAAATCCACCAAATTCATCCAATTTCATGTGTTTTAAAGCATTGTGGGTTTTTGGGTTCCAAGGGAACTTAAGGGTTTGGAACTAGATCCAAAGGTGTATGGAAAACCTGCCAACCCAACAAGGAACAATTGTCGTGTTGTGTTCAAGGGAAATTGGAAAGGTCAAGGAAACTGGAACGTTGGAACCAAAGTGAAAAGATGCACAATACTCCCTAAAGTCTGAAAAGGTATATCATTGTATGTAGGAATCAAATCATTGGAGAGAATTGGAATTTATGGACCTAGGTGAAAAAATGCTTAGGATCTTCGAAAATCTGAAAGTTATAAATGGAAATTCAATGTAGAGATTGAGAAAGTGGAAGGACATAGGAAAACGGGATAAAGGTTCCAAGTGCCAAAAGACTTCCGGCTTTTGAACACTCATAAGTTTTGATACTTCAAGATTTTGGGATTGAGGGAACTAAGGATCTTAGATAAAGGGGACAAAGAGAAAAGGATTCCCTCGGTCCACATTCCCAACCAAATTAGATCACGAGTTTGTGGGGACTAGAAGGACATGAAGATTGAGGACCATTTAAATGGTTTGGAACTAGAGTGAAATCCTGCAAATACTAAAATGCATTAAATTCATATGGATTCCAACTAAAAACTTTACTAAGGCATGGATTTTCTCAACATGAACAAGGATCAATATTCCAACCAATCAAAATACATGATGAAAACCTAAAACGATGAAGTTAAATTCCAAGCAGGATTTTGAATGGAAAACGCAAAAACGCAAGAGAAATAAAAAAACCAAACAAAGAAAAACGAGAAACCAACAAAACAACACAAAAGCAAAAGCAAAAACTTGTAAAACATCAAACAAACAAGAAAACATGAAAACCTACTTGGAAAACAACCAAGAAGGATGAATCTTGTGCGGGAGAAAACTGGTTCCATGAACCCTGTGAACCTTGTGGCTCAAATATAGGCAGCTGACTTGGCAAACTAGCTCAAATTCACTCGAGGATAAAAAAGTCTCTTTTTTGATCACTCAAAGCTCAAGAACACAAATTGAGGAAATAATGCCAAAAAAACAAATATATAGGCACCAGCTACCCACACATGTGCCATTAATTACACTTAGGTCCGAAAGGAATTTGGGTCTTAGAACCTTGGAACTTGGAACCAAGTCCTTGAGTATCCAAACTTCTAGAATTTTGAAAAGCAAAGAGAAAAAGACAATCGAAACAAACATGTGTAAAAAAGTCCTGAGCATAAGAATGGAACTAGTTTCCAAAGCCCAACAAAACCTCGAAAGTCTAAACTTTTAGAAAGATTTTTGGCGGGAGCGGGGGGGGAGATTTCAAAGGAACCCAAGACTAGTTTCAATGTCTATGAAAGACCCAAAACCAAAAACAAAGGCAAACTAAGGATCCCAAGGGGATCAAAATCAAAACTAGGGCAAAGAAGGAAACAAAGTTCCGAAAAAAGAAAAGGAATGGGTCCCCATTTGCTAAGCAAAAAGATGGGGTGTGTATGCAAGGCATAACAATAGGTACATGTACTGGTATTGGAATATCATTTAAAAATATGGGTATTGTAATAATACTCTCCCAATGAATCAACAAACTTTGTTTCCCTATTCTGATGATCAACAAGGATGTTTTTGCTTTTTTGTTGTCAGTTTTTTTTTAATTTTTTTGCAAGATTTATTTTTTTATTGCAATTTTGTATAGTTGTATAGGGTTTAGTACTTTGGGGGTAACTCCACCCTTCTTTTTTGGTTCTATTGCTTCCTAGCTTTAGCTTAAGACTTTGTGCTTTGTAGATTTAGATTTGGTTGATACTATTAGTTGGAGTCTTTTTAGCTGTCTTAATTAGATATTGGATCTTACTGTACTTATGAGTCCCCTTTATCTACTTTCATTTTCTTTGCAAATTAATAGTCTTTCTTTCTCAATACACACACAATGACACAAATGCAGGTATGTATTTGGATTTGAATGTCACAATCCAATTGATTACCAAGTTTCTTGTCCAATGATAGTAACTTAAAAATGTTTGTAAGGGTACACACCCTTTGGATGTGATTCTAAATTTCAATCTTTAAGTTGATACTCCATTTATCAAAAATTGCTTTGAGGCAAAAAAATCAAATTGTAATTAAACAAAACACAGTTACAAGAAGGCAGAATGCATTCAACTTTTTTTGAGTCTTGGCGAAAATACAATGCATAAGTATTGCAAAAATTAATAGAAAACAATATTTAAATATTCTATTAATTAATAGGATAAAAATTACAAAGAGGTTCATCTCTTTATATAGAGATTGGAGAAGAAACCACCCAAACGGATAAACATTACATGACTCACTAAAACTAAAAAGTGAATCTAGAAAAAAAGGAAAGAAAACACTTGCCACTAAAGTGGGTTTATTACAATTGTAACCCTTATCTTTTAAATAATTTAATATTATTCTAATACACACCCTTAAGGCTTACATCACTAAACAAAACATAAGAAACAAAAAAACACCTTGAACCAAGAATATGCTAGTCTTCAGAAGCTTTTCTTTGAAAACAAATCATGCACTGGGTAGAACTCCATCAAGCTGCCTGAAACCTTCGTAAAGATGTAGCTCCTGAGGTTGAATTCATGAGTTCCCAAATTACCACCTCCCCGAACTCCCGAATTACAGATCTCCTGAACCATTGGACAACAATCCATGTTGAGCTACACTCATTGAGCTCCATAAAGTTTTCTCATAACCTTCGTAAGGTATGATTCCAAAATCCCAAACTCCCAAGCTAACTAGGCAACCATCCATTTTGAGTTGTCCATACTTACTTTCTTCCTGTCTTCAAGGAACTAGACTTCTTTAAAATACATAAAAAACAACTTCTCCTTCACATGCAAGTTCATGCAAGTGCATGCAACTCACATACATGCACATGCAAGTTATTTTGCATAAAAATTCTTACACAATTCTTTGAAAAAATCTGCCTACACAAAAAAAGCCAACTCGTGATTTAACCTTGAAACCCTCACAAGTTTTTCCAGAAGATTTAATTTTGTTCCATGTGACTCCTTGCTCTGATACCATATTGCAAAAATTAATAGAACACAATATTTTAATATTCTATTAATTAATAGGATAAAAATTACAAAGAGGTTCATCTCCTTATATAGAGATTGGAGAAGAAACCACCCAAATGAATAAACATTACATGACTAACTAAAACTTAAAAGTGAATCTAGAAAACGAGGAAAGAAAAGACTTGCCAATAAAGTGGCTTTATTACAACTGTAAGTCGTATCTTTTAATAATTTAATATTATTCTAATAATAAGGTGTTGATTGGAAAGTTTAAGAAAACATTAGAGGACCAAAACCCAAGTCAGATAGAAAAGAAGCAAAGGTTACATGGGTGTGTTGTTGTGGGGGATACACTGGGCGTGTATTGTGGACCGCTAAAAATCGGGATCAAATATGTATGTATCAGTGTAGATGTGCATAGTGCTTACACAAAACTGGAGATCCAAACATGAACTACAAAGATGATCATGAAAGTTAGCAAATCAATTATTATATGAATCAGTGCATCAATTTTTTACTGTGTTACATGGGGGATGCATCCCCTGTCCCAAAATGGACTGTCCTCGTCCCCAGTCATCCCCGGGACGGGGGGACTCAAAGGGGACATCCCCTTGTCGTCCCCGAAACAGGCTAAACAGTAGGAAGTGGCAGAAAACGTCCATGTCTGTTTGGGGACAGCTGGGGGGACGTAGGAAACGTCCCTATCATCCTGAGGACGGCTAGCCGTCCCCTGCGGACTAGGAAGTTTCAACAGCCAAAAAAATAAAAATAAAATATTTTTTTTAATTTTTCTTTTTGCTGTTTGAACTTTGAGAGTTTTGGATACATGTTTGAGACATTTGGATATTGATAGACCATGGTTTTATTGATGTTTGAGACTGCTGTTATAAATTTATAATGCTTTATTGACATTTATTATGCTGTTATACTACTGCCCTCGTGATTTATTTTCATATTGATATTGTTGTTATCAGTTATTGACATATCTCTCTCTCTATAATATATTAATAAATTTTGAAAAATTCATATATATATATATATATATATATATATATCGTCGTCCCCTATAGTCCCTTAAAAATGGCCCCCTAGGGGACGTCCTGGAAATGCGTCCCTTGCCATCCCCCCTTCCCCATCCCCGAAACGCTGTGGAACATAGATTTTTTATATGGTATTGAATTTTCACTTCTTAGTCAGACTACTTTTTTCTTACAATTCTTTTTTCATTTAAATGCTAGTGATGAGGTCCACAAAGAAGCTTGGGTGTGCATGTAATTAAACGATACAATGAAATGGAAAACCTAATTAAAGAAATAGCAACATAATTAGTGAAACCACAAAGCTTTCCCTGTGGATGTAAGATGCTTCTTCTTTTCTCTTGTACTTGCACTATCACTTCAATGACCGAGGCATATTAACCGTCTCCAGAACTTCCTTGAGTCTAAGAGCATGATGGCAAAGCCACCATGGTTTTCTTATGAATTTTTTCATGCAAGATATCTATTCCCTTTGTTTCTCTGGTCTTCTTTAGGGAAGCCTGCTCTGAGACTGTTTGAACTTTGATCTATGACATTGGAGTTTTTAACATTGACAATGAACAATAAACATTAACCATTGAAAACTGAGATCAGAAATTGAGTGAAACATAGAAATATGAATATGTATTTGTAGGACATAGATCTATCAGAAATACAGAACTCTAATGATGGGTTGAAATGAGCTCTGCTAGGGTTTTCTTTCCTCTGGTTTCTTTTGTGCTTGTGCTTCACTTTGTTGTCTGTGGCAGATGGGCTTTCTTTCACAATCCTCCCCCTCTTTGATCATATAGGGATACGTTGGCTGAATCTGCTTCCTCTAAGCTTGAGAAGGAAATCGATGCAGTTATGTCAAAAGATTCTAAACCCTCCCCCGCTTTAGACTGGCTGATCTTTAATAGCGCTTAACAGTTAAATTCTACAATTGGAAAACTATAAATATACATTTTTCCATCCTCCATCCCCAAAACTAGGAGAAACATAGGGGAAAATCACTTAAGCAAAAAACATATACTTAAGGTCAGAGATCAAAAGTGCAGTTTTGGTAACAGTTTCTTAGTTAGTATAATAGTTTAATGCTTAATTAATATGTGTCTCTTGGAATGCTAGGTGCCACTCATGAAGGAGGTGAAATTGGAAATGTTAAAGACAGTTTGGATGATACCAGTTCCCAAGGTGGTAGATTTACAGAGGATAATGCACCTGTGGAAGAAGAAGAAGAGGAAGAAGAAGATGGCATTGATTGGGAAGAAGGTTGAGGATTTAGATGTGATGCTTGATGTTGAATGCCATTTTGATTGGTAGATATTCTTTCTAAACCAGTATTAAAGAATTATATATTTGTTCTGTTTTCATGATACAGACTGATTTTTGCTAGTAAATATCTCAAATTATGTTTGTAAGTTGCATGTACAGAGGATCGTCTCTGATAGAGAAGTCCTTGTCAGAGGACGTTTTGTGACAAGTTTGCTTATCATTTGGAAAGATAAAAATGAGACAATTGTTGTAGGCCAAAAGTAATATGTTCACAAAGTGCTAATTCTTAGGGTTTGAGATTACAGAGGATATAATTAGTTTTGAAGATGTGTAAAATCATTAAACTGATCATTATTAGCAAATATCCCTTGTATATTATGACTGTTCTTCACATGGGAACACTAAATGGATATTTATCTTATTGTGTCTATGGGAATGGCAAACAATGTAGATAAGATACAAGTGCAGGTGCTAAATACCAAATACCAATATAAATGTTTGTAGCCTGCACAAGAATCACCTATTAAGGTTTCATTTTCTAAATTTGGTGCAGATCAAACTAGTTGTTTGTGTCAAGTAATCAAAGAAAAAGTGGTTCATCTTTAGAGCATCTTCACATATTAGGCAACATGTGAGACTAGTACTAGCTAATCATTTTATTGATATCGAGACACATCTAGCATTGCTGAAGACACGTACAATAATTTTCATGAAATTTCACAAATGGTTGGATATATTTTCCTGTAGGGTTTGGTAACAATTCAAATGGTTTGTTGACTAAAGTGCAATTTCTGTGATTTAATCCTGTAATGATTGATTGTATGAGTAATAAATTTTCATTTGTTCGTTTTGTTTTTCAAATTTTTAGCAGACCCTTTAATCTCCTATCCTCGTCTGATCATAAATGCCAACTTGTTTGAAAACGTTGAGCTGTCAATGCATACAACAGAAACAAATAATATTTTAATTCACATTGGCAACTCGCAACATTAGGTATATTTTTCCAAATGCAAATTGAAATTGAAGGAATTGTCAATTTCATGTACTCATTCAATGTGAGGAAATTAATTCGGTGTTATTATGTATTTGTGAGTGGATTTTTTCTATCATTCAAATTTGTACAACTGCTTCTTGAACAGCCGCCATTGCAGAAGGAAACAGAATAAGGGAGGAAAGCTGTTGGATAACTTCCATTGAACTCAGCCATGTGTCCCACTTAGTCCCTTAAGTTTTAATGAACATTGGCATTTCATGAAAAATCTACTTTCATATTTTTATAATATATTTCCTTACCCTTCTTAAGAGATTCTGTCTGTAGAAAAAAGTGAGATTATTTTGTAAGGGTTAAGTGTTTGATTTTACATTTGTCAGATGCATTTGCTTATGAAATCTAAGGTATTTTCAACATGCCCATATCTTTGCATATCCATCAATAATTACATTCCATAATACTACTCATAAAGATGGGCTTGTGAGAAGGCTTAAGGTTTAAATGTTCTAGACCGCCATTTTGTCTCTATTGTGAAATCTACACATCTTATCAAAACAAATCATAGTCCTTGTGTAAGATTTAACATACAGATAAACGTCTCTGAAGGTTGTTACGAATACAACCTTTCCCAAATTCCTCTTTTGAATTTGCTTGAGTTCATTATATATTAAGGCTTATAACAATCTCCGCTAAATATAGTTAGTCAGTAATGTTTACTTCACAATACAGAATATGACTTCTATCGTATCCAGAACCTGGTGTTTCTATCTCAGATATTTGTAACATTTGTTTTGTGAAACCAAAATATGAATATTCCTAGAAGACTATCTCTTGGATCTAGCATAATAAACTTTCGAACAACAATTGTTAGAAGTTAAAAGATAAATAATCCTTTCATTGTTGAGATCTACTATGTAGCTTGCTACAATTAGGATTTCGACTGTCTCTACTAGAGCAATTACAAGTAAAAAAAATTGGGCTTTGATTTTTTTGGATGGAAAAGGAAGATAAATCTGGTTGATTTAGTGCATGTCTACCAATAATGTACTACATATTGCAATGTGTTGGAGCATTTTGTTAAACAATCTTTGTTCCTGTTGTAGCTTTCTAATTTAGCATAGATACAGTACAAGATTTAACAAAATAAAAATGCTATTCTTAATTTTTAATAAGGATCTTTATTCCCTGCTTTAAAGCTCAGGTATTGTGCCATGCATGCGCTAAATCTAGTAGATCATAACCACAATATTTCACCAGAATCTACTATGTGATTGTTCTTATTAACTTGCATAGATCCAACAAAGATTGCATTCCATGTAACCAAATTTTGTTGAGAAATTTTTATAATGTAGCTGTAGCTACCACATTTGTAATACACCATTTAAAAAATAAGTGCATTCAATTATTTTGATGGATTGTTATTCCCTATTCTAAAGCTCCAAGTTGTTGCCAATATATATGTCCAAACATGGTAGCCACAACTACATTACACAAAATTGTT
This sequence comes from Sequoiadendron giganteum, assembly GCA_007115665.2. Classification (NCBI taxonomy): domain Eukaryota; kingdom Viridiplantae; phylum Streptophyta; class Pinopsida; order Cupressales; family Cupressaceae; genus Sequoiadendron; species Sequoiadendron giganteum. The sequence goes on from CM021102.1 coordinate 382,268,714, forward strand.
TTTATTATTGATGTCTTTTTAAAATTAAGTATATGGAGATCGATATGGGTCCTTGCCCAAGAAAACATGGTTTTAGATCAAATAAAACAATCATAATGGTCTGATGGGACTGAAAAAATTATCACATTTTTAATAGCTTAAATTCATGAATTCCACAAGGTTGCCACATTTTGAGTGCAAAATTGCTATAATCCATTTCACATGCCATATTCATCCATAGTCCCATATGATTTGACCTTTTGGCACACCAAAATCCCTCTGTTCATCATTGAGTAGGAGCTTCTAAACAAATAATTCATATTGACGTGACTAAGTACATGTCTCTCTAACCCATAAGTCATAGCCTCTCAATTCAAGCATTTCTAGCATATCGGCAAAAGGTTCATATTGTCACATCGATCAACAATTTATGAGGATTGCATAGTCGGGAAGATAGGGCCTAGTGTTCCATCGACGTTGGTCCATCGGCCTAAGCAAAGGAGTTGAAGCAGAATTTTAAAGTTATACTGAGTGTGGAAGTTATGTCGACAGAGACTTCATCGGCGAAAGAAGGTTAATCGAAGAGTAAATTTTGAGTTACATCAACTGTACAAGCTACGCCGATGGAAATATATCGGCGAGGGATACCATATCGATGGGAAATATTTTGAAGCCCTCGATAGAGTAAGTTACACCGATGAATGTTTCTTCGCGGAGAGTCTCATCGATAGGTCAACTGCATGAGGAATCATCGGCGAAAGTAAGCTTGTCGGAGCAGAATTTTCAAGCCAGGCCGAGCTCATAAGTCAGATCGATAGATTTCTCATAGGTCATAAATATATTGCCTCCTGCCGATAAAGTGGGTGAACAACTTGTCGGTGGAACTTATACAGTTGGACCAAGTCCCTCAAGTTCGTCCCGATCACATTAGTTACACCGATGGAAATATCATCGACAAGAAGCATGTCTTCTTTCGCCGACGAAGGAGGTGAACAAACTTATCGGTGGAACTTGTACACTCGGGCCAAGACTTCCAAGATTCCACCGATCTCATAAGCTACACCGATCAAAGAAGTTTCAGCGAACGTCTTGCCGATCCACTTGAATGGACAAAGTGATGAAAAAGTTATATCGGGGGAACATCTATTATTGGTTGGAATCCCTCAGATTCCACCGATCTTATAAGTTACACCAATGGGAATATTTTCGGGAACAGTTCCACCGACCTGCCCTAGTGAACGCAATGGTAACAAAATGTGCGTCGGGGAGACATGTATGATCGGGTTGAATCCCTAAGATCTCACTGACCTAATTGGTCACAACGATAAAGAAGTTTCGGCGAAAGTCTTGCCGATTCACCCAAATAGTGAAAGCAATGGAAAAGATATATTGGAGATACATGTGCAATCAGAGCAAGTTTTTCAAATCTCCTTGACCATGTGGGTCATGCTGATGAGAAGCTTTCCGAGAGGCTCACACCGATAGCCCAACAAGGAATTTCATCGATGGGATAGTTGATATCGGCAGAGGTTATCTTGAGGTCCCCGACAGGGTAAAGTCCTCCTGATGCAGCACGGAACAATTCATCGAGGAGTATCTTCAATGTCGTTGAGAGTCACTGAGTCTCGCCGATTGCTCGAGAAGAATGAAGAAACAATGACTGAAGAGGTGCTCTTGGAGAAATGAAAAGAATTGATACATCCGGTGTTATTGCTCGCATGAGAAAATTGTTCAAAAGGGCAAATGAACCAATTTTTACTAGATGTTATTAAAAAGGATAATTATTTTTTACCCAAAGATCATATTGAAAGTGAAGTGAAAATCTCCACCAAAAAGAGATTAATATTGAATTAAATTTCACGAAAATGATGAAGATTAAAATATTTAATCTGCCAAAGGCAACTAATTAAATATTTTACCGAAGATAATTAAAACGAATGGTTGTATTGAAAAGAAGAATTACACGAGACAGGTGCTGTGAAGGGTTGTAACCCTTGAACAATGTATATATGTAAGATGAAATAAAATCATCAAGGGAAAAAGAGAGCGTAGAGTAGGAGTAGGTTAGGAAATTGCCAGTAGTTGGATAGGGTGATCAGATGCTGAAACAAAATGTTATGTTATGTATTGCAAAATCTTTTGGAATAATATAATGGACAAGAAGATTTAATCTGGTGACTCAAATATTGGTGTCAGTTGTTTGTTAAGTTAAACAATTATTCGGTTGTCTCCAAGTTGGTGTTCCTTATTATTTGAATTTATTCCAAGCAGAATACTAAATTCATTAGACACATTTGTTGTTCTTGTGTAATTTGCTTAATTGGTTTCTTCAAGTAGGAATTAAAATCCTTTTAAACAAGTTACAATAATTTTGAAATATCAATTGGATCAATAAGAAGAGTCCATAATTGAAGGCTGCCATACTATCTCCAGAAAATCCTATCAAGTTATTCAAAACTGAATATATCAAGTATATTTTTCATTTTTTCAGTACACATTTGTTGTCACTATGTGACCCCTTTTAACTGGTTCCATCAAGTAAGGATTAAAATCCTCTTAGATAGATCATAGTAACCTAATAGGCCTTGATTGGATCAATAAGAAGAGTCTGTTAGTCACATTCTTACACATTTATATTAGGTATAAACAAGTATAAGTGCCAAACAATTAGAATTGTAGCCAATTAGTAAGTCACATATCATTTGCATCTTGACTCCATTTACCCAACAAAAGTAGGCACTGGTCATACCAATTCCATTTTAGAATTTCATAAAATCTTATAGGCAATGGTCATACTAATTCCATTTTCGAATTTCATAAGATCCTATCCATACATTCATATTTCAAATTTCATTAGGAGTAGAAGTAGTTATTAAGCTTTCATCTATCCCTCACTATTTTCCATTGGGGATAGATTGCACAAGTAGAAATCATACAGTTCAAGTCTGCATCATTTGCATAGGTACACCCGCTAGGTTTAGCAGAGCCTAAAGAGTAGAAGGTTCAATTACATTAATTGGCCTTGTACGTTAGCCAAAAATGCGTCAAGAGCTTGACAATCTCTTGTGGTTCAAACCTACGTTTTTGAGACCTAACAGTTTGGCGACTCTATTGGGGACAAACTCATAAAGAAATTCGGTTCTAGCCTGTCCATTTATAGAGTCAACAAATATTCAAAATTGGTCTTCAATCAAAGGTTCATAATTGTGTCATTTGCACTCCCCATCTGAGTCACACACCTAACAATTTGGCGAATATGTTGGGGAGAACTTGAAGATATCCAATAGCAAACTGTCTTACCTTATAGAGTCATAAAAGTAAATTTCACATTTGCATTCACTTGAGTTCATAGGGGATTCCACTGGGGTAAACCAAGAACAATATCAAAATCCATTTCATTTACCTACTTTTGGGAAAAGTAGGTGGTGACTTTGTTAAAAGGTGGTAAATAATGTACAGACATTTTGGGACAGCAACACTATTTCTACTCAAAGATAAAAAGTTGCTGCAAATTTCTTGTCAAGATGTCAGAAGAAGTAAAAAGGAAACAAACAATAAGAGAGTGTAAAGAATTGAAACACCAAAGGCTACAATTGGAACAACAAATACTACAATTGAACCAACAACTATTGCAATTGGGAGTCAAATGTGTTCCAAATACATCACAAAATAGTCCATTCTGCAAAAAGAATGAATACACAAATGCCAGTAGACCTTGGACCCCACAAGTGCCTGATAATACAATTGGGAATTTTCACAGTGGAGGTAATGCATATCATGCACAACAGGACAAATATGCACCATAATCATCAAGATAAATATATGCGTATCATGTCCCTCCTGGTTAGAGATTAGTGAGCTATCAAGATCATGAAAATAATCAGTATGTTGGGCACTATCAATACCAAGCTCCATGTCAAAATGTACGAAGCAAGATTATTCTATAAGCATAAATTAATTTACAACAAGCAAATTTCTAGTTGAAGGTAGCAGTTCTTGCAGTGCACAAACCACTTGATTTCAAAAATATTAAGGGTTATCCAAATCGTTCTCCTCCCTTGAATATTAAAAATCATTTGCCAAAATTTAATGGATACACATCAGAATTAGCAAAAATGCACCTTCAACAATTCATTCATTTAGTGGTGAACTGGCAAATTAATGGAGAGGATGTTATCATGAATCTCTTTGTTCAAACTTCAAACATTAGAAAATGATACTAAAGATTGGTTTTGCAGCCTTCCTATGCTTTGCATAACTTCATGGAATGATTTGGAAAACAAGTTCATGTACCAGTTTAAAGAGAAAAATAAAGAGTGTCTTCAAAGGGGAAGTCAAAGAATGTCAGAATTTGGATTTTCTTTATTCAAGAGAACATTGAATATTTATATGCAAATACCTGTTGATGTTAGGCCTGATAAATCCATATGCATTGAAACATTCATGAAAATGTATGTGCCTCATTCAGACAAGTGGCCTGAGTCATGGAAACCAGTTACTTTCGACTAGGTGTATGAAATGATTGAATTCGTAGAAAAGAAAAGGCATGAGGATGCTATCAATGGTGACCACAAAGGAAAAATCATTGATGAAGATGGAGAAATTGATCAAATAATGCAGCCAATAGAAAAATTAGGTGTAAATGAAAATGATTCCTATGACAACATGCATGAGGAGGATAAAGATACAAAAGATCTCTCTTGCATAACAAATTGTGACAGTGAGAGTAGTGCATGTTATGAGGGATCCATTGATTATTCATATTGGGAAGTTGAACCTGTGGATTTTGATCTACAACATAGTGATTTTTGCAGTTCTTATGGAAGTTTAGAGGAAGAGGCATCTCCAAATAACCAAGATGATATATCAAGTTGTGGAACAAATGACTGTGCTAGTAATGCATCTGATTCGTCATTCTCTGGTGATCTTGAGTTTCATTGTGATGACGAAAAAGGTGAAGAGTACATCAATGGTGAGATGGATGAAGAAGCTTGTTCACTCAACAGTGAACAAATTTCAAATTTGCTGACAATAGAATATCATAAACATATCCATAAGAACAATTCAAAAATTTCGTCTCCAATATGCATTTGTTTTGAAAGTGAAAGCACTTTGTGTGGAAATGATGAGGGGACTCTTGCAGCTGATCAAGATTCTATGTTTTCCCCTGTTCAAGATAAAATATGTAAATCAGAATTGGAGATCTCTAAGAAAAATATTGGTTTGCATATCATTGATGAAGATTGTCCAATATTTATTGATTCAAATATACGTAATGTCATCTCTTTGGATCAAAAATTCACGTCACTGCAAATTGATGATATGGAAGGAATGAAAAATGTTTCAGATTTGATTGTCTCAAAAAATGTTGATATGAACGATTTCTCAGACCCGTGTGAGAAACACTCGGATGATGGAATGAGTAGCATGAAGGAGCATAATTATTCTTCCAGATTGCATCGATGGCCTCATAATGATTTCAGATTTTCTATGCAGCTTCATGATGAAGAGAATAATGAGTATTCTCAATTTTCAGTTCAACGGGGAGATCATTTTATAACACATAATTGGGAGCAAAATAATGAAAAATGTTGCATTGAATGTGTATACATATTGTGTGCTGAAGATGAAAAAGATTTATCACATGATAATAAACTGCAAAAGGGTAAAAGGAACATGAGTCAAGCTGAACACAATGATTTTCTAAAAATCTCCAATGGTAGTACATGTAGCAGGGAAGATGGCATGAACATTTTCAAGAGGAACCTGATGAACTCGAAACAAAACAAGGTGTATGATAGGGGAAAATAGGGGCCTTTCTTTTTTGGGTGGCCTTGTGCCATCAGCTATGGTGTGGTCTTTTCAAAACCATATCATTTCATGACAGAAAAGAATTCGAATTTGCTGCTCAATAGATATTTGGTCTCCTTTCCCAAAGATTTTTTGGGTTCTTGCAATGATCTCACAATCATTCATCCCCAAACGGAGCCACTATTGGGACAAAGAAAATTCTCACCTTTTTAATAGCTTAGATTCATGAATTCCACAAGGTTGCCACATTTTGAGTGCAAAATTGCTATAATCTATTTCACATGCCATATTCTCCCATAGTCCCATTTGATTTGACCTTTTGACACACCAAAATCCCTCTGTTCATAATTGAGTAGGAGCTTCTAAACAAATAATTCATATTGGTGTGACTGAGTACATGTCTCTCTGACCTATAAGTCATAGCCTCTCAATTCAAGCATTTTTGGCATATCAACAAAAGGTTCATATTGTCACATCGATCAAAAATTTATGACGATTGCATAGTCGGGAAGACAGAGCCTAGCGTTCCACCGATGTTGGTCCATTGGCCTAAGCAAAGGAGTTGGTGTAGAATTTTAAAGTTATATCGAGTGTGGAAGGTACACCGATGGAGACTTCATAGACGAAAGAAGGTTAATCAAAGAGTAAATTTTGAGTTACACCGACTGTACAAGCTACACCGATGGAAATATATTGGCAAGGGATACCATATTGGGAAATATTTTAAAGCCCTCGATAGAGTAAGTTACATCGATGAATGTTTCTTCAGGGAGAGTCTCACAGATAGGTCAACTGCATGAGGATTCATCGGTGAAAGTAAGCTTGTCGAAGTAGAATTTTCAAGCCAGGCCGAGCTCATAAGTCAGACCGATAGATTTCTCATCGGTCAGAAATATATTGCCTCCTGCCGATAAAGTGGGTGAACAACTTGTCGGTGGAACTTATACAATCAGACCAAGTCCCTCAAGTTTGTCCCGATCACATTAGTTACACCAATGGAAATATCATCGGCAAGAAACATGTCTTCTTTCGCCAACGAAGGAGGTGAACAAACTTATCAGTGGAACTTGTACACTTGGGCCAAGACTTCCAAGATTCCACCGATCTCATAAACTACATCGATGAAAGAAGTTTCGGCGAAAGTCTTGCCAATCCACCTGAATGGACAAAGCAATGAAAAATTTATATCGGGGGAACATCTATTATTGGTTGGATCCCTTGGATTCCACCGATCTTATAAGTTACATTGATGGGAATATTTTCGGGAAGAGTCTCACCGACCTGCCCTAGTGAATGCAACGGTAATTGAATGTGTGTCGGGGAGACATGTATGATCGGGTTGAATCCCTAAGGTCTCACCGACCTAATTGGTCACACCGATAAAGAAGTTTCGGTAAAAGTCTTGCCGATTCACCTGAATAGTGAAAGCAATGGAAAAGATATATTGGGGAGACATGTGCAGTCAGAGCAAGTTTTTCAAATCTCCTCGACCATGTGGGTCATATCATTGAGAAGCTTTCCGAGAGACTCACACCAATAGCCCAACAAGGAGTTTCATCGGTGGGATAGTTGATATCGACAAAGGTTATCTTGAGGTCCCCGACAGGGTAAAGTCCTCTTGATGCAACATGGAACAATTCATCAAGGAGTATCTTTAATGTCGTTGAGAGTCACATTGAGTCTTGTCGATTTCCTGAGAAGAATGAAAAAACAATGACTGAAGAGGTGTTCTTGGAGAAATGAAAAGAATTGATACATCTTGTGTTATCACTTGCATGAGAAAATTGTTCAAAAGGGAAAATGAACCAATTTTTACCAGAGGATTATAAAAAGGATAATTATTTTTTACCCAAAGATCATACTGAAAGTGAAGTGTAAACCTCTAGCAAAAAGAGATTAATATTGAATTAAATTTCACGAAAATGATGAAGATTAAAATATTTAATTTGCCAAAGGCAACTAGTTAAATATTTTTACCGAAGATAATTAAAATGAAGGGTTGTACTAAAAAGAAGAATTACACGAGACGGGTGTTGTGAAGGGTTGTAACCCTTGAACAATGTATATATGTAAGATGAAATAAAATCATCAATGGAAAAAGAGAGAGGAAAGTAGGAGTAGGTTAGGAAATTTCCAGTAGTTGGATAGGGTGATCAGTTTCTGAAACAAAATGTTATGTTATGTATTGCAAAATATTTTGGAATAATATAATGGACAAGAAGATTTAATCTAGTGACTCAAATATTGGTGTCAATTTTTTGTTAAGTTAAACAATTATTCGTCTGTCTCCTTGAGTTGGTATTCCTTATTATTTGAATTTATTCCAAGCAGAATACTAAATTCATTAGACACATTTGTTGTTCTTGTGTAATTTGCTTAATTGGTTTCTTCAAGTAGGCATTAAAATCCTTTTAAACAGATTACAGTAATTTTGAAATATCAATTGGATCAATAAGAAGAGTCTATAATTGAAGGTTGTCATATTGTCTCCAGATAATCATATTAAGTTATTCAAAACTGAATATATCAAGTATATTTTTCATTTTGTTAGTACACATTTGTTGTCACTATGTGACCCCTTTTAACTGGTTCCTTCAAAGAAGGATTAAAATCCTCTTAGATAGATCATAGTAACCTAATAGGCCTTTATTGGATCAATAAGAAGAGTATGTTAGTCACATCCTTGCATGTTTATACCAGGTATAAACAAGTATAAGTGCCAAACAATTAGAATTGTAGCTAGTTAGTAAGTCACATATCATTTACATCTTGACTCCATTTACCCAACAAAAGTAGGCACTAGTCATACCAATTCCATTTTAGAATTTCCTAAAATCTTATCCATACATTCATATTTCAAATTTCATTAGAAGTAGAAATTTATTAAGCTTTCATCTATCCCTCACTATTTTCCATTGGGGATAGATTGCACAAGTAGGAATCATATAATTCAATTTTGCATCATTTACATAGGTACATCTGCCTAGGTTTAGCAGAGCCTAAAGAGTAGAAGGTTCAATTACATTAATTGGCCTTGTACGTTAGCCAAAACCGTATCAAGAGCTTGGCAACCTCTTGTGGTTCAAACTTGTGTTTTTGAGACCTAACATGGTCAACAACAAAAAACCAACCAAAGGAGAAACAACATAATTGGCCAAACTAAGGACATTGAATCAACACTAATCAACCTATAGCAAAGAGAACAAATAGGGATGACGAGTCATACAACACTAATAGCTTATTGTGCCACCCTCCAAAGAATTGCCAAACACCAAGCACATATCCCCAACTACCCACCCCACTAGAGGGCATACTACCCTAATCCACCAAATCATCCACTATCATCTCGTCCTTTTCTCCTACATTACCACCATGAGTGAGCCACAACATGAAGCTACCAAACCCAAAATTTAACACCACGAAATATTTGTATCCTCTAATTGACTCTTGCCACCTCCACCAAACCTAAAACATGCATGGAGAACATAGTTGGACCTTTGAGCACCCCTTGAGAATGGGTCACCATGTTTTCTAAAACCTTACTAACATCCAAGCAATAATAGCTTGACAACTCCACATCCCTATATAATGTAATGATCTCCTTTCTGGCCAAATCAAAATAATTCATAAGTGCTATCAAATTTAAAACCTTACTTGGCAAAGGATTTGGATCTAGTCCTTCAACAAGGCCTCCATATTTAAGAATGTTCTTAAGGACAATTGAAGAAGCCATTGTCTATGATCCTTTATTGGGACCATCATCGCTAGCTTCCTAGTAAAATCATCCCTTCAATTATCATCCCCTCTCACAATACCCTCACTCGACATGGACTTAACAAAGTTGAGTGCTACACCATCCTAATAGCTGAAAATTAGAGACAAACAACAATTTAGGACTCTTCCTCTAAGATGTGCATCTCGTTTGGTAAAGAAATTAGACCTAGCCATGATTGCACACACAAAGATTCAAGAGAAAACCACCCAAAGAATCACCAACAAATAAATGCCAACCACAACAAAGGCACAACACCAATCACTCACAACATTCCCAAGCCAAGTGAGCATAAAAAAATAGAAAACATTGGCCACACAAAAGGATTAAAAGAAGCATAAACAAAGAACTATGTGAATTAAATCCATATCTCTTGCACACCTCCCAATCCAGTAGCTTAAAGCTAAATCACAAAACCTGCATAAGCCACTTGTAAGAAAAACAATTACCAAAAAAGAAACTTGTACTTCACCACAACGTTAGGGAAAAAAAGAGAAATTTAAGGAGGCTTAAAGAGGTCAACTAGACCTAACGAAGAGTTGAGGTGCAAACCATATAAGGTAATTAACGGTCCTTGATCCACACCTAAATTGACCAAAAAATAGTTGCCACATTCACTTTCCTGGAGCAATGTGAAAATATGACTCTCAAAGGAGCAAGAACCTTAGCCTCATCTAAAAAATGAAAAAGTTTCCAATCAAGACAATCACTTTTTAAAAGTCTCATAATAACATTGAAATAACTTCATTCAACTACAACCTCTTTAAAACCTAGAGAAGAAACCAAAGAAAGAAATTGTTACCTCCCGTTTTGCTTAATTATTAGATCTTCTACAAAATAGGAGCCTCCATGTACAAACACTCTTAATTGTCTCTAAACACAACACCAATACCAACCAATCTTAAGTTACCCCATCAAAATTAATCTTCAAAACCTCAAGCTCAAGGGTCTTAACCAAATTGAACCTTTCTTGCACAATGTTTATCTCTTACAACATTAAGAAGGGGTTTTTATTATTGATCTCTTAATAGACCTTAATCCTCTAAATATATGTGTCTTGAATAGGATAGCACAATGTTGACAATGGGTGATATGCATGTTTTACATGCGTGTATAATATCATAGCTCAATAATGCGCCTTTATACTTGCACCATATTATGGGGAGGAAACCATGACAAAGTTGGATGCATTAGAAATGAAAGACAACAATATTTGATGGGGATAGCTTAGGGTGTATTATTGTGAGGGATTCACATAGAGTTATAAAGTTGATATTCCAACAAAAGTCCTTACATTAGTGAAACACGTTGATCCATTTACATATGGGACAAAGAACATAATGCATAGGTTGGGCATGAATGCATCGGTAAATTTGCTCTAGTGGGACATTCTTTCAAAACTAGACACAACATCCTTTTGCAATCCACTCAAATCCTTGTGAAAGAAGAAAATTATTGGAGAGAAAGTTAAGAGAAGTGGTTGAGATTAACCCCCTATCATTAATACCCTCAGATGTTAAAATCTCCTCGTTTCTTGAAGTTTGGTTCTTTTTCATTTACTTATGCTTTTGGGTTGTCCTTTGTCTAGGAGTCTTTAATCTTGTTTCATTTTTTCCCCTTTCTAGTTTCTTATTAAGTATTTTCTCTTATACTTGTTGATCCTAGGTCGATTCTTTGGTTTACACTTGGTTACTATAATTATTTTTCATCTCTTTTGGTTTTTTACCTATCATACTTATATGTTGGGCCTTCCTCTTTCCACTTCTAATTCTACTAGTCTTATGTGCATCTTCCTTTGTTCTTATTTCTCTTTAACTTGTTTGGTCCTCCCCATGTCTTATTTTTCCTTTGTTTCTTTTCCTTCGCTTCATTCTCTCTACCTTATTGTTTATTAGGATCCTCTTTATCTCACTTCCTTCCCAATTTCTTAATTTTCTTTGCTCATTTGTTTAATTACTCTACTTGTGTTTTTAATTGAACTAAGTTTTTGTCTATTTTCTTCTTTCTAAGATTCAATTACATCTAATCCTTTACCTTTGTACAATAAATCTATCCTCTATTCAGTCCTTTCTTAACCTTATGATCATTAAATTTTAACACCTCCATCTTTTGACATATCACTTTGCTTTCATGTCTATGTGCACGTTCTTTCATTTCCACGTCTCCCTAGGTATCTCTAATAAAATAAATATATAATTTTACCATTAACTTTTCAATTTCTATCTCATGGACTATGAAAATGTCATTAACATTAAATAATTTGTGTCAATATTCACTTTATGAGATTAAATGGATTTGTTAAAGGATAATCTTTGAATACATTGACACCCATAGAGTTTATTAAGAAGTTTGCATCGTATGCATATAATGACAAATTTAATGCAATTATATATGAATGACATGTTAAATTCATTTTCCATGTGATTTATCCTAAACTTTTATTTTTGTTTGCTATACTATTTTTTTTTTGAGAATGCCAAGATCTAAAAGCATGAAATGACCTTCCACTAGTGAACAAAATATGAACACAATAGGATATCTATCAATATACAAATGAGAGTGTAAATATACAATGAGGAACACTGCATATATAGGCAAGGTGGATGAGGTGAGAAGGTAGGAGATAATGACTGACTACCCTTCCAAATGTGCAACACTTGTGAGTTCACTTGACAAGTGTGTGAGGAAGTGTCAAATATACATGCAATAGGTGTCTCAAGTGATGAGGACACATGTCTCAACCATATGAAGATAAAAAAGTGTGAAATGGCCTAAGTAAACTTAAGCTAAGTGTGAATAGGTCAATCCTAGAAATTTGATTAGCTAACTAGGTAAATAATGACTCTATTTACACTAACACCCCCCCTTAAGTGCAACTTAGGGAGTGATGTATGTAAGATGATAAGTCCCAACTACTAGGGCATGCTAGTACTTATGTACAAATTTCTCATAAAGTGGAGAAAAGGAGAAAACCCAATGGGAAATAAAACTCTTCTCCAAAAAAGAAATGATGCAAATGCAATGAAATGAAATATGCAACTGAAGAAGATAAGTGATAGATGGATGACTCATCATGACCCCCAAGGACTACTTCTAGCACAAAGTACAATAAATGTGAAGTAATGAACTCCATGTAAGGAAATGCATCCTCCTAAAATTGATAAGAGAAAATAAACCATGCATCCTCCCCTCAAAATGATGTATAGGAATATGCAGGAAGTAGAATCAATGCCTCTAAATTTTGCACATGATCCAAAAATTGATACGATGCCAATGTTGCCTTCGAATAATGTTCAATGATCTACAAGCCAATGTTGATGTGTGGAAGATGCTGATAAGATGGATTAGGTACCATATGTGATTCAAGAACAAGGACCATGGATGTATGGTGACAACTAGAATAATATGGATTTGATATTGTTGTGAACGATGATGACTGAGTTGGATAGGTCAACTCGTGAATATTTGCATAATCTAGCATGATAGAAGTTGATGTAGGTGAGGCAAGAACAAGATCCCAAAATGGCAATGGTGATGCAACTTCATCGAAGGTGACATCATAGAGAAGACGAACGTCCTCAATAGTGTCATCCAAATTTGCAAGGTAGGATTCTACAAAAAATATATGATATTTGGTAGATACGCATCCTAATGCAATGGATCTCGAAAGATGATAGTAATGTCTTGATACAAAGAATCACTAGAACTCATGGATGAGGTCATACTAGATTCCAATATAGCAACATGTGATTTAAGCTTTGCAATCCTAACAAGGAGTTGAATGAGAGAATGTGAGGTATGAGGATAAAACTCATCCCCATGTTGATTACTCTCACAATATGTGAATTCTCATTTTGCAATTTCTAGACATGGTCTAACTATTAGCAAAATATGAATGTGAAATGCAAGTATATCCCCCAAAATGATTAGTGTTGAAACATAGCGCCCCCCACCCCCCCCCAAAAAAAATGTGCATTTTTTTGTAAGTTATGAAGATCGGATGCCAAAATCTTAGTTTTACATGAAAAATCATATTTCTTGCAAAATTATGATAGAAATCAAAAAAAGTTCGTGAAATTTCAATAAGTGGAGTGAAAGATATGCTTCGTCGAAATTCGCTTACAATATTAATTTTAAAGGCCAAAAATATATATTAAACAACACGAAATCTAAAACATTTCAACGCAAAATATTCACAGAAAGAACTTTTCGTCGACTATTGACAATTAAAATTTTGCCTCCCCGTTTGCAAGTTATGCAAAAAAAAAACACCCTTCACAAGCTTTGATGAAGCTTCACAATCAAATGATAGGTTAAAAAGTTTGCTAAAAGTTAGCATAATATGCTACAATTATCTAATTTCTTAAACAAATGCTAAATTTACTAGTATAACATTGTAAAGAAATGCTAGATTGCATCAACCACAAAGTTTTTGACCATGGACAATTATAGGTCATTGGGTAGAGAGCCATGTGGAGGCTTGAGGGGGGTCGGGCTTAACCCACACACTGTAAGGGTACACTCCCTTAGCTGGCCAGGCCTATGGGTCCCATCAACTGACTTTTCCATTCTCTATCATTTCCAAATTTTCGTTTCCATAAACATTCTCGTGCTTCCGTTTTCATGTTAGTTGTTTTCATTTTCGTATACGAGAATTGACCACTATGTCTCGAAGATTTCTTCTGCAGCTACTGACGTGGCCATACTTTGCAAAATATATAGAAGCAGAGTCAATGTTCTCTCTACAAATCTCTGCCATGGGGAAGCGACCTCCTCAATGTTGGTCTGCTGCGCGAAACAAAAAATATAGTTTGATGCAAACGGTTTTTAACCCACATGTGTTGCGTGAGGAAAACAAATGGAGAAAGGGATTATAAGTAGACGTTCAAGATATCACCTCAAAGAAATGACTATTTTATAAATATTAATGCCGAATCTAAATTAAATGAATTATAACATGTTTGTTCAAAAAATTTCATTAAGTGATTGAAATTAATGTTATATTGGAAAATTAACGTTTAAATTAATTGATTGGAATTAATGGCTTACTAGGCTTATTTTCCTTAATACTATTTTTTTTAGCAATTCTATTTTTATCATTTATCATTTTATCTTTAATTGTTTTATTTTTTATATTTTTTTATGTAATTATCTTTTAGGTTACATATAGTGTGAGATTTGAGATTTGAACCTGAAATAAGTCTCACACTGGTTGGAAAAAACAAGTCTCACACTTGCAAATAACTATTGAGTGGTTGGTAAATCAGTTGTTTAATGGTAAACTAGTGGTAAGAGCTTCCAAAATATTGGATGAAAGTCTCCAAAATCTCATTTATCTTGTAAAAGTTAGATAAATATTTTTTTTTTCAATTGTGTGGAAGCATTCTATTTCTATTTGGAGTGTTTTTGATCAATTTGATACCAATTTTTTTTTCATTTGCATTTCTTTATGTTTTAAATTTGTATGCAAATATTTCAAAATTAGATAATATCTAATTTCTTTAATGAAAAAATTCTAGTTTTGTCTAAGTTTATTTCATTTCATTATTTAACACTTATTATTATTAAATTTTTACACATACTCTCTAACATATATATATATATATATATATATATATATATATATATATATATATATATATATTGTGTTAGAGAGTATGTGTAAAAATGGTTATTTTTAATATATATAAAGTGCTAGTTGTAAGGATGAAAATCGATTATTTTTAATTATTTCAATATTTTTATTTTTTATATAATAATTGTAAGGATGAACTAGTTGTAAGGATGCAAAATGATTATTTTTACTTATTTCAAAAGTTATATTTTTATATAATAATTTTAAGAATGAAAAATGATTTATTTATCTTTCTATTAAATTGTGATTTTAGTTTTATTTTTCATTATATCTTTATTTTTAATTATTTTAATAGTTTTATTTTAAATGATTATTTTTAATTATTTCAACATTTTTATTTTTTTATATAATTGTAATGATGGAAAATTATTCATTTATCTTTATATTAAATTTTGGCTTTATTTTTATATTTAATTTTTATTGTTTTCATTTTATCCTTATTATTAATTATTTAATAGTTTTATTTTTTATGTGTAAGGATGGAAAATATCATTTTTAATTATTTCTACAGTTTTATTTTTTTTATATAATCAAAAGGATTAAAATTGATTCATTTATCTTTATATAATTATAAGGGTGAACAATGTATTATGAGGATAACTTTATCTTTAATATCATGTTTAGTTTTGGACAGTATTTTGGTACATATGCATTATGATAAATGTCATAATCTAATGTAAATTTAGACACATTTACATAAATTTTACCTCACTTTTATCTACAGAAGATCTCACTTTTATCTACACATACATTTGATCTATCCTTCTAATTATCCATAATAATATATGCATTGATTTTCAAACTCAATGTTTATCATGATCTATTCCATCTATCTTATCCTAGGTCAAGTCGACAATCATGGGGTGATCCTCATAAGAATGAACTCAACTTTCCTAAATTAAAATTGGCCTATTGTCCCCTTTTCCTTTCTCACCTAAAGTTATGTGTGAGGGTTCTTATGTAAATTATTATGTAGGTATAAAAAGATTTATTTCCATTCATTTCAGACAACACACACATTTTCAATTATCTCTCATTCTAGGAGGATTTAGAAGGTCAATAAATAATAATGCATTTGGATTTTGTGCTTAAAAATGAGTGACAAGTCTAATTTCTAACAAAATTATCTATTGTAATTGATTAAATTAGCATCCTTAATTGCCTTGAAATAACAAAAATAATGACTCCATCAATTTGGAGATTTTTTTCAAGAGATAAATGGTTTAAAAGAAAAATTAGAACAATATAACAATGTATGTGAAAGATTATTTTTGAAACAAATTTGCAAAAAGTTTCTTAAATGTAAATTTATATGATTTTTTTTATTAACGAGTTCACTTTTTTATTAATGAGTCCATTCTCTTGTTGGAAACAATTTTAAAATATGAGTATAAGGTGTATTATTTCATCATGCATTTATATCTATTGAACATGTATTTTCATGTCCTCTTTTTATAAGTTCATTTTTTTGTCTTTTTTACATAGCTTCTTTATATAAATCTAGTTTGACACGATCTCTTAAGTTTTCTATTATATTTTCAATACACTCAAAGTCATCAATATATACTTCTTTAATTAACAATTTTCATCAAAACCATTTTTCCTCAATGCATGCATGACTAAATTATTAAAATAAATTAAATCGTGTACATTATTAAAGTATTCAATTTACAAATCACACAAGTTTTGTAAGTCAAACTATAATATTCTTTGTAATTGAAGGGATAAAAGTGAATATTATAGAACTTACACCTTTGTCTATACCATTTTTCGCATACATCATAAATACTCAGTGATCCATTTAGTGCACAACACCCATTAGTAATCTACCATTATAAACCACCTCAAGATTTTCCATTGCACAACCCAAATAATTTAGCCACCTTGGACTAGTTTATTTTGTGGGATATTGTCTACCAAAATTAAATTCACCTTTTTCTTTCCCAAAAGTCAAACCTTCCACAAAATATTCATTAGAATATTGGATCCCATGCCATATATTTCCAATTAATGACCATGGACATGTATTTAAGGAAATTTCCTATGACATATGAGTCCATCTACTAATGAATCAATCACAAAAGATAAAATCTAATTAAAAAAAATATTCAAAATTTAATTCTTTATACTACACTAGTCCACTAGCACATCATATTTTGCATTCACATACCTTATTTAGCATGTTTATGATGCCTTATTCTATTTTGTGTGCTTGAATTTCATCAATGGTAGCCAAATAATCATCTTGAAATAAGTCTTGTCATACTTTTAAGCATGAACAAAATCAAAATAAGTACAAAAGATAGAGGTAAGTGAGGTTTGAAGACTTACATCAACAAAGGACTAAGCCACAAAGTGGCCTTCAATTCTAAGATTCAATTTTTTTATTGCACAAATACTTTATATTCTTTGCCTTTGCTTCTCCAAATTCTTCTCTTTAATGCATTGAATGGATGCTCCATGATTTCATTCAGTTGAAAAATATGATATGTCTTCATCTATGCGTTCAATTTCTTACTTTCACAAATTTTCCTCATTCATTCCCTTTTCTTTGTATTCTCAATTTCATGCTCTTTTGTTTTTTTTCTTTGGTTGTTTCCTTATCATGATGTTTAATTCTAAATCAATCATGAATAATACATGGAGTTAGTTGAATCGTTGTATGATAAAGCATCAAACCACAACAAAATAAAAAGGTACCTATATTATGTGAACCCTAGTTTTGTACTTGCACAAATACAACAAACAAACATATAATTAGATCAATATGCAAGATAAAAACAAGGATTCCCCATGAAATCCATTTACAAAGTTTAAATAGAAAGAAAATGAAGAATAATGCAAGAAACTAAATCGAATCTATTTAAACAAAGCAAACTCTTGATCCCATGGGGGAATTGGTGCCAATTGATGTGTTGAAATTGACCCTTTCCCAACTCCTTTGTAAGCTTGATGATTTGATTGATCCACTTTGTTGATGAAGAACAAGATGAGTTCTTGATAAAACCTACAATAACCTAGCTAAGATCTTGCATTGAGGATGAAGTTGAGTAGAGTAAGTTTACTCAAATTGTGGATGATAGAATGAGAGGAAGAGTCTCTCATTTATAGATTTCCAAAATGAAAGAGAGGGAATTATTGAGAATTGTGAGATCATTCAACATCCAATGGCCAAGTGACACTTGTCAAGATGTGAATGGTTGAAGGTTGTGCACATTTTGGTCAATGTGCATGATAAATGCCATGAGATTCAAATTTGAAATTTGAATGTGACATGTTGGAGGGAGAAGGAAATGGAGTTAATGTCACTTGGCTCAATGCAAAGGACATGTAAGAGGTCTTAAATTCCTTGTTGGAAGGACCAAGCCTACTTAAATTTTGAATTCAAATTTGAGGGAATATTCCTTTTTTATTCCATGTTGAGAGAAAATAGGCAATTTAATAAATCAAAGTAATTGATTTATTGTGCAAGTTGCATTCTCTAGAGGATTTTAGTGATTGAGATTAAATTAATCAAGATTTGATCAATTTAATAGAGATTAGATGATTTGACAATTTTGACTCAAATTTATGAGTTGATTTAAATCAAGAATTGAGAAGAAAAGGATTAATTAAATAAATGATTTGATTTATTTAACTAAAAAGGATAGTGTTAAATTAAATTAAATAAGGTTTAATTTATTCAATTTAATGAGAAGACTTTAAGGACTTGATTTAAATAAAATGAATTATTTAAATAAACAGAGATATAAGGTTAATTAAATTAAATTGATTAATTTAATCAACAAAGGAGAAAGATTTAATTAAATAAATAATGATTTATCTAATTAAGAGATGAAAAGGTGATGATAAGCTGGGAGTATGATTTAGGAAGAAATGTCGTTAGTAATTAGGATCAAGCATGTTAGATTGAATTGTACATTTTCCATGTCTACATTTTGCCCCTCTTTGAAGCAATGTACTTGTTGCATTGATTCAAAGAATAAACTGCTGTGATCGAAGTTCAAAAAATTTATCATTTTTTTGAATGCCCCACTGCTGCCCCAATGAAAGGATTATGCTGGTATATTGCCCCCTCGAGAGATCGAGCGGAAATGTTTGATTTTCTGATCGAGATCGCGATAAAATGTGAGAGGAGTGGTTCTATTGATCAGAGGACGAAAGATAATTCTTTGATGTAGACAATTTTGATGATGTATAGACAGTCATTGGTCATGGGTAGCCTTGTGTATATTTTGAGATCTCACATCTAATTTAGATAGAAATATTAGTAAAGATAGAAGAATAAGAAGAATAAGATGATGAAAGGAGGATCCACAAGCCTACACTATGATGCTGATGATTTGCTTACCAGGAGTCAGGATTTTCAAAGGGCCAATTATTTTATGTTTGATAACACACGTGGATACGATGCATCAAAGAATAAAGAGCCAGGATGGCATTGTACCCAGTGTGATGGACTTTGACTTGACAATCAAATATGATTATTCTTGTTCACACTTAGCATACAAAACTTTATTTAGGATGTAGTTCAGATATTCTAAACATTTCGGGCCAAAACATAGAAAGGCAAGCCTTCCTATGTGGTCAACAAGATACCTAAAACACCCTTCCTACAAACCAAACAAAGCACACATGACAGTTATTTTACAAGAGTAATCCACAAGCACAATAAATAAAAAAGATAATGATCGTTGCCCCATTCTTTTCTCTTTAAACCTATTTTGTTTAGGCATCATCGAGAGGTCCTTGGAATGAGCGCAAAATAAAATAAGATAAGTCAAAAAGACCAGATAAAGTAAACAAACAAGCTAATGTTCTTCGTACCGCTAGCCAAGGCTAAACTACTGGGGGGTACCTGATTCTTATGTCCATCATGGGAAGGATACATCCTAGGACATGTTATGATCAGGATTTTGGTGAGACTAATTGGGTGATAAACTATTGATACTCTGAGTTGATCAACTTGCTTGCTTACTGACTTAGACTTGAGACTTTGACGATTAGGGTGTTCACTTTGGCACCTGCTAGATTTTCTTCTGATTGAATCACCAAAGGATGATGGTGATGAATGATTTTATTAGGAGTGAGACAATTGCGGGTGAAATCGAGATGAGGTGGATGCACCATTTTGGATTTTTCCAGATATTTTGAGGTTGTTTTGATTTTTTGGATTTTTCAATTTTGTGGTATTTTCAAGATTTGTGAATGATTTTGGATTTTGTGTCTCGGGGGCCAATCAAGGATTAGCCTTTCCTACGTTTAAACTCGGAGATGACGTAGTTCGGACGATGACTCTGTTTTTTTGTTTTTTTGGATTTTGACATGTTTTGGATTTTGAATGTTTGGATGTTTTCGGATTTTCGCATAATTTTTGACGATTTGGATATGTATATGTGATGATATCAGTGCTCTATTTTGGGATTTTGTTTAAAACCAAGCTAGGATTGATTGATCAGATTGATGGATTGATAATTTAACTAAGTGTGTTAAGTCAAACAAAAGTGATAATGCACTTGTAAACTCTAGGAAGTTGTGTTATCTAGAGTAAACTCATACACAAGAGGGTAGTTTGACTAAGTGTGTTAAGTCAAACAAGTTGATGATGGATTTGATAATTTGACTAAGTGTGTTAATTCAAATAAGACGATAATGCACTTGTAAACTCTAGGAAGTTGTGTTATCCTAGAGTAAACTTGTGCGCAAGAGGGTAGTTTGACTAAGTGTGTTAAGTCAAACAAGGTGATAATTGATTAGATTCAATTGATCAAGATTTGATGAAGCTTGATTTGGAACAAAATTGTTTTGATGATTTGATGTGACATTGAAGTACACATTAGATGCAACTGATATTGATTGTCTTGTATTGATGTTCAACGAAAGATAAAGCTTGATAAGGAACATTTTTTTGTCAAAATATGCCATGGGATAGTGATTTGGATTTTGGCTCACAAATTCTTGACCAATTTGATTTCACGTTTGCAAATGTTCGGATCACCACATAAGCTGGAGGATATATATCAAGATTTATTCTCGAAGTAATATGTAAATATCTGCCCCTAGTGTCTAGCAATGTTTGAAAGGCCATGGGTAGATTCTTGGATAGACAGATGGACGAATGGATATGTATGGATCATCTTGCGATAAGATAAGGTGTTCAGGTAGTGGATGCACATTTGGATAGTGCTTCATGGCTCAGATAATGTTGGATTGGATAGGATCAATGAAAATGACCTATGTCAAGATGACTACCATAAGCAAGTGTAAAGTGTGCACCAAAATTTCATCAAGATTAAGATACCTTGGAGTATGGATGCAAATGGATGAAAATGGATTGGATAAACTGTTCATGGATGAACAGATGATATTGATGGAATGTTGGTTTTATTGTGGATGTGATAAGATACTTTCCCCTGAATGGCGCACATAGATAATGCAACTTGATTAAATCAAATCATCTAATCTCTCATTAAATTGATCAAATCTTGATTAATTTAATCTCAATCACTAAAATCCTCTAGAGAATGCAACTTGCACAATAAATCAATTACTTTGATTTATTAAATTGCCTATTTTCTCTCAACATGGAATAAAAAAGGAATATTCCCTCAAATTTGAATTCAAAATTTAAGTAGGCTTGGTCCTTCCAACAAGGCATTTAAGACCTCTTACATGTCCTTTGCATTGAGACAAGTGACATTAACTCCATTTCCTTCTCCCTCCAACATGTCACATTCAAATTTCAAATTTGAATCTCATGGCATTTATCATGCACATTGACCAAAATGTGCACAACCTTCAACCATTCACATCTTGATAAGTGCCACTTGGCCATTGGATGTTGAATGATCCCACATTGCTCAATTTCACTATCTCTTCCATTTTGGAAATCTATAAATGAGAGACTCTTCCTCTCATTCTATCATCCACAATTTGAGTAAACTTACTCTACTCAACTTCATCCTTAATGCAAGATCTTAGCTAGGTTATTGCAGGTTTTATTAAGAACTCATCTTGTTCTTCATCAAAAAAGTGGATCAATCAAATCACCAAGCTTACAAAGGAGTTGGGAAAGGGCCAATTTCGACACATCAATTGGCACCAATTCCCCCATGGGATCAAGAGTTTGTTTTGTTTAAATAGATTCGATTTAATTTCTTGCATTATTCTTCATTTTCTTTCTATTTAAACTTTGTAAATGGATTTCATGAGGAATCCTTGATTCTTGCTTGCATATGATCTAACATCTTGATTTGTTTGTTGTTTTTGTGCAATTGCAGGTTTAGGGGTTCACATATTTATATTTATATTTGTATGTTTTGTTCGCGTCTTAACATTGTCTCCTCTAGCATGTGGCCTTCTCTTTTTCTTTTAATTTTTTTATGATTACCCTAACTTAGGTACCGATATTACTTATTAAATTCCCAATCTTTGAAATATGCACATGCCTATGTATTATCTCTTATTTTATGTGCACCCTTTCTTCTATATTCTTTTCCCTCTCAAATTGTTCCCAAAAATGTTGCTCAAAACCCCTATGGTCACCAAAATTAACATCTTACTTGTTGGGAGTGATGAAGTACCAAGTCGACTTGTCAGAACCCTACTCAAATCCTCTTCCCTATGTATATCATTAAATATTCCTAGAGGGGAAAGTGAAAATTACCAAATTCAAACTTTCCTATGAACATAAGATTAACAATTTATTATATTTTCAATTTTACCTCAACATATGACATAACTAGTTCGAGAGTTTGAGGAAAACCATATATTTCATGATCATAATTACAATATATATACAATAAAAGGAACCATTGACATATTACATTTGCAATAATAGCCCATGCAATTCACAAATAAACATTAACTAAGGTCAATGGAATATGTTCACAAAGAATAATACACAATTTTTTATGCTAACAAATTTTAGGAGTCTTAGATTGAGCTAAAAGTTATATCCTAACATTCAAATATGTAGGGGAACAAGTTGTCTCCATTTTGTTTTTACTTTACAACTATTCAAGATTATTTATTTAGTCAAGAGTTATTTCTATTTATAATTATTTTTGTAATTAAAACCTCTTATAAAGAACTATCAAAAAAAAAAAAATAACAACAATCAATATTTGCTAATAATACTTTTAATTGATTAGTGTAAATTATAATTTCTAACATATTATAACAAAAAACTAATTAATAACACTTATTAAAATGATTTGTAAAAAAAAATTCTTAAATGAAAATATAACAATAATATAAAAATATAAACAACTTTCAAAATATTATAATTCATAAAAACATTTCATGGACAAAATATTTATATAGTCCATGTTAATGAACATGAATGGTAAGCAAATTTATTATATTCAAATTTATTATCATTTTCTCTCTTTTATTCATTCATAAAAAATATTTGAATTTTATTAAATTGAAAATGTTAAACAATAATGATTCTCCCCATTAGAACCACATATTTGTACCTTTAGAGTCCAAATAAAATAATAGATATAAAGTATCATGCCACACAACTAAATATTTAAAAAAACAAAATTATCTAAGAATTATTTAATTTTTATTTATTTAAAAGCTATTTCATGTCATGTCATGATCATATATAAAAATTGAAACACAATTAAATGTTTAAAAAATTAAAACTATTTAAAAATTATTAAAATTTTTATTTACTTAAAAGTTATTTTATATTTTTTTCATTTACTTAAAAATTTTATAATTATTATTATTTTTTAAATAAATATAAATTATATTTATAACTATTTTATTTTATAATTTTTAAAAAATTCTATTAAAATTATTATAACTAATCCTTAATTATATATTTATTATAAATATTTTTAAATTACTTATTTAAAATTTTATATTATAACATAAGCTTTATTACGTACTTTAATAAAAAGATAGTAAAACATAATTATTTGTTCTAATTAAAATACCTTACACCTAATCTATCTTTTAAGAATAATGAATAAATCCAATTTTAGGATAAGCTTAATTAAGAGTTTTCTTATGATATTGCTATCAGGATTCAACTGTGTAGTTTTCGAATCAAACTCATTGACCCATGATTCATGAGTGGTTCACAAGAACCTGTCTCTCATGATAATGAATGGTCCACTTAGCACTCATTGCATCTAGGTGATGCTCATAGAGGTGAAGCATTGGTCCGTCCCGGGAGGTCATCCCCAGTATTGCTCCAGCTCAAGCGCGCTTAACCACGGAGTTTCCCCTGAGAGTTTTCTTGTTAAACGACTGTACTTCAATTTTCCGTCATGCGGGATATTTGTAATAGTTTATTCCACCATATTTAATCCTCTGGAAATGTGGGAGTAAAATGAACTACTACGAAAATGAAAACAACTAACATGAAAATGGAAGCATGAGAATGTTTACAGGAATGGAATCCATCAAATGGAAATTTGAAAATAATAGAAAACGGAAAGTCAGTTGATGAGACCCACGGGCTCGACCAGCTAAAGGAGTGTACCCTTAGAGTGTACCAGTTAAGCCCGGCCCTTAAGGGGGTGAAGCAAATGGCAGAGTGGGGAAGAAGACTGTTTGTGGCCGCGTGGAGATATTGTTGATATGGGGGCGACTGTTCTTGAGCCTGTGTAGGGAAAGGATAATAAATGGCGTTGCTTGTTGACATGGGGGACCCCTACCAGACGTGGAAAATAAAACCCCTACCAAATTTCCTGTCAAATTCCCAAGATTTTGTGGTTTGTAAAACTCTGGTAAAACCCCCAACTCTTATATACGGTTGCGAGCCAAAATCTGCAGATCGATGGAAAAGTGGACGCAGTGGTGGCACCCATGGTGTGAAGGGGTTGTGTTTGTTGATAGAGCCATGACCCAGGGGTTTGGCCGACACTAGTAGCTCAGAAAGCTTCAATGCATAGGGCTTCAAAACCCATAGTAGTTTGACCTCTCCTGTAAAACCCATGCCTTCACAATGGATCCACAAAAGAAATAACGGCTTGCTAAAACTTGTGACCAGAGAATAACCATGCTAAAACATGTAAATAAGTTGAAATGGCTACAAATGCATGCAAATAGGCCAATTTTTTTATCAAAAGAACATGAGTAGAGGGTGATTTTGGCTCTCTACTTTTGAATTACCAAATTTCATCAAACGAAAGGTTATTTGTCAGGATTTTGAACGTAATGGAAGTGTTTGTTTGGCTCCATGATACTTCAATGATAGGGATAAGTGCGGGAGTCACTTTGATGCAGGAAGGAATGTGTTCTCATGGCTTTGATACTATGTTGGAGAATGCCAAGATCTGAAAGCATTAAACAACCTTCCACTAGTGAACAAAATATGAGCACAATATGATATCTATCAATATACAAATGAGAGTGTAAATATGCAATGAGGAACCTTGCATATATAGGAAAAGTGGATGAGGTAGAAGGTAGGAGACAATGACTGACTATCCCTCTGAATGTGCAACACTTGTGAGCTCACTTGACAAGCATGTGAGCAAGTGTCAAATATATATGCAATAGATGTCTCAAGTGATGAGGACACGTGTCTCGACCATATGAAGTGAGACAAAAGTATGATATAGCCTAAGTAAATTTAAGCTAAGTTTGAATGGGTCAATCCTAGAAAGGTGATTAGCTAACTAGGTGAATACTGACTCTATTTACACTAACAATTTTATGGTTATAAGCACTCATAAACCATTATGAAAAAATGAATGACCCATCCATGAAACATAGAGAGAGAACATATATGAAGAGAGAATGCCAAACATACTTTATCATCAAGATTTTTTACACTGGACCAATTCATTCAATCATTACATATAATGAGTAGATGCATCTTGATCAAAATGGTGAATATTATCATGGTCCAAAGGATATGATTGTACAACTTTAAAATATTAATATTAAAAAATAATGTGGTTATAATTTTTTTTTGGTTGGATGATATATTGCACTTAGGAATTAAAGATGAGGAGTTACAAATATTGATTTCTTCATATAATCAAAATTTCAAGGATGAGGCGAGATTTATGAAAGACATTGGTAGAGTGTGTATCATTTTGTTTCTCTAGACTCCTATATAATTGAAATTAGTTTTTACACTACATTAATGTTAAAACAAGATTTATTACTATTTTATTTGTTATAAAAATAGATATTTGGGAAAAAGAATTATTTTTCTTTCCTCACACAAATCAAGAAATCAATGTTGCATATGAGTCAAGATTCACTAATCATAAGGTACTTTGAATAAATTAGGTTGAGAATTTAAGAGATTGGATTGGGTGGTATGAACACTCATTAAAATGGTAGAGCCTTATTATATGTACATGAAGAAATAGGATTTAGGGTTCTTCACAACCATGAAAACATAAACCTATTTATGAAACTCAACAAACAAGGATCTCAATATTCTAGTTAAGAATTGCATACAAGATGAGGATGACGATGAAAAATCACCATAATAGTGCTAGTCATACCAACACAACATACTAGGTAAGAAAGACTACATTAATTCGATGTCACCAATGCAATTGTTTGTTGGCATTGAAAATAAAATCGTACAAGCATTTGTTGAAGGTGAAATTGCTATTCATGTAAAGGGTACTAATAAATTTTTGAATATGTGTAACATGAACTTATAGAAATCAAAATTAAAATAGATTCCTATGCAGATTAGGATGTTGATGTTGATTTAATGGAATATGGAGAGGTTAGTAGAGGCAACAACGTGGGTGTATTTTAGGGTGGTGGTAAGTTTTATGAGTGTAGATGACCAACATAATGATAAGGAGTCATTAGTTCTCAAGATCATTGATTGAGACAACCCTAGGTATTATGAATTCCTTAGTGGACTTTGTCATTATAGTTGTTGACTTGAGGACTAGACTAAATTATATATATTGTCTTTGGTTTGACTTAATATGTGATCCAAGTTGAGAAGAGTTGCCTCTCACACAACATAGGCTATGGTTTAGTCCAAATTTTTGAGGAAAGTATATGAATAGTATTCATCATTTGAAGGAGAATTTGACAGAATATGCACATGAGTACAACACATTCAATTTTTCTATAAAAATAAGAAAACAAAAATGAAAGAAAAAAAGTCTTTTATTTGATTATACATCAACTATCAAATTGGTAATGCAAAGTATGTTTTATTTTTAAGGAATTGCATTATCCTTGATTAATTAATTAAAAATTCCTCAATGTGTCAATTATGTGTTGTCATAAATGTTCTTCATGATAAACCTTCTCAATTTGAATACTTAACCATAAACCCTACAACAAGAATGGGTTTTAAAAATTATTTAAAACTTTATACTAAATAAAAAGTTGCATGTTATTTTTTCTTTCCAAATTTTATGTTTCCTTACCATGAAATAAATGTGGGTTTAGAGGATATTTTCTAAAAAATGATATCATTTAGCATAAGTATGTAATCTATGTTAAAAACTTTGATGAACTAGTGTGATTGGTTGATTCTAGTTATTTTCTTTTTTTTCTTGCATACACAATACTCATTGGCATTCTATTTATAAAAAAAAACAATGTTACTAGGGAGTAAATTAGTGCATCTAGATTTTGTGATTTAGTTACAAGAGAAGCATAAGTAACAATGATGGGCGGGCATAAGTAACAATCATAAGATGATCAGTTGTGGGTGTTGGAGTGTGGGGTTTGGTTGTGTGTATAACACTCACTCTCACTCAAACTATGGTATTAACATTATTGGAGTGTGTTTGCTTTGGATGCCTTTTGCAAAGATATTTGTATGGTCATGAAACATATGGTAATGTCTCATCATCAAAGGACCTTAGAAGTGGTTAGTGGATATACTATACCAATGTTGAGAGATGATAAGATTATAAGGGGCCTTCGATGTGCATAGATATTGAAAGGTAAAAATCTATGGCTTGGACAAAGTGGTTGGCCATATTATGTTACCTATGGAGTTTGTAAATATCTCTAGATTGGGTGTATTCTTGTGATATTTTGAATGTAATCAATGTTGCATAGAATGTAGTCTACTGTATGTAGAGGAAGTTGTGTGTACATTCAAATTGTACTTAAAGTAAACATTTTGGCTCCACACATAATCTAAAATTTTCAATACATTTCGCTTCTATAATTAGTGAACATACATATTATATTTTTCACATTGTAAAGTATTTTGTTATTTGAAGAAAGTTTCTTACATATTTTTTATAAATTTGAAATATTGATATAATAGGTGTTGGTTAAAAGAGGTTACATTCTTTAAATCAATTACTTTGTGTCTAGATTATTCTTTCATGAGTATCCCACTACTAGAAGTTGTTTTATGTACCTCACTATTTTATAGAATGTATGATATTATTAGTCAAAATAATAAGACCTTTTGTAGTTATGCTAATTATTTTTTAAGAAAATATAGTAAAAAAATTATACAACTAAAATTCTTAAACTTGATGATTGACTCCAATTTTTTTTTTTTGAATGAAATCTATAATTCCTAAAGCCAATAACTAATAAACATCTCATAAGTATGATCCATATTGTCAATGACTTAGAAAACATTTTTTTGACAAAAGATACAAATTATCTTAAAGGAAAGGAGATCAAAGACCAAGATTGCTTGCATTAAGGTTGAGGAAAATCAAATTATATTGTGCCACTAAATGCACAATCAATTTATGAAAACTTAATGCCTTCAATTTTCCTTTGCTGAGTTCATTTTTTAAAGATCAAATTTCCATCAGCTTCAGTAGATACACGAAATGAAACAAACTCTCTTACATCTCAAAAAAACCTAGATTATCTATAACATTTATAAGGGGTTAATTAAATCCTAGTGCATTTTTAATTAATCAAACCTCGAATATAGCTATGGCTTTCATCACTAAAGATGGACCTTTTTAATCTCCTTGACACCTCAAGTTATCACAAACATATTTTTGGCTCTAGCATAGAGATGTCATGGTTCCTCGAATTTTCATGGTTTCCCAACTATATCACAATATCTACTATTACATCACTTTTTATAAGCAAGTTTAACACCTATCAACTTATCATCCCATAGCTTTAATCCTAGGCCTACGAAGTGCATCAAATAACTTCTTTAGATTGTTTCCCATATCTTCTAAGTATCACTAAATTATGCCAAATCAAATCAAGGGCCTTGAACATGCTTGTGCATTAGTATAAATATTAATTTATAAAGTTAAAGTCATATTCCTCAAGACAACTACCAATTACAAACTAGAGCTAGTATAGTTTATGCCTTAATATATATTTAGTAATTTGCACAAGAATTAACATGTACGCAAGTCATGATAGGTAAGCTTGTCATGTGGGCTTTGCAACAAGAGAGTGTTGAAGCAACAAGTAATGAATGCAATATTCAAAATTCCACAAAAATGAATCAATCACAGTGCATAAGCCAATAAACTATAATAAAATGTGTGTAAATACAATGCTCACTCCTTGTTTATAGTGGGCAAGGAGGAGCTGTACTTTCACTTTCCATATGTGGAAATAATATGGAGTTAATAAGTCAATTTTAGGATCCATGATTAATACACAACAAGGAACTTGAATTGTGTCTTACAAAACCCCCCAAAATTGTTATATCTAAATGTTGACCCCCTCCAGAAAGATGCAAAACAAGAATTACAAGTTTTTGTCAAGTTTGGAAGTCAAATCATCTATTTATAATTCACAAAGATTTTTACAAATATTGAAAAATAGACTTTACAAAACTTAAATTTGACTACAAATCTGAAATCCTTATGAAATTCTAATGAATTTAAAATTTTTTTGTCAATTTTTGACAAACAAGGTGAAAGTTATGCCTTGTCGAAAATTGCACAAATTGCACTTATTGTCAAAGGTTACAAAATAGATTAAAAAGTACAATTTCAAAATCGTCTTGATGCTACTTTGTTTGACACAAAATTATCTTTCCATAGACTATTTACAATCGAAAAATAGACTCCTTGTTTGTATGTTATGCAAAAATGAAAATAATGAAAAAAATTTGACTCCCCTTACAAATTTTGAAATATCTTGGCAGTTAACTAAGCACTAACTGCTTAATTAAAATAAAACAAGAAATTATCAATGTTCAAAATTGTATAACACTTGGTAAATTGAGGGCCCAAGTTACCACCGTGGAGAATTGTCGATGAGTTGTTTAAAACAATACCCCAAACCTAGGGAATGGCTGCCCAAATGTCGACAACTTAAAAGACTTGTTCAAAGGGTTGTATGGAAGATACGTGTGGACATAGGGCATGTGGGGGTCATTGGTGTTTTGAATTCTTCTTGCACAATACTTCGATCTTCAATGTGAACCAAGTACCTTTTAGTGCCACTCTTCAAACAAGATGGCCTGCAAAATGTTTAGCAAAGCTGACCAAACAAGCCAAATAGGCCAAAAATCTAGGGAGCCTGCAAAAATAAGATTTTAACTAAAAATAGCCAAATGGGCATAATAGACCAAATTCTTGCAAAAAATTCGACCAAAATATGTCACCCAGAACTTGTAAATACTTAATTTTACAAACAAAAAAAATTGCTTTTGCAAAAAAAAATGACCAGATGGTGAAATTGGGCAGAGGTCGATTTAGCCCTCTGCTATTTTTTTTTGCATTTTTTACAAAAAATTGTACAGTATAGATTTGTATAGTACTATATCGTACAACAAGGTATTGCTAAATATTTTTTGCAAAATTTCAAAGTTGCCATTTTTCATGAAACGAAAAGTAATTCTTTGTTTCTCAAGCCTTCTAGATGCAATGGTGATGTCTGGCTCCATGATATTCCGTTGATAGGTCTAAAAGCTTGATTCACCAAAAATTGAGAAAGGACTTGCAATTCAATGCTTTGATACCATGTTGGAGCATCAAATAATAAATACAATATTCAAACTTCCACAAAAACGAATCAAACACAATGCATAAGCCAATAAACTATTATAGTTCATGTGTGTAAATATAACGATCACTCCTTGTTTGCATAGGACAAGGAGGAAGTAGGAAGGTGAAACAAAAGACTGACCAACCCTCCAAGAGATGTGACACATGTAGAACACTTGTGACAAGTGTGAAGGCATGTGCCAAGTGTCTATGAGGTGAGACAACTAAACCACTAATTGAACTTAAGCTAGTGTGAATAGGACTACTAGGTTTAGGAGGTAGATAAAAAGAAACTAGATGCATAAAGGCTCTTTTCACACTAATAGAGGGTATATAAAAATACCAAATGGGGTAGAAAAAAAATATTTGACAAACTTCCCACAAGTTAGTACTATTTTTCTTCTCAATTAAATTAAGAAACCATATTAATTTAAAAATGGTGAGGACTTTGATGGCTTGCATGTCATCGATCACTAGTGAATTAAATGATAAAATTCATATCCCCATAAAATTTAGGATTGAAATTATTTTATCCTTTACATTTTAATGACAAGGTAAAAGAAATGAAAACCTAAAATGTCAAATGATAATACAATTGAAATAAATTCATTGCATAATACAATTAAGCATCAATCAAAATCAAAGTTGCATGTTTAAGTATACGAATACAATATTGAATATGAATATAGATATTTTAAGGCCTCCTAATATGGAAACAATTGGATATGACATTGATAAAATACCACATATATAGATAAAACACAATTCTATAATTTGTTAGATGGGAATAATTACTTTAGAAACAATATAAACATATAATTACTATTACATTTTAATATTATTTAAATATAATTTTTTCATCAAAACAAATACATTAGTAGAATCACATGCTATAAAGTGTCATTTTTTTTATCCCCTAACCTTGAAGTTCCACTACATAATGATTCCTTAGAAGTTGGATTAAGTACAATCACCAACTACACTCAAAACTAGATGAAGCTGCACTAAAATGTTTCCATGCTATGTTAAATTCTGTTTTTTTTTTGCATTTTTTACAAAAAATTATACAGTATAGATTTGTATAGTACTATATCGTACAACAAGGTATTGCTAATTTTTTTTTTGCAAAATTTCAAAGTTGCCATTTTTCATGAAACGAAAAGTAATTCTTTGTTTCTCAAGCCTTCTAGACGCAATGGCGATGTCTGGCTCCATGATGTTCCATTGATAGGTCTAAAAACTTGATTCACCAAAAATTGAGAAAGAACTTGCAATTCAATGCTTTGATACCATGTTGGAGCATCAAACAATAAATACAATATTCAAACTTCCACAAAAATGAATCAAACACAATGCATAAGCCAATAAACTATTATAGTTCATGTGTGTAAATATAACGATCACTCCTTGTTTGCATAGGACAAGGAGGAAGTAGGAAGGTGAAACAAAAGACTGACCAACCCTCCAAGAGATGTGACACATGTAGAACACTTGTGACAAGTGTGAAGGCATGTGCCAAGTGTCTATGAGGTGAGACAACTAAACCACTAATTGAACTTAAGCTAGTGTGAATAGGACTACTAGGTGTAGGAGGTAGATAAAAAGAAACTAGATGCATAAAGGCTCTTTTCACACTAATAGAGGGTATATAAAAATACCAAATGGGGTAGAATTTTTTTTTTTGACAAACTTCCCACAAGTTAGTACTATTTTTCTTCTCAATTAAATTAAGAAACCATATTAATTTAAAATGGTGAGGACTTTGATGGCTTGCATGTCATCGATCACTAGTGAATTAAATGATAAAATTCATATCCCCATAAAATTTAGGATTGAAATTATTTTATCCTTTACATTTTAATGACAAGGTAAAAGAAATGAAAACCTAAAATGTCAAATGATAATACAATTGAAATAAATTCATTGCATAATACAATTAAGCATCAATCAAAATCAAAGTTGCATGTTTAAGTATACGAATACAATATTGAATATGAATATAGATATTTTAAGGCCTCCTAATATGGAAACAATTGGATATGACATTGATAAAAAACCACGTATATAGATAAAACACAATTCTATAATTTGTTAGATGGGAATAATTACTTTAGAAACAATATAAACATATAATTACTATTACATTTTACTATTATTTAAATATAATTTTTTCATCAAAACAAATACATTAGTAGAATCACATGCTATAAAGTGTCATCTTTTTTATCCCCTAGCCTTGAAGTTCCACTACATAATGATTCCTTAGAAGTTGGATTAAGTACGATCACCAACTACACTCAAAACTAGATGAAGTTGCACTAAAATGTTTCCATGCTATGCTAAATTCTTCATCAATGAGATTGAGATGTATTAATGCATTTATGGATACATTAATGCATTTCATCTTAAGCTATAAATCATAAAGTCTACTATGTCCCTTATAGTCCATGAAGTAATGTGACAAGATATGAAGATTGTAATGGATATATACAAGGTCATATGCTTTACAAGTTGCAAACCTATTATGCTCAAGATAAATTAATAAAGGAATATGTTCTCAAATTCCTTTCAATTAATTTTTTTCTTAAAAGCTATAAAAATAATTAATGTTACAAATTACAAAAAGAAAATAAATTAAATATAATTTAAAAATGTTTATCTTTTAAACAAAGTTATCATTCATTGTAAATTCTTAGTCATAACATCATGGATATTTCACTATCTCACATAGTCCATTTTCCTTATTTGAAATTACATCAACACTTAACATAAATTTAATCAAATGATGTTGGTGCAGGAGCATCCCTGGTTGTAAAGCAATCATGTACCAACCAAAAATGTTTATTTTCTTGCATTTCAGCTTGTAGTTGTCTTAGCAGTTTCTTATGTGTTTTACCATTGTATCATTTCTCATCTCAAAGAGCAGGATATTGGTTCTACAAAAATTCATATACAACATATCCAGATTTCAGAAAATTTGCATTTGTTTGCAAAAAGTTATCGCTCTCAAAATTTCACTGTTATTTCTCAAGTAGAGTATTTAGGGCTAACCTGGTCCACAGTTGTTGTGTGGACATATTTCAGAGCATGCAAAGCTTAATGGAGCATCATACAAGCATTTTGGGTCCAAGGAGAACTATCTTGGAAATTAACAATTCATTTCATTTACCAATGTGTTATCTTCTCATGTTTGAGGCCGGCCTACACACTTAATCACACATTGGGGTTATAAACCCTTGAGGCCAATGCAGACCATATTTGGAGTTGGAGATTCATATTTAAGATCAATTTTAATTCATGGGAAAGTAGTTAGTTATAATTTCATGATTAGAGTTTAAACATTGCGAGCTACCCAGTTGTGGGGCTGTAATAAGGCCTTTGTGCCAATCGTAATATCTATAATGCCTTTGTGGTAGGTCTGATCCCTAGTCATTCCTCATATAGGCATATGAAGCATGTAATATTTCCAATCACTAATTCAATAAAGCTCTATGTTTGCTTAGTATTTTTTGTTGTGTTGACTCTAAGCTGCACAGTTGGACAGTCCTTTTTGGGACCTCCATCCGTGATTGCATCGAGTGGTATCAAAACAAGTTTGTGAGTCTTGAAGGCATTCCTTGTGGTGAACAAATCACCGACCTGAGACAAACTGCATGTGTTTTCAATCGGTTGTCGACTGTGAGGCAGTTGAAACCCTTGTAGACATATCACCGAATTGAGACAACTGCACCGGAGCCAAGTTGAGAGATGTTGCCAAGGAGAGCACCTGTTATGGAGAATGTTGCTAGACAGATGGATGAAATGTTGGAAATTATGAGAGCAATGAGAGTTCGATTGGATGTTGTAGAGGAAGATAGAAGAAGAGGTCTCAACCCTAGACATGCGAATGAAAGTAATGATGATTTAGATCATGTTGAAAATTAAAATGAGGAAGCCCTAGAAGAAGAAGAAGAAGAAGATCAAATAAAGATGTTGAAAGCTATTTCCAAGATTGGTAGGCGACCTAGGATTGAAATTCAAAATTACGAGGGAAATTTAAACCCTAAGGAATTGATTGATTGGATCAATGATATGGAAGAATACTTTGAGTATGAAGAAATTGAAGATCTGGAAAGAGTAAGATTTGCAAAACCTAAGTTGAAAGGACATGTTGCTATATGGTGTAAATAAGTTCAATTGGATCTGAATAGAAGAGGGAAGGAGAAGATCACAAAGTGGGATAGAATGGTGACAAATTTGAAGAATCAATTTATACTTGTTGATTATGACTGTGAATTGTTGAAAAGATTGCATAACCTAAGGAAAAATGAGAGATCTATGGAGTATAATGAATAATTCTACAAGATGATCATTACAGCTAGACATAGTGAAGCAAGAAAGGAGAAGATCGTGTGGTACATCAATGGACTAAGAACAAACATCCAAGAAGAATTGAGCCTGGTGAAGATGACAACTGTTGAAGAAGCATACCAATTTTTGTGTAAGGTAGAGGAAAAGTTGAATAAGAAGTTTGAACAAAGACAAGGGAGTGCAAGTGGAAGATTTCAGAGGAGCAGACATAATCCGGAGAGAGAAGACCTTATGTAGAACAAAACAAGGATAGAAAACCCTACCATTGTGAAGAGAAGGATAATAATTCATACCGCGGAGGAAGAGAGGAAAACAATTTATACCTCAGTGACAAAGGTCATAATTCATACTAAAATGATGGATATAGGAGATATGAAGGAAGATCTGAGGAGAGACTGTTTAGAGGAACATGTTTCAAGTGTGGAGGTGAAGGACATAGAGCATTTGAATGTCATCAAAGAAGTACTAGAAAGATATTTGAGCATACCAGAAGAAAAAATTATGTGGATGAAGAACCTATTGGATCCCCTAATTTAGCTGGGTAACCAAAGAAGGACGAGTCATTGATGATGAGAAGAGATTTGATACATGAAGAAGTGATTGAAGAACCACCACAAAGGAAGAATTTGTTCAAGACAAGATGTAAATTTAGAGGAAAGGTATGTAAAGTTATCATTGATGGTGGTAGTACCGATAATTTTGTTTCAGAAGAGATGGTAACTGTAACAACCTCTGTGTTCAACTCAGTAAAATTTCAAAGTTTTCAACCCAAGTGAATACTCCATGATTCCATAACATAGTAATAAAAAAATATTATTTCCATAATGTAAATTACATGCACATTTGAAACAAACACTATTCCAAACTTTTATTGCATTCCCTTGTAATTTCACAAATCTTTCCATAACATAGATTGCATATTGAATAAACTCAAGTTTATCATTCACAATTACATCCTTCCATTTAAATGGGTACATGATACATACATAGCTCTTTTGAGCTTCATTTGGAAATAGATAGACAAATTGGTCTTGATGTCGTTGTATTAGTGTTTACATTCTGGATGTCCTCGCTCCTTTGTGCATACACTCCAACTGTCCCCAATACTGGTGCAAACATTCGCAAATCTCGGCCGCCATCTGATGAGGAGAAGCATCATTCAAGTGCTTCCGCCAACCACAGACTCAAATGTGGTACCCTGCACATCTGCCACATATGACAAGATGGCCCTTCCCTTCGACAAAGAGATTAGTTGGT
Organism: Sequoiadendron giganteum; assembly: GCA_007115665.2. Classification (NCBI taxonomy): domain Eukaryota; kingdom Viridiplantae; phylum Streptophyta; class Pinopsida; order Cupressales; family Cupressaceae; genus Sequoiadendron; species Sequoiadendron giganteum. The sequence goes on from CM021102.1 coordinate 382,305,423, forward strand.
AAACCCCATAACAATAGCCTATCTGAGCTTAGTGTTGTTTCCTACAAACCAGAACCTAATCATACGGTTGTTTCCCCTACGAGTATGAAAATCTTGAACTAGAATGCATAAAAAGGAACACAGTGAACTGACAGTGTAAACAGTGGAAACTTACACTACTTTGGCCAAAGTATTCTCACCTAGTACTTCAAGTGATAGTCTTCATATTCACATACATTTCTATAGCTCGGTTTGGATTATGACCGTTCATATATTATGCTTAGGTAATTTCCTTACATAGGTAATCCCGAACCTCAGAAATAACCTATTCCCCTTTTCCTAAAACACAATAAAGCCTAAGAATAAGTTACCCCCTTCAATGGATATTCCAATCCCAAGTATAATATATGAGCTTTTCTAGTTTACAAATTAACTTTGCATAAACGAGTTATTCGCTTCAAAAGACAACATAGTCCTAAGTATAACTTTATAATCTAAAGTATAGCTACATAAGCTTCATCTAATCATAGATTAAATATTCATAATAATTGACTCCATTCAGTAATATGTCACACAAATAAGTGGTTTTCACTAGGAGTATGGCCACATCAATGAATGACCTTAATCGAAGAATAATCATATCAATAGATGATTCCATTCGAGAGTGTAGTCTCCTTAATAAAAAGGGTCAAACAAAGAGTCTAATCTTGTCAATACTATGACTTCATATCAAGAGTGCAATGCAACTAATGAAGTAGCAACTCTAACTCAATAGGTAATCCCACCTATGTCCCCAACATATAGTATCTCATTAACTCAAGTGATCTAATCAACCACATAGGTGAGTCTCAACCTTAGTATACCTGATATAATCTATAATCAACAATCAATCTAATTGTATAGGTTAATCTAAACCTAAGTACAATCTCAACTACATATTCCATCCAAGTAGATTATTCACAACCTATTGGTTCTAATGGGTAATCAAGTAATACTCCAACCTAATGGTTAATTCTTAACCTAAGGTTTCAATCACTAATCAAATGTACTTCTAGACCCACATAGGTTACTTTCGTCTCAGGGTTTCATTCAATAGTCAAGTAATGATCAAGTGATCATTCAAGTATAGATTATTGATGTGGTTTGTATGACATCACATCCTAACATATCTTTCATACCATCACTATGGCTATATAACTAAACCTTATCATTACCAAGGTTTTCCAACATAAAAAATATAACAGTGTCAAGTCACTTCATGACATTGGCATATTTCACATTATACATGTATTCTAAACTATCTATGTATAGAACATCATTATCTAAATTCTCGTATAGGGTATATAGGAGCATTAAGACACTTCCTTAAGCTAATCATATTTCATCATTCCTAGTATATAATACCAATGATAAACAAACACTCTTATTATGGAGTATATATAAACACTTCATAGGAAAGCATAAAACAAATCCTTTTCCTTTTCATAAGAAAATACTATGATTCACGAATGCAAGCTTTCTCAAACAATTCTAGTAAACACAAACAATACTTGCATTCTTTCATAATAAAAGACAAATAAAAGAAGATTAGATCATCATGCTTCTAATACACTTGATCCAACTGATTGACTTGATTCACAAATTTCCTATGACAACTTGCTAGCCTTCACTTTAACTACTGTCAAGACTCAATGCAATAATTCACAATATCCTCTTTCTCTAGGCTCATAAATATCTTAATGCTTTCACAACTTAACTCTAAGCTCTCACAAATTATCACTCTTATAATATTTGCAACAGAATGAACTCTAGAACTGTGTGTCCCAAATGAGATGGTTGGCTCAACTATTTATACAAAACATTGAGACTTTTATGCCTAAGGTAAAGGTGACCAGTCGACACCTCTCAAGCATATAAGTCGACTCATCTCATACAAATAAATGTGGCAGAATTCTAAGTGAAAAATCAACTTGGTATTCTATAGATCGACCTCCTTTGCTTGACAACAACACAAGACTATTTCAAATATGCACATGCTCAAAGAACAAGAATCAAATTGAAAAACATGATATAATTCTAGAGAGACAGAGCATTCATAAAATGTGCCAAATTGTAGCCTTTTACCTATTCCTTTGGCCAAAGAAACATTCCTCTATTTACAAGCAACACAATCTATGTTGACTTGGTCATAGTCTCTTTATTCGATAGAAGAATATGAATCAACCATTTAAATAGCATTCAAACTCGTGCTTTGGCCAACACGTTTTATTGCTAATTATTCCCTTTATCACGCATTTAAATCACTTGCACAATAAACATGTTATTTAATATTTCCATCACTTTTATCTTTTAGATAAATGTGTTCCAAGGCAAAAGTAATTCACTTCTATATAATAGTGATGCACTTTAAATGATATCGACCAAGGATTATTACTCTATATCGGCCTTTATCATTTGCAATTACTTGTATAGAGATCGGCCTTTAATACTTTGCATAACATATATACAAATCGGCCATTTTAAATCAGTCAAAAATATATGTAAAGCAATGTCTTTTCAAAAACCGTTTAACTCCTATTGTTGCATTGGTTCAAACTTATTCCTATCATGGTTTAGGTGTTTCCTTTACTCACTTTGCCAACGTATTTCATGCAAAATTCAGTGTCACCACGTGGTTGTCCAAGTCAACCCGTAATGGCCTCTATAACCAAACTCTCTCCTATTACGTGTGCCACATGTATTTGACTTTTTCAACTTACGCATGACAAAGGTTTAAGACACTATTTTAGAAGCCCATACCATTCATTACGTTGCCCACACTACATTTAACTTGTAAATGATTTCAGAATGTTTTGAATACCATTGTTACTTATAAGTAATTTGCATTCTCTTTTAAATGCAACAAAGGGCTTCATATAGCTCGTGCTATACTTATATATGCATTCTTTATGACATTATAATATATAAATATAGTCCAAGATACAATATATATATACGTATGCATGCATATATATTTATATATCATGTATATATATATACTAGTTAATCACTATCTACTATTTTATAATATCATACTCATGTATTCTTCTACATCAACGAGTAGATACTCATGGTGTATATGTGTATGCATACATTATAAATGATGAGTTGTCGTTCAAACATATATACACATATACATTCAATGTATACATACTTATCGACATAGATACACACATACACTCACAAGAAGGTCTTCCACAAACATGAACATTCAATGACAAGAAGATAACCAAAACCATAAGCAAACAAGTCGAACAAGCAATCCAATAAGCCAAGATTGTGACCACGGGTTTACTTACCGAATCTAAGCCCACTCGACTCTTCTAAACCAAGTCTAGGTTGTGAGTGTGTGTAAGCTCAATTAGGTTTCATTTAGGGTTACCCGACCAATCACTTCTCCTGATTGATACTTCACCTCCCTTCCAAAGGATTGAACTTGTCCCTGCAACCATCTTAGCACATTTGCAATGGTAGTTAGACGTTCATAATAAATCCACACATGCATCATAAAACTTTAGCATATTCATATAGCAATGTATGTTCTTCATCAATGTAAACATAATTACTCTTCCAAGGCAATAATACCTTAATACCTATTTCAGTATTACATCCATTCAACAAACATATCAAAATCATGATTGCATTTACCATTCTATTTACCTATGAAGGTAAAAGTAAAACAGTAACAATAAGACGTGACAGTAACCAAGTTGAATTTGAAGAGATTGAAATATCCAAATCCCTACAAGATAGCATGGATTCAAGTTGAGCATAAGATCTTGGTGAATGAGCAGTGTTTGGTGAAATTTCACATAGGATCATATAATGATGAAGTGTTGTGTGATATTATGCCTATGGATGCATATCATTTATTGCTAGGAAGACCATGGCAATATATAGGAAAGCAATTCATGATGGAAGGAAGAATACCTATATTGTGACTTCAAATGGCAAGAGAATTAAATTGATACCTTTAGAGGAAGAAGACAAAAAGGAGGTATGTGGCACTACCAAACTATGTTTGGTAGATGGTAGAAAGTTTCTAGAAGGATTGAGGCATGAGAACATGCATTTTGCATTGATTCTAAAGAAGTGCAGTAGTCTGAAGACTAAGAATCCTACCGAAGACTCATCGTTGACAGAAGTAGTAGAACTATTGATAGAGTATGATGATATCATATCAGAGAATGTACTAGATGGACTTCCACCGGTCCAAAGCATCAGTCAGCATATAGATTTAATATCGGGAGCAAGTTTTCCAAACAAACTGACACATAGGATGACACCTGCAAAAAATGCGAAGTTAAACCGAAAAATACAAGAACTGTTGAAGAAGGTACTGATCATAGAAAGCTTAAGCCCATGTGCGGTACCTATTGTACTGGCACCAAAGAAAGATGGAGAGTGGAGAATGTGCATAGACTCAAGAGAAATCAATAGGATCACAGTCAAGTAAATATTTCCATTGCCAAGGATGGATGACATTATGAACTGTTTGAGTTGAGCAAAGTATTTCACAAAGATAGACCTAAAGAGTGGATATCATCAAATTAGAATCAAAGAAGGAGATGAATGGAATACTGCAATGAAAGACTATATGAGTGGTTAGTAATGTCTTTTGGATTGACCAATGCACCTAACACCTTCATGAGGTTGATAAACGATGTACTAAAGCAATTCTTGGGTAAGTTTTCTATTGTTTATCTGGATGATATTCTATTTTTTAGCAAGACTAGAGAAGAACATTTGTGGCACATTAGACAAGTATTACAAATATTGTGGGAAGAGAAGTTGTTGATAAACATCAAAAAGTGCAGCTTTATGAAGATAGAGTTGGTGTACTTGGGTTTTGTCATTTCTGCTGAAGGATTGAAGATGGACCCTGAGAAGGTTAGAGAAATTATTGAGTGGCCCACACCAGTGAACATTAGAGAGGTAAGATCATTCCATGGATTAGAAAGTTTCTATCAAAAATTCATAAGGAGATTTAGTAGCATTTGCACACCTATGATTGAAACAATGAGAGGAGATAGGAAAGACTTTAAGTGGACATCCAGAGTGCAAAGAAGTTTTGAATTGTTGAAGCAAAAGGTGACAGAGCAACCAGTGTTAGCATTGCTCGATTTTGATAAAGTATTTCAAGTTGATTGTGATGCTAGTGGAAATGTAATAGGAGCAGTATTAAGTCAAGAAGGAATACATATAGCTTATTTCAGTGAGAAGTTGAATGATTCCATAAGGAGATATTCAGTTTATGATCAAAAATTCTATGTCATAATTCAAGCCTTGAAGAAGTGGAGACATTATTTGTTGCCTAAGGAGTTTGTGTTATACACTGATAATCAATCCTTCCAATATTTGAACAATCATGGTAAGTTGAACCAGCGACATATGAGATGGGTTGAGTTCTTGCAGAGTTATACATTTGTGTTGAAGCATAGGAGTGGAAAGTCAAACAAAGTTGTAAATGCATTGAGCAAGAGAAGGAATTTTTTAACAAAGATGAAAATAAAAGTATTGGGTTTTGAAGAATTAAAGCATATGTATGAAGAGGGTCCGGATTTTGCTGAAGCATGGAAGTCATGTAAGGAGCTAGTAGTGACAAATAGTATTCAATGGTTGGATTATTTCATTCAAGAAGATATGTTGTTTAAGGGAAATCGGTTGTATATTCCAAGGAGTTCAATGTGGGAGAGTTTGATTAAGGAGAAGCATAGTGGAGGACTAGCAGAACATTTGTAGTAGATAAGACAGTAGCTTTGGTGAGTGAACATTATTTTTTGCTACAGATATATAAGGATGTCAGGAAGTATATTCAAAATTGTAGAATTTATCAAGTGGAAAAAGGAAGTAGTCAAAATATTGGATTGTATAAACCTTTGGCAGTATTGGAGAGACCTTGGGAAGATATAAGCATGGATTTCATAATGGGATTATCAAGAACACAAAGAGGATATGATTCTATAATGGTAGTAGTGGACAGATTTTCTAAGATGGAACATTTCATTCCTTTCAAGAAGACTAATGATGTTGTGCATGTTGTTGACTTATTTTCAAGAAGATTGTGAGATTGCATGGACTACCAAAGAATATAGTTTCAGATAGGGACACCAAATTCATTGGATACTTTTGGAGGACATTGTGGAAGAAGATGAAGACAAACCTGCAATTCAGTTCAACATATCACCCATAGACAGATGGACACACAAAGGTAGTAAATGAGAGTTTGGGTAACTTACTGAGATGTTTGGTGGGAGATAAGGAAAGAAATTGGGACATAGTTCTACCACAAGCAGAGTTTGCATACAATAACTCTGTCAATCGGAGCACAGGGAAAACACCATTTGAGATTGTGATAGGAATACATCCTAGAGGAGTTGCGGAGCTCACAAACATCAGTATGGAGACTAAGAGGAGTGCAAAATTAGAAGAATTTGCATGATTCTTGGAAACTTTGCATAGTCAAGTTCAGAAGCACTTGGAGGACATGAATAGTAAGTATAAGGAGAAGGCAAATGAGAAGAGAAGACATAAGGAATTTTTTATTGGGGATGAAGTTATCGTATATCTCAGGAAATAAAGGTTTCCAATGAGGACATACAATAAGTTGAAGATGAGGAAGATTGGACCACGTAAGATTCTTTGGAAGTTTGATTCAAGAAATGCATATGAAGTGGAGTTATCAAAGACATTGGGTATATCACCCATTTTCAATGTTGTAGACATCTATGAGTACCATGAAGGACAGTCAAGTGATAGTAACAAAGAAGAAGAATTGGAGGAGCAGTTAACACATCAACCATCGAAACAAATTGAGCAGATTGTGGACATTAGAATTAGAAGGAGCACTAGGAACAAGCAATACAAGGAGTATTTGGTAAAATGGAAAGACAGACCAGTGGAGGATTCATCATGGAGTTATTAGGCTGAGGAGGACCACTTTGGTTTTCCTCTAGCCCCTAGAAAGTGAGGGACTCACTTTTCTTCCAACCTTGGGTGTTTAATGCAGGAGCATCCCTGGTTGTAAAGCAATCTTGTATCAACCAAAAAAAATAAAAATCTTCATTTCAATTTGTAGTTTTCTCAATAGTTTCTTCTGCATTTTATCGTTGTATCATTTCTTAGTTCACAAAGCAAGATATTGGTTCTCCACGAAGTCATCTACAACATATCCAAATTTCAAGAGATTTTCATTCATTTACAAAAAGTTATCACTCTCAGAATTTCAGTGTCATTTCTCAGGCAAAGCATTTAGGGACGACTTGGTCTAGAGTTGTTGTGCGGACCTATTCTGGAGCATGCAAATCCTAATGGAGCATCATGCAAGCATTTTGGGTCCAAGGAGAACTATCTTGGAGATCTGCAATTCATTGCATTTATTGATGTGTTATCTTCTCATGTTTGAGGCCGACCTACACGCTTGATCATACATTGGGGTTGTAAACCCTTGAGGTCAATGAGGACCATATTTGGAACTGGAGATTCATATTCAAGATCAATTGTTATTCATAGGAAAACAATTAGTTAGGATTTCATGATTATAGTTTAGATATTCTGAGCTGCTCAGTTGTAGAGTTGTAATAAGGCCTTTCTGTCAATTGTAATATCTGTAATGCCCTTGCGACAAGCCTATGAGCCCTAGTCAATCCACATATAAGGCATATGAAGCATGTAAGATTTCCAACCGTTGATTCAATAAAGATCTATGTTTGTTGAGTATTTCTTGTGTTATTTTTCGTTGTGTTGACTCTAAGTTGCACAATTGGAGAGTTCTTTTTGGGCCCTCCATCCATGACTGCACTAGATGCAAAGGTTCTAAACTCATCTTGAATCTTTACCACATTTAAAAGATTTGTATGTCTTAAGTTTCTTTTATATCCATCAATTGTCTTAATATCCATATTTGGCATTATTCTATTTGACATTGCGAACATGTCAACATCATAATACTTAGGGTCAAAGTATATGCCAAAAGTTGAAAAGACATATTTTATCTCATCCTTTCTTCACTATATCATATATTTGCTTGTAATAAAATTGTAGATGGGTTTAACTCTTTTTCCATGATGACATTTCAAATTTGCTTCAACATATTTATGCAAGCATATATGTTACCTAATATTGGTTTATCCATGCCACATTGACATATGTGGGCATATATTGGCTCAATGAAGGAGAACGATTAATCTACATAAGACCACCAATTGTTGAAATTATTTGCTCTCTGTTTGGTATTACATCCAAACTATCCAAAATCACCCTGCTTTTAGGGATTTTTCACATCCATGAGCATTTTAAAAATAATTTGATGGATGGCAAAGCATCTCAACCACCTTCAATTTTTTAAATGGAGTTCATATTTGTTTCATGATGATATTGTAGGTGTGGAACATTTAGAAGGCATTTTTTATTATCAATCAAGTCACTTCCAAGACATTAGTGGTAATATCTATATACTACATCAAATCGTTTCATAATTGGCCAAAAGTCTAAAGGTAAAGCTCTTTGTTGATGCCAATTTTAATATACTTGTGTTGTTATGATGTGTTTGGGGATGAGATTGATTCCTTCACCTATGGATGAGAAGAAGTGTAATAAGGGTGACCTATGTAATTTACTAACCTCCCCGTGTTTTAGGTTTTTCTATATCAACCTTTGATTACTAGAGGGAGGGCCAAGGTAATTTGCCCTCCCTCTTAGATGACTAAACAATATGGATGAGGGTATGTTGAGGTTTTGGATAGTTTTAGAAAGATGCTAATAGTAAAAGAACATCAAGTTATAAATATTCCTTGGGATGTGGAGCTATCCCTTAGTTGGGGATAACTATTTTTAAAAAGTTTTGGGAAAGTAATACTCTTGATTGTTTTATGGTTCCAATGAATTGGTTGGTTACAATGGATCTAAGCACTTCATGGCTCTTGTTTCAACTCTTGGGAGCCTTTCCAAGGTCAATTTTGTATAAAACAACTATATTTAAATAATATTATAAAATAATTAGTATTTAAAATATAATAAATAAACATACATTACACACCTAGTAAATTAAATTTATTAAATGACAAACTCGATCAAAAATTTAATAATATAAATAAACATTTGTGCTAAATTTAACAAATTATCTCTTTTTAAACAAAACCATAACATTAGAATCTTATTATGTCGAAGGTGTTCCCTATATGGAGTGAACAACTTGCTTTTGAAAATCAACGGTTGAAAATTGTAAAGAAAGATGCAAAACCATTGAAATTATCTCAACTGTTAATTTTTTTAAAATATTAAAAATAATAATATATAGTTATAGAAAAAACAACATCCACTCTTAGCTTTAAACTAAGAAAAGATAGGATAAGAATTGTTTTTTTCTTTTAAACTTTTTAAGTTTAGTTAAATAATAATTTTTTAATGAATATATATTTTTCAAATAATATTAATAATAATAGATCAATAAATTACGAATTGACTTTTTTATCTTTTGTAATTTTAATATAAAAATTAGAATTTTACTTTAAACAATTTTAATATAGTTTATTTTTATTTTTAATATTTTATATTTTAATATAGTTTATTTTTATTTCTAATATTTTTTTTTAAATATAATTTTACTTTTTAAAATTTAATTTATCTAATAATGTTTTTATTTGTTAATATTGTTTGTAATATATCAATTTATATTTTTTACGTATATATTTTATTAATATTTTAATTCTAATTAATTAAAAAAAAAAATAGTTTTACCTATTTATTTAATCATTTATTAACTTAATAAGTTTATTACTTGTTATTAATTTTTTAAAATTATTATGTTTATTAATATTTGGATTTTGATATATTTTGACTTTCCATTTAGTTTTAATTTAGATTTAAATTTGAAATTTATTTTGATTATTTTTTTTTTTTTTATGAAATTACAAAGAATAATTAAAAATGATTAGAATTAATTTAATTTATAATTATTTATTTTATTTAAACTTTAATTATTATAGAATAATTATATTTTGAAATTTTGATATAATTTATATAATAAATGAATTTCAAACTTAAAATATAAATTAAAATTTATAGAGTGAGAGAGAAAGAAGGTGACTTTTGATTAATCATTTCATGCCAACAATCCAAGGATAGCACGTCCCTAGGGAGTTATGTTCAAGGTAGCATGTCATTTGATTAAGGATATGATAATTCACCTTTAAAACCTCTTCAATGTACCCATTGCACACTTAGGAGGAAAATAGAGAGAGAGAGAAAATAAAGAGAGAAATAGAGAAATAGAGAGAGAGGGAGAGGGAGACAGAGATACAAGAGATAAAAAGAGAGAGGTGCAAAAATAGAGGTATAGATATAAAAGAATAAATGTGGAGACAGCATTACAAAAAAATAGAGATAGGAAGAGAGGAAAATAGAGAAGAGAGACATAAATAGATAAAATGAGAGAGAGGGGGGGAGAGGGAAAAAGGGAGAGAGGGGGAGATAAATAAGGATAGCAAAAAATAGTAAGGGGGAAAGAGAGGAAAATAAACAAAGAGAAGAAATAAGAGAAAGATAGATAGAGTAAGAGAGAAGGGAAGACAAATATAGAGAGAAATAGGGGGGAGAGAGGAAGAGAGAGATTGAGAGAATTAAAAATATAAAGATAGAGAGGGAGAGGGAGAGGGAGAGACATAAAGATATATCTCTCTCTATATATCTCCCCATATGTACCTCACCCTACCTCTATATAACTTCCTATATCTTTTTATCCCTCCATCTCTCCCTCTCTTTGTCTCCCCCTCTTTCTATCTCTATTTATCTCCCTCTTTCTCCATTTTCCTCTCTATCTCCTTGCATCTCTTTCTCTCTTTCCCACTATATATCTCCCTATCACTCTCTATTTCTCTCCCTCTCTCCCTCTATATCTATCTCAATATCTCTCACTCAAACACACACTCCATGTTTCTCCTCTATCTCTATATCTTTCACCCACACACACATGCACATTGCTTCTCCCTCCATATATCTCTATCTCTATCTCCTTACCTCTCCTTACATCTTTCTCTCTTTCCCACTATATATCTCCCTATCACTCTCTTTCTATATCTCTCTATTTCGCTCACTCTCTCCCTCTATATCTATCTCAATATCTCTCACCCACACACATGTGAATTGTTTCTTCCTCCATATATCTCTCTCTATCTCTCTCCCTCTCTCTCTATTAATTATCTCTATCTCCTTATTTATCTCTCTTCCCCCCTCTATTTTTATCTCTCTCTCTCATTTACTCCATCTCTCCCCTCTCTACCTCTCTATATATCCCCCTCTTTTATTGTCTCCCTCTTCCTCTCTCCTTCCATCTCTCCCTCTATATATTTATCTCTCTATCTTTGTCTTTGTCTCTCTCTCACCCTCTCTATCTTTCTCAAGTTATATTTATCTATCTCTCCTTTATGTCCCTATCACTTCCTTTTTCTCTCTCTACTCTCTCCATATCTCTCTCTTACTCATACACACTCCTTGTTTTCCCTTCCCTATCTCTAGCTCTAGCTCTATCACTCCATATTTAAATTTTTACATCTCAGTCTATCTCTATCTATCAATCTCTCTATCCCCTCTCCCCTCCCCTCGCCTCCCCTCCCCTCCCCTCTCTCTCTCTCTCTCGCAAACATAACATGAACTTATTGGTAATGGAGCCTACTTTTTCTTCCACACAAAGGTTTTGTTTTAATTGTGTTCGGATCCATGTATGGAGATGCATAGTTGATTTGAAGCTATCACTTCTCCATTGAGATTTTTGTTGCACAATCATTTTCTAAATGGCCTAACAATTGATCTTACTACACAAATATATGTAAAAAATAGACCAAAAAATTCCCTAATTGAACTTCCACACTTCTTCTGTGTACCCATTGCACACCAAGGTGCAATTGCTAGTTTTTCTTTTTAACATTAAATAAAACTACATACAAATTTAAACAAAATAAAACATAAAAAAAGATGACCTAAACTTGGAACCCCATGGAAAATATTGGGCGTTAAAAACACCGCCACATAACAGTAGAAAACCCCAGCGAAATCGTGAGCGAAATTCGAGGCAGCGTATTGCGTAATCGTGTGGGAAACATTCCTTTTATTCCCCGACCACGTCGCACAACGAATTTGTGAGTCTATGGCGGGGTAAGAGATGATACAGAAAACAAGCACTGAGATGCAAAGTACGAACACAGTATAGGTTTTTTATATTGAAGCGAGACATTGGAATACGAGCACGACAAAAATCCTCACGCCTCTGTTCTTTCTTCACAAACGTCTGGAAAATCATCTGCAATGCCTCCGCTGCAACTTGAAATTTTAAATGTCAAATCATTATTTTTATAAAAAAAATTATTCGGCTTATTTTATTTTATTTTAGGGTTAGGGTTTTCTGGACACAGCACGGATGACATGGGCGCCGTATCCGCATGTATCTGGCACGGGATAATAGTTGGAGCTTTACGAGTATGGCGGGACACCGTACCCGGGCCATCAGCGTTGTACCTTGTACGAGGGTAGAGGTGCCAGGGGTTTTACCCTGGCGTATTCAAAGGGAAGGGGTAAATATCCTCTAATTAGGTTGACGCTAAAAAGATCCCTGGAGTATGGTTATAATTAGGGGAAATGATCCAGTAGTTTGAGCATGTCATTTGTAGATTTAATGTCCAATATAGTTGTGACTTTAAAGTTGTTAGTGTTGATGATAACTACCAATAATTGAATAATATGTATTCTTTAGATCTAAAAAGCAACAAATCATGTGATGCCACATCAGTGCACCAATAAAACATGATTTAGTGCACAAGTATCGTCTCTCTTTTTTTGACCTTTTTGGACACTTTGACAAAAACATGCTGATGTGGCATCATATTGGATGATGTGGCCTTGAAACCTTAGTTATAAGCAGGGGTGTTGCCAAACAAGCTGCTGTAAAAAATTGAGAATTTTTGAGATTTCCACGTAAGATTATGAGAAGCGCAAACTTAGGGTGCTCAACTACCAGGTCCTCTCCCCTATTAATAACCACTCCGATCCTCTAGTCAAGGGTAGAAATAAATTGCTCTTTATAGAGCATAGAGTGCAAGAGGCGTGAGAGTCCAGGCACTGACCCAATGGATTAATTCTCTAGGCAGTTTATTACTTCATCATAAACACAGAAATGAATTATATAAATGTCCACGAATGGGCAGAGCATGGTAGCGGACTTTCGAGACAGCAAGCCACAATAGCAGATCGGGATTGCAAAAAGCACTCCCAATAACCAGCGATGCATTTGCAATCCGAAATTTAGTCAACCCGTAAAAGGACTGCCATTGGATTCAGATGGCTGTTACTGTAAAGAAATATGTCAGAGTTGGAGAAAGTTTTTTGGAAGGTGATGGTGAACTGCGCATATGGTCAGGAATGCTATCCTAACCATTGTATCTCCTCTATGGTGTCCTATCTTACATATCAAACAGCCCCGCTTGACTATCCATATAAAATGGCAATGAAGTAAGAAGACATGATGCAAAAGACCTTGCTGCTAATCTCAATAACAATAATAATATCATGGATGAAAAAGAATGGTCAGTTCGGCAAGATTGTGTAGTTTTTCAAAGATAATGTGCATTGTCATAATGTCAGCTTGAGCAAGGAATCCGTCAACAATGATGAAGCCCAATATGGAGACGTGAGCCATTGACAAACCAGAACACCAGCTTGAATGATTTTCTTGATTTCAATTTGATTGCCACCAAAACAATTACAGCTCTCATGTCATCAAGAGCTATTAATTTGTAATAATTAATGAACAATTCACTCTCTGTGTGTAAGCACTCTGTTTTGTCTACCAAGAAAATGAAAATCGCCGCTTGTTATTGACTAAAGATCAACAAATTGGACATTTGTACACACTATTGTGATGCCACTAAAGATGGATTTCTCAAATGCTTGAGAGCTACTGAGCAGAATCTATTGCAATCGTTAAGTCAGGTAGATCAAGCAAATGTGCTGCTAGCCCAAGAATGTTCTTGCAGCTACTGAACATTACAGAAGCAGTTAAACACTGTGCCTTGGAAGAGCAGCAAAGGATACACCATCTACATTAAGGCTGGAATTTACAAGAAAATCATATATATCAAACCAAATGACTAATTTGATGTTTGTTGGCAAGAGCAAGGATAGAACTATTATAACTACAAGCAAGAAGATGGGAGATGGCATCACTACTTTTAAAACTGCAAATTTAGGTTAAGAGTTTTTAAACACAAATGGGCAAAGCTGGTCAGCAGGTCTCCAGGGCATATCAAGCTATACTAGCAAATCAGGACTACAAAAAGCACTCCAACAACCAAGAGTAAAAATCCAAAACCAGCATAAGATCTTTGATCTATGATATGATAAAAAACATTCCGATTGTGCAAGCAAGAGTCTAGGCAAGGGCAATGTATAACTCGGATCAGGCATCTAGCACAAGTTTTACAGAAGCTGGTAGCAGAAACCTATATCATTGACAACTCAGGAATCCGCCCCATTACTATAACCGCCATTTCTGCTCACCTCATCACCTGCCAAGAAGCTCAGACAATGAGTTGCTAAAAAGATAAGGCGATCCAGATTGAGAAGATGAAAAATTGCATGCATGAGGCTAATGCTGAGCTTTTAATTAGAAAGCATGTGGAATGTGTGAGATAAACAAGTTAGAGTCGCACAAACATTAACAATCAACAATCTCAGATGGGCCATTTACAAATAATTCTCTATTGTACTGTCTTGAGACAGATTAAAGCAATTCAAGGGAACAATTTCCGATGCAATTTTGCCCTAGAAAAAGATGCCAATTTGTTACTGTTCTGGTCGTGTTGTGTGGCTATCCTATTCGAATATGCCTTGTTATAAGGTAGAATAACAAATTGAAACTAAAACATTATAACATTGTAGGCAAAGGCATTCTATAAAAATCTTTTTAGCTGGTAACATTAGACAACTCAGAAATAAAAAATTGTTTTGGAACTCTAATCAGCTTATGGAGATAAGCTCTCAAGTTCCATTTTTAACCAGCATACAAAAACAATTACATGTCTTAATTCCTGTAATCTAAATCTTAAGTCTCATTACATTCCACCAGCAAAAGCTATCATTTTTTAAAATATAAGGATTGACTTTCTCCTCAAATGCCAATATATGTAGATGAATGCAAACACAACATTCTGGACAAGAAAATTAGGATCTGAACACCTAGTGAAAATGATTTGCAATGCCAAAAGTACACCGTGCAAGTAATTAAATAACTTGTCTACTATATGCATAGAGAACCTATATCAATTTTAGTACTTGACTGCCAGCGACTGTAAATGTACTATAAAATGTGTATAATACAATTTCATTTAATATTAACAATTTTCTATGAATCGTCATCATAACTAAATTTGACCAAAGAGTTATGCAATTCAAAATGCAATAATAGATAGATTTATGGAATGAACAAGATAGTTTCAGTCCATTGGTAAGTGGCTATTTTACTGTGGACTCGGATCCTCTGTTATACCAAGTTGTTACTAGATGAATGGGGGAAATGGTGATTATAATATTTTCTGAACAAAACTTTCCATCAGTTAATTCCAAGTCATAATATTCGTGTTCGTGTTTGTGTTTGGCAAGAAAAAAAATCAGAAGAAATTCGCTGGCCAATAAAAAATAGTTAAAAACTCATGATTAGGTCCTAACTTCTATGAGTTCTAACTATACAAATCTGTGTTTTTTATGATTTTGATTTAAATAATAAAAAGTATAACACAATAAAATATAAGAAAAATTAAATAATAAAAAATTTAAAATAATATCTCTAGTTAAGAATTAAGTTAACAAATTAAAACAAAATATTACAAAAAAGAAGTCCAGAAACAAAAAATGTTATAAAATTTAAATATTAATAATTTTTTTAATAGGTAAATGACGGTTATTGTGGCCACACCCTTTATATTATAAAACTTAACCAAAAAGTTACATTGATTTTTACATCTGAAATAGGCAGTTTCCAAAAGCCCACACATCTATTCTAAGCAGGGGGTAGCAGACTAAAACCCCTGTTATAATATTTTCCTTCTATCAATCTACTACCCACCTAGATAATATATACATAGCAGAGAGTATAGACCAGTGATAGCAAATTGAGACATGACGACAGCAGAGTATTACGTTTCCCCTTCATCATCAGGGCTATCTGAGATGAGATACACTTTGTGACGACCAACCCCAATGTCTATTTGAGAAACTTTGAGCCACGTGATGTCTTCCTCCTTCAAACCTCATTTTGTGGGAGGCCAATGATGATAAACAGCCTCCAGTGCCTGCCTACCACTCTTTTGTTTACCAGCAAAGTTCCATCAATTGGCAACATTCCCAAACTATAGGTTGCAACAAGAATAACATTGTCCAAGCCTCCTAAAAAATGGCTCTTAATTAAAGTGTCTACGATTTTCTTAATCAACTATTTTGCCTCTCCAAGATCCAAAAGAACAGTGACAAACATTGAGGAGAAATCAATATTAACCTGGTAGCGGTGGTCAGAGACCATGAATTCTTCACCTAAAACCCTAGACTGCATGTAGGAGCAGTCCACTCTTTATTTTAATAACCTTCTTCAGCCTCTTCTCAAAAATTCCACCCAAGAAAGCAATTTGTTGTTGGCTACAAACTAGCCTTATAGGTGTGTCCATGGTGCTGCTTGAGGATACTTAGGGTTTGAGTTCTTCAACAAATGGGGAATTTAATTTAAGGATTAACTTGCCACACACAATAATAATACCCATCATCCTATGGCTTCAGCAGAAACTAGAGATATTCACTAACTTGGCACAGGCTAAGTCTTGCAATTTTTTGAAATGTTGATTGGCAGTTCATGGGGATGGTGCAAATGTGGTGGCAGTTCAGGATTTGACAGATTGGGGAATTAGTTTTGCTAGTGGTGCAGGTGATTGAGGAATCTGTTAGGCCTCCTGTGCTGCTCTTTTTCTGCAGGACATATGGCTGTCTCAAGCTTTTTTGGTTCGATGGTGGTTGCTTGTTTGCTTGGTTCTAATGTTTTTACGTTTTTGTCTTTTGGTTGGGCTGGGGTGGTCAGTTGTGTGTCTATAAAGCCAGCTGTAATTTTGAATTTATCTTGCGTTTTCACTGCTGATAGTTATGGTTGTTATAGTTGTAAAACCTTTATTCCTGCACAAGAGCCCCTATAAATCCCCCACTAATTAATCAAAAATAAAATTAAGCATGTAAATGTAAAATATTGAACATAAAAATATAATATGATAAAAAAAATATTAATAAATTAAGATAATTAAATATAAAACTAAAGATAGCAAATTAAAACAAAATATCAAAAATATGTAAAACTTTATAAAAGTTTTATTGATGATAAAAGATTTAAAAAAAATCAAAATCCAACAGAACCTATCTATTAGTAAATTTTAAACACAAAACCTAAAGCAAGCTTTAGTAATCACAATGCAGGAAAGAAAAATGTCAGCAGTATCAATGATGGAGAAGCATTGCTACACCTTTATCTGCCCGATCTCACAATCAACCCGTGGCACCAACAAACAAACTACATGGTACTCCTTGAAATGGCAGCAAACACAACCATACAGCAGCAAACAAATGAAAAACCCTAGCAGAATCCTAGCCCTAACAGATACCCCAAAAAAATCATTTGAAGTCAAAACCCTAGCATTGAAAATTGTTCCATGCATATTTTGTGGCGATTATGAACAATTTTATTGTTTTTTTAATGAAATTTGCCAAAATTCATTTTTTTTACAAAGAAATTGGCCATTTGGCAAACTCTGTGACATAGGTTAATTCAATGGTTTTGATTCATTGACGATGTATACTCTAGCATGCTTGATTTTACTATTTAAAATGGTTTTCAAGCAGTTCAAAGATGATGGAATGTTTTAAAAAACAAACAAAATAATCAAAAGGAACAAATGTTGGTTGACTAAAGGTAACACAGAAACAGAACAGTTATAATGATCTGCTTGCACAGCTATTGAAAAGATTGTTAGGAAGTTTTCAAAATTAGCTTTTGATATTATTTAATTACTTCTGGTTACTAGACCAGAAGTTTAAGCTGGAAAGAAATGGCCTAGGAAATGTTGGTTCCTCAAGAAACAGGTTTGTGAATGTTATTGTCCCTACTGGTCATATTTGGTGCGACAATTATCATGGACAGCTATTGAAATGGTTGCAGGAAAGTAGTCAAAATTAGTTTTTGAACTTATTTAATTACTTCTAGTTATTAGACCAGAAGATAATTGCTGGAAGGAAATGCTGGTTCCTTGAAAAACAAGTTTGTGAATGTGATAGCCCCCACCAGTTATGATTGGTGCAACATAATCTGAATCTGAAGTCCTATATTTAAATTGCATAAAGAAATCTCCATAGCACATGACTATTAAATTGTCATAGCAAGGCAATCCATCAAATTACTTCTGGATAGCTACCCTATCAAACTTCTTCTCTCACATAATAACCTGAAAATAGAGGTCCTAACTTGAAAATGCTTAAGGAAATCCCCATGGCACGTCAAGAATTGACAACTCCAATCATATTACTGCAATAAATCACAAGGATTGAACCACTCTAGGCTGATAACCCTCTAAATATGGAGTTATATCTTGATAATACCCCAATAACACAGGCATTGAATTAGTATCATCACCAGGTAGTACTATATACTATACAGCAATTGCACCGAATAGCTTCTCTAACATAATAATCTCTAAATATTTAGTTGCAAAAATCCCTTTAACACATTGACACTCTTCTAAGATCATAATCAAGTTTTATTAACCAAGACCATTAAATTCTAGCACTGCTTATTGAAGGCTTGAACAGGACTCAATATAGTAATAACCAACCACAAAGGTAAGTGGATGCATGGGCAATCTCCACTAAGAAATAAAACCAAAAAAGCATATAGGTATATCTTATTTATGATGAATTCAAGAAGCTCTTGAGATTACTGAGAATTACCCTATTCAACTGATTTCTGTGACGTCTTCAAGTAGATCTTGAGGTTACTTTAAATTATTCTATTCTGGTGGTTTTACTTCTGATCTGCTTTAAACAACCAGCTCCTCTAAAATAGCTCACAATCAATTTACTCAAAACTGAAGCAATACAACCACACAATTTCCTTGTGCTAAATTCCTCGCTATTTATATATTAAAATAGATACAAAAAGTTAGATTCAGTTCTACAGTATTTTTTCAACCCTTTGGCAGTTCCAAAAGGACAAAGAGAACTACATGGACAGCCCATATTCCTGAAAAATCCTTGCCTATTTAAGCATACATGGTCCAATTTTTTTAGTTTGTGATTAGTGAGAATGAAAGGATGAACCAGTGTTCCACGGGGACACGTCCCCCCCCAAAAAACCTCGCGTTTCCTAGACGTCTCGAAGACTTGGGGACTTGGGGGGGACGTCCCCCCACCAGCCCACCACCAACACCACCATCCCACCACCAGTGTCGCTGTCTCCAAGACGCCGCTAGGACTTCGAGGACGCTAGGG
This sequence comes from Sequoiadendron giganteum, assembly GCA_007115665.2. Classification (NCBI taxonomy): domain Eukaryota; kingdom Viridiplantae; phylum Streptophyta; class Pinopsida; order Cupressales; family Cupressaceae; genus Sequoiadendron; species Sequoiadendron giganteum. The sequence continues at coordinate 382,325,001 of CM021102.1, forward strand.
TGTCCTCAAGACTTCTAAGGACTCCTAGTTGTCTCCAAGACATATAATTCTTATACTTATACATCTTTTTATAACTATTTTTTCAAGTACTATATGTATTTCAGTACCCTGTCACCCCCTCGCCACTGCCCCCCCGCTGTTCCCTTGCCACCCCCAAACTTAGACCCCCTGTCCCCGCATCCTCGAAACGCATCTCCTGTTGTCCCCCCATCCCTGTCCTTGAAACCCCGTGGAACACTGGGATGAACCCAACATACTAAAACACATAATATCAAGCCCTGACATTCTTATCCTTTCATTTTTTTCTTTTGTCTGAAATTAAGGTTTTCCATTGATGCTTGATGCCCTTTGTGTGATAATAGAAGAAACTTAGACAGCTATTCCGCGGTTCACAAATTCCACCCAAAGCAAAAGCCTTATTCATAGTGGAATCAACATTTCATAGTCACGAAATATACAAACCTTGAGATGGAGTACAACAACGAAAGATATTGACAGCTTTCATAAGTACTCTTGCACAGAAAAAACCTACAAACCACAAAATAAAGATATATATTAATTGCTGTAAAACACAGAAGTGAATGATAGTAAAGTAAACATTTAGTAATAACAAATTTTGTTACCTAGAGAAGGATGTATAAAAGGCTGAAATGTGAACGCTGATCCCACAAAATCATTCTACTCCCCCTTCTCAGACTTATCCTCCTCACTCATACTCATACTGGATTTATAGGCAGAGGATTACAGGCTGACTCTTGGATAGTAGTAATGCTTATTGATGTTAAGCTTTCCTCCTGCGCATTTCTCATAAAGACCATGAAATTCGAACCCTTGATACAATCTGAATCATTCAGCTTGTGGGTGCTGCAGCCTTTTATTAAAACTTCATTTTAGAGGTTATTAGGGGCAGCTTGATTGTCTTGCTATATAGAAATATTGCGATGGGGACTTCCATACAACGCGCACATAAAGCCACTAATAATTTTAGCAATATGTTCTAAAAAACTTAAGAATATGGCTAAACCCTAGAAGTTGCTTGGAAAAAGAATGGAGTGCATAGATAGTTGAATATGCCGATACAAAAGTTAAATCAGAATTTCAAATCAAAGGTATACAAAAAAAAGTGTTTAAAAAATAGTAGAACAGAAAAATAATAAAAACCCTTGGCAGAATGCGCCTCCTCAATTATTCAATCTGATCTTCTTGTTTCCAGGCGTAAACCACAAGTGGATCACCTTGTATGTCACATGAAGAAGTAAAATCTGCAATGGTTGCTTGAGGAGGTGAACAAGGATTCACGTTCCTGAACATAAAAATGGCTTCCCCCATCATGGGTTTATCAAATAACCAATCCTCAACATCCCAAACTACTTCAAACTCAACTGGGTCATTTGCTGAGCCTGTCTCAAATTTCTTAATCCCTCTGAAATTCCAGACCAAGTGCTCCACATTTACAGCAACCCTGCTTTCCACCTTAATTAACATCTTCCATTCGCTGGTATCACAGTCTATAGATATGTTATAGGATTCTCCTCGCCACTTAAGCTGAGCTATTGTGCGAAATAGCCTACTACAGAGGCGCCTGGAAACAAGTTTACCCTGCATTGACGCTACGCTACCTGATTTCCCAAAATCTGATTTTTGGGATTCTTTTCCCTCATCTGACCAAGATCTGCGATTGGTGCTCGCCAAGGTTTTGCTTTCTGACTTCCCCAGATCTGATTTTTGGGTTTCTTTCCCACCGACTTTTGTGCCATATAACCATCGACTGCTGTTCATGGAGGGCTTGCTTTCTGACATATCGATGGATACCCAGGGAAGCTATGAGGATAATGTTAATCTTGGGTTTCAGGTTTTTCCGTCTGTGCTGCTTCTCGCCTACAAATCAATACCAGTATTGGTATGCAGTAGGAAGGAACTTCTACTCAAATGTAATTAGAAACCAGAACTTATTCCGATTCCATGCGTGTATGCGAGAAGAAATCAATCTCGTTGCTTTATTAGTCAGCCGACAATCAACTCATGTTACATGCGGGACCTCCGCCTGAAAAGTAGAATACCGTGCTCATTAACAGTATAAAGGGAAGTATAACTTTCCTATGCTAAGAAACGGTTCTATGGAGGGAGTTTTATAGCGGGAGGCCTTGTGAGATGACAAAAATCTGGTATAGGGTAGATCAGTTGAGTGGGAGTTTTTAGCTTGATAATCGAAAGACGGCACAAAGAATCAAAGAGTGCGGGATTTAATACGTTCCGAGTCTATAAATAAGTAAGATTGGCGATTTGTCGAAGAAAAATAATTTTCTATAGGAGCTAAGACAAATTCAATTCTTAGGGATAGATCTCCAACTCGAGTTATATCTGTAAATCAATTATCTAAGAAGTTGTGCTTCTTAATGTCTACGAGGGTTGGCAATGTTGATGAATATCTTGATAAGGTTGTCTATGATGGTTGACAATGTTGATGAATATATTGATAAGATTGTAGTTATAAGAGTATTGTATTTTAATCAATTTTTCGAAAATTAATTAATATTGAAGACAATAAGAAAACATTTAAAATGTAGACTCTTTATTCTTTTTTTTTTTTGCACCAAATCAAAGTTTGTTGTTACGTATTGCTCTCGAGAACAGTTACACACTTTTGAATGATTATTCGATGATTATAATAAATGTGCATTGGGTGTCTTTAGATGCAAGGATATAACAACATATCATGCAAACTTGTATTTAGATAACCCTAGGTAGGAAACTTGTATTTAAATAACCCTAGGTAGGAAGGGAAAGGTGGGAAGTTAGTCAAAGTTGAATAAGGACAAGATAACCCACAACTACAAACTATTTTTGAGAAAAATTAAGCTAGAGCACAATGGATAGAGTGTGTATGGGCATAAGTGTTGATCATGGGAGTAATAAATAAGTGGATGGGCCAAATGTATAAGGGTGATAAAATGGGAAAGGGAAGAGGTGGTAGGTGATTAGAACAATGTGTAATTAGTAGGTGGATAACATATGACAAGGAATCTAACTTTGCACAGTTTTGTTCCATTTGTCATTATGCCTATGTATTAAAACACTCCCCTCAAAATAAACTACAAAACTGTGCAAAGTTAGATTCCTTGTCAAAGTGGATGGGCCAAATGTATAAGGGTGATAAAATGGGAAAGGGGAGAGGTGGTAGGTGATTAGAACAATGTGTAATTAGTAGGTGGATAACATATGACAAGGAACCTCACTTTGCACAATTTTGTACCATTTGTCATTATGTTATGTATTAAAACACTCACCTCAAAATAGAGCACAAAACTAAATGGCAAATGGTATATAGATTGCAAATTACATCATTACATTAAATACCCCCCATTTTAAAGTGCACGTGAATTTTAGAATGATCAAGAATCTCGAAGTATGTAGCGCTCAAAAATATGCATGTAAAACAAATATTTAGACACTCAAAAGGTACCACCTTGGGGTCCATATAAAGTAATGGAGGCTACCAAGATATGATCATGTGTGTTTGTCTTATGTGTATGTTTTCTCCATGATATGAATCTCTATAAGCTCCTATAATTATTTGCATATCTAAACATATCAATGTTAGTGATAGGATATTCTCTTGTATCCTCCTCCCTTCTGATCCTCCCCCTCCCTTTTCCCCCAATAATTTGTTATAGCCTAGGATACAACAAATTATTAAAAGAGGGAAAAATAGTATATGAAAACTAAATGTAATCCAAGAATGTAAAAATATAATCACATGTGTATAAGTATCTATTCATGTAATCATATGGTGATATAAACATATAACAATGATTGTAAAGAGTGCATTATGTATGTATATGAATTGGAGATGGTATCAATGAATAAGAATGTGTCCCCCCAACATGGGCAATAAAATGGTGGTGTCCTAGTAACACTTGTGTAAGTATATCAAGTACTAGGATAATCTTCATATGCTCCTAATGTGGAATCCAAAAGTACAAGCACACAAAGGTTAATAAGGCATTTAGATCCTAGTGGTGTGGAATCAAAACTATAGGAAATGACTATAAATATAAGGCAAAAAGCCATGATAAGTGATGAGGACCCATAGAAGGAAGGAGAGCACTTGGTACAATAATTTACAAATGTAATTAAAAGGTAAAAGTATAAACTTGTGTGACACTTTATAAAAGAATTAAGCAACACCAAAACAAAATTCAACTTCGACCACATAGAAGTGGTCTTTATGTTTTGAATTTCAAAATGATGTAAACTAATGAAATGTAGAAATCTTGATGAAGTTTATTCCTGTAATTTTTTGGATTTTTTAAAATTTGTTTTGATATTTTTTTATCAATTTAAGAGAAGATTTTGAAATGTTGAAAATTTTAGGAAAAAGTGACGTTCAGTTGATGTCAAGAAACAAATAGAAAAAAACTTTATTTTCCCTTGAATTGTTTTCTCCAAATAGGTAACTTAAATAGCTAGTGCATGAAATTATTTTTTTGAAATTTTGATATATGTTTTTTTCGTAATAATGTTTTAAAGTCAAACTTACTAGAATTTGAGTTTTTATTTGATGTCAACTATTGTCTACTTTTTTATCATTTTCAAAAAATGAATTATACTCTTGAAGAGGATTCTCTCCTCTAGTGCACCATATATTTTACAATTTTTTTTAATATGTTAAATAGTATTTTTTAAATTTCTAACCAACCTCTTTTTTAACTTTAACAACCTACTTGCATTATTTTAAATATATATATTAAAACTAATCAAAATATCAAAAAATATTTATATTTGGATTCACCACTTTGAGCTCTACAAAAGGGTATTTTTCTTTAAAAATATATATTTTGACTAAAGAAATATTTAGTTGAAATTGAAAGTTTCAATTTTTTTTGAAAAATATTGAGTTGTTTGCCAACCAGGATGTCGCATAGATAGTTTTGATAGAAAGGGTTTCGACCGAAACCCTTTCTATCGACAACTTGCACATAAATTGAGTTACATTTTAAAGCAACAAGGGAAAAATTCAATTTTTTAGTTTCGGGCAAAAGGGTTTTGCTCAAAACTCTATGTGCCACATATAGGCCACATGGTTTTGGGTGAAATTGTTTCGATCGAAACTGTTTCACTTGGAATCATTTAGTTGGTCGAAAGTGTGGCACAAATTTATGCTTTTACCCTAAAATATATCATGTAACACCCCGCCATGCAACCCTAGAGGAAGTTGCAATTAATTACTTAAACGTACTATTTTTTTTTTTTAAAAGTAAAATGAACATGCAAGTGCACTACCCATTGCAAACATCCTCTAAGATTACGAGACTGAGATTACTTATTAACCCACAACAACATAAATGAAACCATAACATTTATCTACTTAAGATAATAAGAACGCATACATTCCATACAAGATAAATTACAACATCACAAAGGTAAGAGATACCATAGGTTACCAATAACAATAATTAAATAATGAGATTACATCCCTCATTCCCCGAATGAGGTAAATCCAATAAATAAGGTTACAGTTACAACTTTCCACCTTGATAACAATGAGGGGTAATAAATCAAAAGATCAACTGAAATGATAAAGCATGAAATGAAACTGGATCCCATGATCTCTCCATCTGGAAATCTCATCCACACAAACATGAAGAAATCCCAATGGAGTAAGGTGCATGCCACCCAACCAAGTGGTACCCGAAGGCCCACCCTCCATGCTAGGAGATAGTAACAAGGAATCTTAGACAAGACCATCACCTCTAGACATAGGCTAAATCATAACTGAACCAAACTGACACAACCAATCCCATGTACCACTCAAGTACAACATAAGTACCACACAAGTACAACACAAGTACCACGTAAGTACAACATAAGTACAACTCAACTTGGTTACATTGCTTCTAGAAATAAAGCAGATCAAGTATGTTAAAAGAACCATACACATAATAATCAAATACCAACTATGGTCACATCAGGTATGTTAAGGAAACCACACCCACACAATTGAATACCAACTGTTGTCCTAGACAGAGTGTCATCACACAACTCATCATGAGTTTACCTCTAGGAATCTTGATAGGCTTCGACCCCCACTAAGGGTTATCCTGGTGGCATCAACCGAATCCCGGCCCCCATACTTACTCATGCAAAATCAAATACCTTTCATATAGACAAGATAGATGACCTTGCCATTCCAGGCCTTCCCACTCATCCCAAGTCTAAACGATCCCTTGTGTCTATGAGTGAGGCATAATTATCTTGATTAGTGACAAGTACCACCTAATCTTCTAAGTATTTTTTTAGTTATCACTTGATTAAACTACCTTCGAAGGTTATCCAGTTTACCTCTTTGGGCTCTGGCCCCTACAGAAGCCACTCTTCTACTTGACAACACACATACCATCCAAACACCAAGGGTACCGAAGTGCAACAAACAAGATAACATGACCACTCCTTTCTTAGGAGGGGACATAAGTCAAAACCCTCTCCAAACATTGGAGGTAACAAAATAACAAGCTACTCCTTACAAGGAGACACAAATCCCATAATCCACTCCTTCCACAAGAGGTACAAAACATCTTCGTTCGTGGAAACCGGGTTAAACACTGACTAGACACCATGCACTACCCAAGGGAATTCACAATGGGTTGACATCGCAAACGACAACCCCCAACCTCTAGGGTCTTCTGGAAGACTTACAGATTAAAGACACTTTTAACCCACTTCCCCAAACAAGAACACGAAGGAAATGTTCACTGAGGCAATTGAAAGAAACTACCTTTGGATATTCTAAGTTTATTTCTTCATTACATTCAGTAATTTATTGCATCAATAAAACTGAATTATAAATACGCCTTTTCAGATAAGGGAGAAATTAGCACTAATCATTTAATTTCCCTACTTGCTTTTTAAATAATAATAAAATAAGTGTTTACTTCTATACTAAAAAACATATCGTTTTAAAATAAATAACTGTTTGTTCTTGCAAACTAAATCATTTTAAAAGAAATCAATTAATTTCTCTATTAACCACATTACTTACAAATCCAGCACTTGTCTTTTCAAATATATTATTTAAAATAAAAATCAATAATTTGACTATTGCATATTGATTTTAAAATTTTCTCGATTACATTTACACATGCCACTAAATAAACCACCTCATAATATATATATATATCTGAAACTATATATATATATATATATATTATTAATATATATCAATATTTTAATATTATAAAATATAATATTTAAAATATTATATATCTACTTATTAACAAAATATATTAATATTTTAACATTATAAAATATAATATCAAATATTAATTAACAATATTTAATATTATAAAATATAATATTAAAATATTATATATTTTATTTTATTAAAAAAAGGGTCAAAGAGAAACGGACGCGGGTTTCCTCGGGTCGCGCACACATCAATTTAGGGTTTGATCGGCGCCAGCCACGGATGTGCAGGGTGGCGACGTTTCGTTGGCCACCTGTTGGTAGAGGCGTCGGCACTGGCTATGGGCACAACCGACTGCCACTGTTGGTGGCGTTGTACATTGCACAACCACCACCAACAATGGTGGCGACGACTATCTCCACAGCGTCACGCGAGTTGTGGGTGGCTGCGCTAAGCGCGGCTCGCCCCCACACACCTCCCATGGGGGGCACGGTGGGGGTGAGCCCCCAGCCCCCCAAATATATATATTTTTATATATTTTATTTTTCAAAAGAAACCCCTGCGAATTTCGAAATCCGCGAACCTCCTTAGGTTTTTTTATTTTTTAAAACTTTTATGACAGCATAAGCCCCAATCCAACATATATATATATATATATATTTGTACATATGTATATATATTTCAGTATATATATATTTAATTATCCACATAAGCAATTTGCAAAACTGATTGAGCAAATAATTCTTAAAATGATCATTTACAACAAAGTATGCAATTTTTTTGAGAAAAACCAAATGGAAACAAAGGTTTAAGAATTTGATCCAAGGTTTACATTAATTTCTTCATCAAATCATTTTGAGTTTTCCAAACAATGATGTTGCAAACAACATATCCAAATCTATGAATTTTATTTTAAATCAAAATCAATTTAATAATATGAACCTGGTTTCCAAAAGGTTGAGAAGATCCAGAGGGTGTATAGATCCTTGCTTGGATTCCCTCTTCAAATCAGTAATTTCCTCAGATTCAATCCAAACCCACAAAAATGAAAAATTCTTCCTCTCCTCTATTCTCCAATTTTCATACATGTTGAAAACTCATTCAAAAATCCTCATAATAGAGAAAAATATCCCAAAATATCTATACAACAATCCTCATCAATTTTTGAAAACAGAAATAGAAAATATCTTTCAATTTCTTTTTTTGCATTTAAATTTTCAACAAAATGCAAATTAAAACATTTTTCCCACTTTTTCAATTTCAACAGAATATCCAATAATTTCCAAAATGAATTGCTTAATTCAATTTAATTAATTAATAACTTTAAATAACATTTTCCACATTATAATCAGATTGATTTAATCAACAACTTAAATATATATAAAGCCATTTAATTACCCTTTTCTAACTTGCAATTAAATAATCGAAGAGAGGGAACAATATTCAAAGCAACACAACCCGACTAACACCTGACGACACACTAGGACTAGGGTGAGGACTTGGCACGAAAAACCTAGCTACTATCTTCCAATCGAATATCGTTGGGCAATGGACACGCTCAAACCGGTGAGACTAGGTGGAGTCGATGTCCTGTACCTGTCAACCTGCGAACACATAGTACATCCACATGCATATATATATGTCAAAATTAAAACACACCGTGAAGAGGAAATCTCGAGATCGCAGGGCGCTCGCAAGCGAGTGATGCAATCCCATCCCCTTCACCAATACAATATTACTAACTGATGAATCTAACATCATTAATATGATCAAAAGCATAACATCATTAATTCAATTATCCACTATGCTAATCCAAAGCATGCCATAATGATAACATTAGAAAAATACACCATCACACCAAAATATAACATTCGCATCACTTTACAAATAACGATCAAATAACAACTGAGTTCTAAGTCAAAGTACAAACATAAAATAAGACATAACCAAACAGAACACTGTTCGATCAAAAGAGCAAAACGAAGGGGTCTTACATATCAAAGGAACACAATAATGTAAGATATAATTTTGTGAATACTCAAATTGAGTAGAAGGCCCTTAATAGGAAAGACAATACAATAAGGTGTGATGGTGTCTAGAAGGAAAAGTTAATTTTCCCACGTTGAATGATATTTTGATAACACTACCAACATAAGGGGGGTCACCATGTCCTTCATGTGTAGAGACAAGTCAATGATAGTCTAAATGTAAGGGGAGAACAACATCTATCTCCCAACATGGTTCAAAAGGTGTATCAATGTCAACTCATAGTCATATAATTTAATAATTGAGTAGAATATCCCTAAATGGCTTGATAGAAGTGTGTAATAAGTAATGGTGTTTGCATCATGTTGGTAGATAAGTCTCAACACATATGTGAATAAAATAAACCAATGAATCTTGGACAATGTAGTATAGAAAGATGAGAAGCCTAATCAAGCATTTCTTGGTAGATTTCATGTTATTGTATGTTTGTGAAGAATCTAATACAAAATCCCTCTAGGAAAAGTTGGAAATTATTCTAGGCTAAATCCCTAATTAATATATATATATATGTAAGAAATGATGGTTGATGGTGATTGTGTTACTGAGTATCGAAATGTATTCAAGTTACACAATTATAACCCATATATAATCTATAGGTGTGAATATGAAAGAGGAATATTGATGCACGACCCTTCTATATTCTTAATTGGACCCATTCGATAACTTGGTAATGGCTACTGGAAGCATTGTCTTAAAATTGGTGTTTGATGAGATTGTGGCTAGTCTCCTTTGAAGGAGATGAGTAAAAAGGTTGCCAAATCCACCAAGGATGCCTTGGTTGTTCATGGGTAATCTAAAGAAATAGGCAAGAAGGACAAGGGAAGAACTAAACCTCTTGGGAGATCTAAGTCTCCTAGAAAGTCCAAGGTAAAATATTAGAATAGTAGGAAGATGAGCCACTTAAAAGAGATTGCAAGGAGGATAAAATAAGGAAAGGGATAAATTTGATGATGATTATGATAAAAAATTTAAGAAGTAATTTCAACCTATTCAATTAGGATTAACCAACAAAATTTATGTTTATCTTCAGATTTATGTTGATAACCTTTTTTTAAATCTACTTTTAATTAGGTGATTTCCCAACCTAAAATGCTTGAAGGAAGCAAAATAGTGAAAACTTGTGGAAACAAAGAAATAAAAGTCACTAATTGATTGCACAATAAAAAATATAGAGAACAAATAACCTAGTGTTAAATTTTAGAAGTATCTAGTCAAAACTCTACCACTATGTGTAGACGTATATGCATCATGTTATCATTTGTACAACTGTCAAACCAAAAGACCCAAAATATACATTTTTTGTGAACCTTGTCCAACCTATAGACATAAAGAAACAAAGAAAAATGTTTAGGTTGTTTAGAGGGTTGCCTTAGTCAAACCCCCCTTTTGGTCTTTTGACTTCCATAAACAACCAAAATAGATAGATTGATAAAAAGGTGTATGAATACTCCTATCCCAAGTGTGTCTGGGAATAGTTAGAGCTATGAATGTGTAATAGTGTAACTAAAATTAAAAAAAAGGGATGTGAGGATCCCAAGGTGCTTAGGGTTACAATATTTGTTTTTAAAACTTGTAATAATAATGAGAAACAAGAATAATATCACTTTTTAGGGGTTTGAGAAAGCCAAAGAGACCTAAAGAGAATCTTATAGAGAGTTGTAGAAATTGAGAGAGTTGTGTTTGAGCTTGAGAATTCCAAGAGAGAGATCAAAGAGAGTCCAAAATGAAAATTTCTTCAAAAAATGAGAAGAGAAGGCAAGAGAAAGCTATTGACATGTCATTTGGAAATGTCCTAGATCATTTTCACTAACCTAGGAAGTTGACTACTGGAAAAATGCTTAGAATGACCACCAAATGAAATTTGTCATGGGACACTAGCACGACACATGGAAATCCATGTGAAGTGTTAAAGTCCAAATAATTTTTGCTAAAGATGATGAGACACTAGAAAAACATGGAGCTAACACAAAGGTGACATAAAAAGGTACCACAAGAAACAAGGAATAAGCACTATGAAGAGGAAAAAGGCTAATGCAAGGGCTAAAATGGGCCTACCAAAATAATAAGAGAATGGACACCAAAGCAGACACAAAGCTTAGAGTCAAATTACAAGGGATCAAATTTCATCTATTGCATTGTGTTTACTACAAATAAAATGGTGATCATTTTATCATCATCACTTTGTATGTCAAGTATATGTTGTTATTTGGTAATGATAAAGAAATGATTAGGGACTTAATATGAATTTTTATTATAATATGAAATTAAGGACTTAGGGGTTGCTAAGTACATCCTTGGAATGGAAACTAGTCAATATAGGGCTAACAAATCACATTAGATTGGTTAGAGGAAGTATTTTGAGTTTGTTTTGTAATGTTTCAATATTACCAACAACAAACTCATATCATATTTCTATGGGAACTAAGCTTTCAATTGAGTATTGTCCTAAGATACCTATAGATTTGGACTAGATGAATTCAACACCCTATTCTAGTGTAATTGGAAGCCTTATGTGTGCTATGATATACACTACTATACTAGATATTACCCAAATAGTGGGAGTCAAATTTTTATAGGACTAATCTTGGATGGGAACATTAAGTTGTAGTAAAGAGGGTATTTAATTATTTATGAGGTAATTCCAAGTATTCCATATGTTGTCATGACCTGATGTTTTAGAGGACTGCTAGTCATTGGATATAGGGCTATGTGGATTTATATTGGGTAGTGGATGTCAATAATAGGTCTAATAATGGCTATGTGTTTATTGGAGTAATGAGTTGGATGAGTAAGAAACAAGTTATGGTCACTTTATCTATAATAGAGGTGAGTGCATGGAATCTACTCATGTTTTTAAGGAGTTAATTTATGTGTTTGATATCGTGTTTGGATGTTGGGATCTTGAAAAAGTAATTAGAGTTTATTGTGATAGAGTAGTATCAACTTGGCAAAAACCTAATCTTTCATACATCAATGAAAAAGATGAATATATAGTATTATTTTTTTGTGACATGGTGGAAGATGAGAGGGTATTACTAGACAAAGTTGATACTTTAGAGAATGCTGCAAATTCTTTAACAAATCCTATTAGTATGAAGAAATTTAGGTGGCACAATAAGTATATGGGAATCTCAACCACTAGTAGATGGTTGTAAATTATTGATGTTCCCCTTGTTCTAATGAGATATTTAACAAGAGGAAGAATGTTAGGAAAGGTGTCTCAACCTCACATATTAATGTTACGATATAATTTATATCCTATAAATATTATTTTTGACCCCAAAAATTATTGAAATGGGTATTAACTAACTAAAGATAGTTATGGTTACATAGAGATCTCTAATATTTTCAATTTTTAAAAAATGAGCTCAATTAATTTTTTGGATCAAAAGTTTTCACCTCCAAAAGTTAGGCTCCCACTTTATGGAGTAAGAGAATTTATGACACATAAGAGTTTTAAGAGGGAATTATACATGTTGAACAAGAACATTCACCAACCCATGATGTTTCCTTATGAATGTCATAAAGCATCTTTGGATGGTTTGAATAAAATAAATTGTAGTGCCCAAGTTGGGAGGATAATGATGACATAATATGTTATATTCTTGAAGGACATCTCTTAGGTTTTGGCGGTTGGAAATTAACTAGGTGATTTGAGTACCACTTTTAGTTGGTATTAGCTCATGGTTTTTTAATTTCCCTTTTGTGATTTCATGTTTCAGTTTCTTTATTTAGTGGGTTCTTGGGATGGATTTTACATAGTGTATTGTGTGAGCATTATTATAATCTTGGTATTACTCTAGATTTGTGTGTTGGTGTTTCCTTTTGTGAATGTTCCTTGCCTAGAGTTTATTGTAACCAATATTGTTCATTAATTCATTAGTTTGGAGGCTATGTTTTTTCCCAAAAGGGTTTTCCCTTGATATAACATTGTATTATGGTGAATTATTTTTTTGTGTTATTTTTTCTTACAAATTATTTTAGATCATATTTTTCATCTCTTCTTTTAGATTAGTGTAGGAAGTATTTCCACACCTTAGCTTTCTTTCAGGCTATTGGTGCTCAAATTGTAGGCCCTCTCCTCTACCACCACAACCCAAAGTGACACAAGGGAAATAAGATATCTTGGGAAGAGATAGTGATGCATCAACACCGAGAGTACAATTTTAGAACAACATATAGGATTAGGGAAAATCCTATTTTTCTTCAAGCTTTGCAAAACCTAGGGGGTATTCCCTTAAGGTCTCAAGATAGAGAAATAATTGGAACAAGGATTTAAATACCACACCCTAATGATGGACAAGGAAAAGCCTACTATACCTCATTAAAAACAAATATAGGAAAAAATATAAGTGCACCTCAAAATATAACAAGTCCTAATTGGCAAAGATGAATCCCCTTAAATCGTATACATATTTATCTCTCCTAATCTCATCATCATAGTTCTCTAATTTTATTTTTTGCATAATCTCACTAAAAATGTATATTTATAAAGTGATGGGATATAGTGGTGAGTAAGTCTCCTAAATTCAAAAACTATTAAACATCTCACTCAACTATAAATCCATTAAGAAATGACAATGCAATCACACTAATCTATGCATGGAGGCAAGTTAGAAAACTACATTAAAACTAAAGGAAAAGAACTTAATGAAAATTAATGATTGAATATTAAGCCACTTAACTAATGCCTACTTCATTGGGGAAAAACCATCACAAAATATGTGAAAGAAGGATGCCCATAAGGGATGCAATAGAACCATAAAAATAGATAAACATTGAATATCACACATACTTGGTAATCCAAAAAAATCAATAATATCTCACAAGAAACAAAGAGATACCATTAAAAAATATTTTATAATGCATTACCATGTTATGGAATTAATTAAATCCTCATTGCATTAAGCCAACAAATGTGGAAAGGGATAACCAACAACTAGATTTTCAAATTCTCCTAGGATATGATGACATGTTATGGAGACATATGATCATACAAATACCCAAACTAATTACGAATTCATATATATCATAGAAACATGATCTTTCCCTTACAATGTTGTGACCATTTTATTTGATGCCCTAGAATACATTTTAGCAACAAGGTAGGGAATTGACTTAGAGACCAATCCTTGTTACCTCTTACAAAAATGTATATAACATTGCATTCAATCTTGATGCTTGAGTGAGAATACATGATTAGTCAATAAATTTGTAAGTGGTCCATGTCCATCACATCCTCTTCACATGGCCATGCACTTGAAACCATGCCCATTTTACTAGCAACCATATTCTTTTATCCACAAACCATATCTTTAAGGATTCTATAGGTACTAAGAGGAATTTGAAATTATTCCTTTGTCTATTTATGTTTATTTGAGATCATTAATAATGTTCAAGGTCATGCAAGGAGGTAGGTATAGTTTTTTTCTCTAATGATGGGGTTCTAAGGATTTACATACCAAAGGGGAAAGAAAGTAAAATCATCTTGAAAGCACAAAATCTAGGGGTTCGAGGATTTGATGGAATGACATATCAAGAAGGGAAACCCCAAAATGGTATGCTAGGAAGAGAATTACCTATACCTTAAAATGAAAGGAAATAAGAAAAGGGGGCTTTGAAGGAAATGCATGCATGAAAGGGGAACCCCAAAATGGTATGTCAAGAAGGGAAATTGGTATACCTCAAAATGAATGAAAATATGAAATTTTTACTTTGAGGTAAATACATGCATGGAAGGGGAACCCCAAAATGGTATGCTAGGAAAGGAAACTATTATGTACCCAAAAATGAAGGAAAAATAGAAAAGGGGACTTTGAAGGAAATGTATGCATCGAAGGGGAACTGAGAAATGGTATGCTGAGAAAAGAAACCCCTATAACCTAAAATAAAGGGAATTGGGAAAAGGAGACTTTGAAGGAAATGTATATATGAAAGGTAAAATTTGAAATGGTATGCTAGGAAGGGAAACCCCCATACCCCAAAATGAAGGGAAGTGGGAAAAGGAGATTTTGAAGGAAATGTACACATGGAAGGGACAATCCCATACCCCAAAATGAAGGGAAATGAGAAAAGGGGACTTTGAAGGAAATACATGCAATAAATGGGAACCTTAAAATGGTATGTTGAGAAGGGAAACCCCCATATTTTAAATGAGAGGAAAAGGGAAAAATAATAATTTGAAGGAAATACACTTAGGAAATGGGAACCCTAAAATGGTATGATGGGAAGGGAAACCCCCATACCTTGAGATGAAGGCAAATATGAAAAATAAGACTTTGAAAGAAATTTATGCATGGAATGGGAGTCTTGAAATTGTATGGAAAGAAGGGAAACCCCTTTACCCCAAAATAAAGGGAAATGGGAAAATTAGGATTTGAAGGAAATTAATAAATGGAAGGAGAACCCCAAAATTCTACCCAAGCCTAGAAATTGATCTAAAAACCTTCACACTTAGAAATTTTTAAAATTTAGTCTCATGAAAAAATAATGTAGGGAGGTAAAACACATAATTACCAAAGAGTCACATTGATTAATTATTTTATATTTTATCAATGATGGGTGGATAAATTATTTATTATTTTGGGCATGATAAGAAAAATTAAAAAAAGGAAAACATAAAAATATAGACAAAGGAATAGATACAAAATGTTTTAGGTTTTAGAGTTTGAAGACAAGGTTCAGTGGGCCCTAACTAAAAATCCAAGCAAACAAAGAGGAATAAGACCTAGATTTTTTTTTGAATGTTAGGATATGTACCAACAATCATAAAAATATATTATACATCAATGTGCTTCATTTGTGCATGAAAGGTCATGTTTTGTACCAATATTATGACACTTTTATTATCAAAATCAACATAAACTCTAATTTCTCTTCTCAACATAATATAACATTTAAACAAAATCTCAAAAATTCTAAATGGAATCCTCATAAGCATGAGTAGTTTCCATGTTCTCCACCTTTTTATGTATAAAGCAACCACAACCTATCACTTACTCATCCAACTCACTACATCACCATATAAGATAAACAAGTAGCTTTTGATAAACCTTATGTCATTGTCATTTCCTACCCAATCTAAATCCACATAACCCTAGATATCCATTGAATGCTAAAACTCTATAATATCATCATGATAAAAATGGAATAAATAGAATTTTCCTACAAATTCTTGAAGACCATCTTCACTACAATATAGTGTTCTATTACAAGATTAGCCATGTTATAGCTCAAATCCCACTACTTAGGATTTTTTTGATCTAATGTAGATCATAACATAAATAATGCTCACAAATACACTAGCATAAGGTGCTAAAATAATCTCCTCGATCTCTTTGTGTGTCATATTATACTATTCAATTGAATTGAAATGCTACAAAATAAAATCAATACACTTCCTCTAAATAATCTAAAGTTTTATGTTGGCCATATTCCATCTAATTTTTGTGATGTACATAGTATCCCCTAATCCCTTCATTTCAAACTATAATAAAAGGTAGGATTTCAATTCCCCATTTATTTCCCCACCATTACTAAATAAGAGCACATCACTGACATACAAATTGATGATAAAATAGTCAACATTTTATTTTAAAGTAGACACACTAATCTAACTTAGAAATGATAAATTACCTAAAAAATAAAAACTTAGAAATGATAAACCCCACTCCCAACACATACAAATAAAACTATTTATACCATATTCTAGAATAATATTTCAAACCATAGATGGATTTATTCAACCTATAAATAAACATTCATTACCCTTCTTGATTTAGTTCTTGGTTTTGATAAGTTGATCTTCTCCTATTAATCATCGTGTAAGAAATTTGTCTTCACATCCATCTACTTAACCTCAAGATCAAAAGTAGTAGCACACTCTAATAGAATTTTGATAGATTCTAACTTTGAAATAGGGAAGAAAATCTCATTAAAATCTATTCTCTTAACTTAAGGATAACCTTTGACAATTTAGTATGCTTTATATCTCTCAATGTTACCATTAGAGCCCATTTTATTTTTGAATACATAGTTACAACCAACTAGTTTTCATCCTTTAGGAAACTTTACCAAGTACCATGTATCATTTTTACATTTTTGCAACCATATATTCATTCATTGTTAATCCCCGATACTCACAACATTCATTTCCATTGCCTCTTTAAGTAGTTTAAGCTCATCAATTTTAGTCAACAAAGTAAATATACATCTAAAATTAGGCAAGCTATACCTTTTTGGTTACCTTATCTATTAAGTGTACATACTCAAAAGCTAAGGTGAAGGTTCTACTAATCTTTTTAACTCTCCTATATCTTTATATTTTCCTCTTTATCCAATACAACCAAAAACTCTAGTTCAACATTTGGTGTATCATTGCGGGTGTTTGGTTGTAGCTACACTAACTTCCCATACTCCTTTGGTTACTTAATTATAGTAGAAGGTTTGAAGTCCTTGGAATCATATTCTAACTATAGAATTTTTTTCTATCCACAGTATCCCAAATCTTGTACTTTACACATCGACATCATAACCAATCAAGATACATTCATAACCTTATTATATAATTTGATTACTTCGACCTAGGCACATGAACCTATGCCTCACAACCAACTACATAAAGATACTAAAGGGGATTTTTTTACCATCCAAACCTTCATGGGTGTTTTCTTCACTAACACTTATGGAGGAGACCTATTAATCAAGTAACATGCAATAAAAACCACTTCTACTAAAAAAAAAGTCCCAATTTGGACCACTAAGCACACTCCTAGCCCTCTCCATCAACATCATGCTTGTATATTTTATAGCTCCATTCTATTGAGGGGTATATGTAGTTTTCTTATGCCTTTATATGTCATTCTCCTCATATAATCTATCAAACTATATAGAACAATACTCACTATTGTCATTTTTTAACACCTTCATATTTCTACAAGTCTAGTTTTTCAAGATAAATTTAGCTCTCTAGACTGACTAAAGACTTTAGATTTATTTATGAGAAAATATATCCATATCATACTAAAATAATTATCAATAAATAGATTCATAATACAAAGATTTTTACAAGGAATATCCACATGACCTATAGGCACCTAAAATCTACTACCTTCTAATGTGATGTCTAACATTATTCTAACACCATGTTGATGCCATCAGACTAATTTACTAATTTTGACACCACAACTACCATGCTATTATCATCCTAATCAAATTAATTCTATGTTAATAAACCCCTTTTCATTCACTAATTAGACCATATCACCACATTACTAATTAATTAAATAATTTTTATTATTTAATTAGTCAAGTTAATTTTATTCATTTATCTAAATAAATAAATCTTAATCCACTTTCCTCATTTATTTAATAAATAAATAAATTCATTACCATCCATCATCCACAAATAAATAAAATAAAAAATATAATTATTCACATGGTCGTCGATAATTATTAAATAAAATTCCACTCATTAAATAATTCAACCATCTTGCAAATCTTCATGATCCATTTAACTATAATTATCAACCATTCATAAAAAGTAACCCTAAAAGTACCTTACAAAAATTAACCATCATTAATAAAGTTCTCAATAAATCTCAACCATTTATTTACAATCAATTTTGACCATTCATCTTTTAGCTTAACCTAAAAGGTGACAAACATTTAATAAATTTACCATAATATATCTCAAGCATCCATTCAATAATAAATCTAAACCATTCACATCCTTAGTAAAAAATATATAAATCTACCTTTTTTTGGCACCTCAAAACATTCTAATTCTTATTTCATTCCTTATCCAAATTTGCCCAAGTTTATAACCAATATGAGACATCTCATGGGGCTAGTTTTTCTTTGCACCATTTGGTAGGGCATGAGAAATTAGGTTAGGTTTCTTGTAAAGTTCTATGAAATTTACCTAGGGGTAAAAGTTATGCCCATGCAGTTTTTGTTCTTCCATCTAGATGGAGCCATTTTCCTCGTAAAGGTGTAGTTTAGATGGGTTTATCCATGGTGGTGTAGTTTAGTTGGGTTTTTCTGCACTAGGGTTTGAAAGATGAAAAAATGACTAAGTGTTGAGTTTGTAGACTTCAAGGGGTTATGTAAACTTCACCTTTAATTTTTTATCTAGTTCACTTTCATTTTTTTCATAATGCAAAAAAAGTTGGTTCATCTTCCCTTGCAAAATTTTTAGTCTAAACTACCTTAAGTGTAGTTACCAACCATTTTTTTGCATATCCACTTGCATATTTTTTTCCTGCAATAACATTCTAAACATTTCTTGTTTATTATGGCAGGTGTATGAGGCTCATCTTCCCATGTTGTTGATGTCATTGGGTTGCGAGCTCGCTGATGTGAACTTCACTTTTCATGTGCACTTATTTGGTTTAGATGGAATTTTCTACAAGTGCGCTTAGGCATTTTTCTCCACAAGTTCTATTTTGCAAAATTTTGGTTGGCAACTAGTTTGTGGGTTTTGGATGTTGAACTGGATATGTCTTTTGGTCGGTTTAGGTGGGTTTTTTTGCCTAAGGGAAAATGGAGGTAGAAAACCTACAATGACTATGGCTATATTTTTCATGTTATCATTAGAAAGGATTTGGAATTTTGATTATGTGTAGAAGCTACTTTCACATGAACTAGGTCCTTATGGCCAATTTTTGTATGCCACATTTCAATCAAATAATGCCCAAGATGCTACTTTAGAATCCCAAGATCAAGACCACTTCGCTAATTTTGGCAAGTGGCATTTGTAACCACACTAATCATAAAGTGCAAAGCTCATATATTGCTAGGGGGTTCTTTGATTGAGTGAATTTGGGGGATTCTTCTTATGTTTGTGGTTGCATTCGTATTGATTTATGTTATTTTCTTCTTGTTTCATCATGGAGCCATCTACAATTCCACTTCTAACACCTTACAACTATCCTAAATGGAAATTCAAAATGAACAAATTGCTAAGAGTTAAGAGATTGTATATGATAGTTCATGGGCTTGATGGTGAACCAAACACTATTGAAGCTAAAATAATAAGTGGTTGAATAGTTGTGAAGAAGCCATTGGCTATTTGTGCTTGTATGTCTCTCCTGAGTTGTTGTTTCACATTCAGAACTTGGATACACCCATGGCTATGTGGAGTGCATTGTCAGACTTATTTGGGAAAATAGATGAAATTCAAGGATATTTGTTGGAGAACTAATTAATAAGTCTGAATCCATGTAATTTTTACAACATACAAGACTTCATAATAAAATTCAAGTTACTAAGAACACAATTAAAGGATTGTAAAATTGAGAAATTAGATACATAATTGGTGTTACATGTTCTTTCAAAGCTAGGACCTGAATATTTAGTGTTTGTGTCTACTTTCTATGCTACAAATAATGCCTTTGGGGGTGAGTTTAAGATGCCTTCCTTTGAGGATTTTTCTATGCAACTCACTAGGGAGAAAGATAAGCTTATTCAAATGGGTGATTTAAAGTCTTGAAAATCCCATGCCTTGATTACACAGGATGAGAAGCCTTCAAGTGGCAAAGAAAAGAAAAAGAACAATCCTAAGAAGAACATTAAATCCATATCTAATTCCACAAAAGAACATAAAAATTCCTCTTTTAAGGGGGAAAAATCTAAGAAGGAGAGTCCTACTTTTGCATATTGCAAGAAGGATGGATGAAGAACACTATTTTTATAAGAAGGATATTGATGTATTAAAACATCTTGTGAAGAATAAAATCAATTTACCTTCTAGAATGTCTACTTTAGCTTCTTATTCTAATCACACCATATTTGATAAGGAAAAGAATCATACTATTGGGACAAGTAATAAAGGAAAATTTCTTTGTGCTACTGTAGGTCATGGATTAGGGAGATGACTTCTAGATTCGAGAGCTTCTCATCATATGGCATCTTCATAGTCTATGTTCTCTTCTTTTGAGTCTTGTATTATGCAACCTATTTTTATGGGCAATCATACTTATGTGAATTTAATTGGGAGGGGATCTATTGATATTGGGGATGACGCCTTCAATAATGTATTGTGTGTACCTCATCTTACAAAAAATATCCTTTCTATCTATAAAATCACTCATGGTGGAGTAGGGAGGACTGTGGAATTCAATCTTTATTTAGTTATCATTCGAGACTTGGAGAGCAGAGAGGTCATTGCTATGAGGATGGTTGATCATGCATCTCAACTATACACCTTTTTAGACTATTCCTAATGACAACTTTGATCCTTTGGATGATGATCACGCTTCTAGTGTGGACTATGATTTTGAGGAGAATTTTGATTACTTGAACTTGGGAGTTCTCTCATGTGATCTAGTTCTTGAACCATGCATTCCATCTCCTCCGTATACTTTTGTAATTGATGATTCTTGTGTTGCTGCAGCTATGGCTTCTTATGATTTAGTGCAATAGGATATACATTATCGTTCAAATATGACTACTTTGGATGACTTCTTGAGAGATGTAGAGGCCCACTAATGTTTAGTAAATTTGGTGTTAGACACACAATTCAAAGGGGGTCCTAATTGAACAATTTACTAAACCCTTGAAAGGCCTTCATTTAATTATCAACCACGACTAATGTAATATTGTGATGATGTTGGAATTGTCTATACATTCAGAGACTTTATAATACCTATATCATCTTAATATAGGTGTTTACACATGCTAGAAAATATAAATTGCATAACACTAAAAAGTAGTGTTGAAACTATTGCTACAGGTGCCTACAACTAAAGACTTTGACTAGTTCACTGTCAAAACATGAATTCTATAACTAACTAATACTGCTAACTTGATTAGCTTTGACTCACTTTGGAGGAAAATGCATGGAAACAAATAAAACATGAATACAAGACATGATCTTATTCATGATTTCATTCACATTTACAACATGAAGAATTTGTTTAAGACAAATACAACCATGAAAGTAACTACTGCAGCAAAAAAAAAAAATGTACATAAAGTAAAGTGGGGAACAATTACCATGAGTGGCCCTTTCTCAAGTGATTTTCTTCACAAGATAAACTCAAATCTAGCTCCTCAAATTAATTCAGCATAATTGTAACTAAAAACCTCTTTATTAAATAACTCAAGATATCATAATTTGATAAGAATCTTCTTGGATTTCTTATTCATAAGAACATGATTGGAATAAACATTGTTTGTGTAAATATAAAACTAACTAAACATATCTATCTACTATATTTTTTGCATTTGTTCAACCAACTAACTATTCACCTCGACCACTGAACCATATATATAGGTGCAAGGGATTTTTATTGAAATAAGGACTCAAAATGGAAATCTAAATGCAAATCACCACTCCCTAAGAAATCGAGTGTGACAAATTCTGAGTAACTAAAAACACAACTGAAAATGTAGAATAATTTGAATAGGACTACAACTCTGTTACAATGGTAAAACTAAAATGTGGACTATTAAACAGTCTCATTGGATTCCCAATTATGGTAGATCTCTTCTCCTTTAGTAGTCTTATTACATGGCATGGTGACTCACAATATTCCTAACAAATATATGCCTCCAATTTTGCAACTACTACACTCTGCTTATTTTGGAACTTCACCTGCATCATTGTCTGGAACTCCTTTGGTTGTAGGTTGCACCCCTTAATTAATATAGGCTACAGTCTGCTTACTCTGACTCCTTGGCTACAAAGATTTAGTTCACATAACTTCTACACAATACTAATGACCATAGTTTAAAAATATATATTCATTGCATTCCATACATATTCACATATTAATCATGCAATAATTATCATACCATAATCATATTTCCATATACTTAAAACTAGGTTCAAGTTTGTATGATGATCATAAAAGATAGTAAAGTTTAGAAATATGCATGAAATAAGTATTTGGAGATGTCTAAAAGCATGTACTAAAACAACAAAAAAATAACTAATGTTTAGCCTCATCATCCCCTCAATTAAATATTTGTTTGTCCTTAAGCAAAGTGATTTGAAGACTAGAGGTTATACTATGAGGTCATCTCCTTGAGGTTTGTGATCACATCCACTCCTTTTAGCTACTTTAAGTAAAAACCTCCATAGCATGAAAGTATTTCCCATCTGACATCCTCAACTTCCTCCTCTTCATTCTTTTCCCATGTCCAATGTGGCATTGGGTAGAGAAGCATAGGTGGAGAGAAGGTAAGAGGTACCCATTCGAGTGCCTTGCCTTTTTCAATATTCATGTACTTGAGGGTCCTTTCAAGAATGGCTATGAAGTTGTATACAAAGCGGGGTTCCTTTTTCGGCAATTAAAGGGTCAAACTATCCCATCTTTCTTGTACAAAATGAAAAGAATGGTGGATAAGCCCTATAGTTAGTCTTTGCATCCTGTCATAATTATTTAGCCTTAAATTCATAATCTTCCTTCCTACACCCTTATACCTCAAAATTTTTGTGCATTCTTCTATCATCTCATTGGGGTCCTTGGATTCCTTCCTAACTTGGAGAGAAATTGATTTCTCTCTTTCAACATAATCCTACATAATTTCACCCCTCAGTGTCTCATTTCTGAAGTAGGACAGTAGTGCCCTGATTTGTAAATCACCCACAAATATCAATGTGTTCCATTTTGTATTGTCTGGCACAACATAATTATGTAAATAAAATTCATATAACCGGTCATGTACATTAGATGTAGCATCAATAAAAATATGTAAAAATTCAAACTTTCTGCTCATGGCAATTGGCAAGTTACTAATTAGTTGAATGAATTGAAAAATTAGAAAATCTCCTTTAAAAACAAAGAATAAACTCTACTAGGAGGTCTACAGTTGATGATTTGAGTAGCCTTATCTGCTATCTCCTCGATTTTAATGTTATTTTCTTCAATTCAGCTTCCTTGTTTTCCAATATCCTATTATGGTTTGAAATTATCTTTTCCTTTTCCTTTTCCTTCTCCCATTTTTCTTTTGGCTATGAGAATTTTTGAGTTATTTCCCATAACTTATATCCTAAAGACATTGTAGTGTGATGAGTTGGAGTCCTTGTGAAAGGGGGTCTTCTGGTTTCACCTACAATTTTTGTACTTTCCATCTTCACTATGGCAAGTTGTGCAAGTAAGTCTAGTTTAGACCCATGCCCATATGGATGAAGCTTCTCCTCCAACTCCTTAATTCTAAAGTCTCTTTGTTTGTCTCTCTGCTCATATGTCCTTACCAATTCCTCTAATTTTTTAATTATATCCAATGCTTCATGTAATTATTTCTTTACATTCCTTTCTTCTATAAACAAACTCTCATCCTTCTCCAAAAATTGGTCATCCTCTCCCATAGTATAATCACAACCCCCACTGATAGGGTTTTGTGGGGATCTCTTCCTTGTCTTATTAGCAAAAAAAATATCTTTTGAATCATATTCAGAGGTGGTTGAAATAGACCATTTTCTTTTAACTGGTGTGTGAACATCCTCAAAAACATTTTCTTTCAATTTTGAATCTTCCACTATTACAATATTTTCTTCCTCCTGCTTCTTGATACTACCCCTCATAACACCCTTATTTCTCAGGTGGTGTGAATGCCTTGGATGGGTGGGTTTCTTCATCTACACTTTCTTGGATGCAGAGGGAGATCCACCTTTCCTCTTCTTGGTTCTCACTATTTTGGAAGAAGTTGGGGTTTCTTGGATATCCTCTATTGTGGGTTGTTTAGAGGTTACATATGGTGAATTTTGCAGATTATGCTTGTTGGTTCTCCTCTGCTACAAGTACGTGAACCAATAGGTGAAACTAAGGGAATTTCGCTCATTGATGTAGCAAGTAATTCCAAATTTTCTAGAACAACCAGTTCTTCAAGAATGTGGCTAATATGATTACAAATTGCAAAGCTTTCCCATGAAACCTATGCATGTTGAACCCTTAAACATATTTTTACCAATAGGGTAACTAAACAATAATGTGATAGGGTTGTATTGTTTCTTTCTTTTATATTAAAAACTCATCTATTTCATTAGGTTATATAGAAAATTGGGAATATTAACCCTCTTATTGTGACAAAGGTGATCAAAAGCTTGAAATGCACTGTGTATAAAAGAGACTGCCTACCATCACATGTAAGATATTTAATGATATATGTAGCAACAAAATCCCATAGCCATGACAATGATAACCTTTTAATACCTTGAGATGTTGAGTCGAGATTCTCTCCATGTTCCTTGAATTCACCTTTGGAAGCTACAACATTTGCCCTTACTAGGAATTCATCTCCATCTCTTGGAAAACTAGACACTTCTACAATTGTAGCTTCTGAAGAATCAACCTTTAACCCTTGAACAATAGCTTCATTATTTTGCAATGTTTTTGCAAATTTTTGTGTCATATCCTCACTATATTATGTCAACCTCAAGAAATAATGTAACTATCCCTATTTTTTGAAAATAGGCAAAACCAACCTATTTTCCAATATATATTGATGTGTAGATGGTTCTTTGCAAATTATATCCCCTCCCATGATGGAAAGCTATTCTATTTTTGTTCAAATTTCTAAAAATTTCTTCTTGTACAACTTCAACCACACCAATCCTTCTTGACTATTATACTTGAATTATTCAAATTCAATTGATATGCTTGTCTGTTATAGCTTGAATTGGCTTGGAATTGGGAAAACAAATGACAAAAGGTTGCAGAAAGATAGAGAGGTTTTTGGTAGCAAATTTTTTATTTGAAAACCTTAGAAAATGTACTCTCCCCCCAACTGAAGCCTTTAAGTGACCTCACTTAATTGTACTCGAATAGGCTGAGGGTGTTATAACACATGTGGTGGAAATATGAAAATGAATACAAAACACGCTGAATTAAATATGGACATATCAAAAAACAATTACAACCTATGATAATTATGGAAAAATAGTATGTGTACCTGTCAATGTGAAGTAAACTAAACTCAACTCATGTGAAGTTTATTAGGAGTGTCTGCAACATGATTATAATTTGACATTTACTTAATTGCAATAGGCGATTTATGAAATAAAAACTTGGCATGTGTTAATGAAAAGGCTATGGAATGTATGGCTTATGGGATATGAATTGATCCCCTAAATGTATGGAAATCGAGGAATGGGACATGGGATATGATGGGGTAGGTTGCACGTAATGAAATGATAGGTGTTTGGCTACATACATACGAAAAATGAATGGTATGTGGATGACATGCAATTAAGTTGGTATAAAAAAATGAAATTTTTGATTGACAAGTGTTGCGGGTACATTCAATAATAGGTCCTAGTTGAATTGTGTCGGCTTTTATTAATGAAGCTACAGGTCCCCACTACATTGTGGAGTGTTTTTGAAAAGGATTGTTGATTTTTCACCTGTGCAGTGTGTGCATATGAAGAGGATAAAAAATTATCCCTGGTTGACCTTAGTAGGTGAGCTTTGTAGCTCATCTACTGTGTTAACTAAAGAACTTGTAGTATGTATTGTTGTATCTTTGTTGTTTGTTATAATTCCTTCATTGGGATCATTGTCTGGTTCAATGTATTCGTTTGAAGCATTGTTTGGTTCAATGTCTTTATTTGAAGCACTATTTGGTCCATACTGTTGTATACAGGAAAGGAGAAAATCATCTTTTTGTGCGGGTTTTTTTGTAAATTTTTAATTTGTGGCCATGACCAGCAATGAAAATTTGATCGCATGAATGGTTTGTAGATTGACTGCTCCATTTAGGAAAACTTTCTTGATTTCATATGGTCCTAACCACTTTGTTTGAAGCTTCCTTTTATAATATTTATATTTGGAGTGTAACAACCATCTTCTTTTTACAAGGAAACTATCAAGAATTTTTTCACCAAATAGTTAATAACTCATATTCAAGGTAAAAATTGATACTTAAAAAAAAAAGGAAAACATTCTACTACATAACTATTTCCAATTAGATATAACAAAACATCTATAAATACTTTCCCTACTAAAATGATTAATTTCCTTTACTTTTTGCATCACAATTCAATGATTTTAATTTAGCTATAAGCAATAACTTAAAGAGAATAAGGTCAAAGATCCTTATCTAGATTCTTTCTATCTTCCAAGACTCGACATGTCATCTACAAGAGGGGGAGCATCACTTGGGTGGTTTACCTCCAACCACAAAATTAAGTGCCCCCCACATTCCTTCCTAACTGGAAGTGGCCCTACCCTACATCAAAGAGATTAGTTGGGAACCCTCTTAGTTTCTCCATATGAGCTCTGGTGTTGTGACCTACTTACTAATACTATTGCACAATTATGGATACCTTCCAACTATGTACAACATCTTTGACTAGCTAAGTATCTAGGTCATAGTGAACCGACAAGTGCATGCAGAGACAACTACACTCATTATGACCATAATATTTATATCATAGATACAATATCTACCAAGAGTGAAGTCATTTGTTCACCCACCCTACTCAACTTGGAATACCTTTCCTAACCTAGGGTATACTGGAACTAACTGTTCAACAATAAACATTCACAGATAACTTATGATTCGACATAACTTGTCTTACTAGACATAACTCAACTGAGTTGATAAGATGTTAGATATTTCTCGAACCCTCGAGTTACTTGGTCTAACTATTAGGGCTTGACAACTACCACTGGTTCAAGATAAACAAAATACAAGGGGTATTTCCCCACATAGCAATTTACATGGCACTTCCTTTCTAATACAAAAAACTAACTTGACCAGATT
The DNA here is from genome assembly GCA_007115665.2 of Sequoiadendron giganteum. NCBI lineage: Eukaryota > Viridiplantae > Streptophyta > Pinopsida > Cupressales > Cupressaceae > Sequoiadendron > Sequoiadendron giganteum. The sequence continues at coordinate 382,352,941 of CM021102.1, forward strand.
GGTCATAGACTGGAAAGGCAACCTTTCTTAGCATAATACCCTCTACTGGGTGGTATTCAAATCAATAGAAAACCCTAGAAGGGTTTGGGACACTTGCAATGAGACAGATTTACATTTCAAGGAAATAATTCAAATCACAATTCATTTATCAAAAGGAAACAAGGATTTTATCCTTCTATTGTTTAGGAAATATTGCAATTGTAGCACCTATCACGCTCATTAATTCATTACCTCATCTTTACTCACATTCTTTATTTATTGAAAAAATGTTTAATCATAAAGTTACTAATAGATATTAATCTTAAGTTGAAGATCTCTTCTTCTTGTTATAGTCTCAAATGTTACAGTGTTTTAACTTAAGTAGAGAGTCCTTCCTTAGAAAGTGAAGATTTACAAAGTGAGTAACTCATCTAGGTGGTTGGTTATTTATGAATTGAACACCTGAGTTACTTTCATGTAAGTTCCTGGGTCTTGGCTACAACCACTTGTTCAAGTCTTAACCCTAACCCTTGAGAGAGACTACTCTCATGATAAAATTTTAAACAATTCTTGTCACAAAATGATATATTCTTGACCTTCTTGGTCATTAATGTAGTATGAATATTACATAGGTAAGTCTACATTGTAAGGGTTAGATCTCCATTAAGAATATCACTTCCTTTGGGTTTAGGTCCTTCATGCATTTTAGTGAAATCTTGTTAACCAAGGAGAAGTATAATTATAGACCAATTAGCCAACCTTACAATAAATCAACATAACATAAGTGCTTACTTACCAAATATATGATATGACTAGTTTTGTATGATACCTCAGGCATTGAATCCCCTTGTTACATACCTACAACAACTAGGGTCTAGGCTACTTCCTCTAATTTATGCCCTAATTAGATACAAAATATTTTACCATCTCACCTATTCTTAGGCTTCATAATAATATTGACATCACTTATGGAATCATTAAATTATACACATGGTCAATAGAAGGTTCCGATGTAAGATGAATCAAACCTATTGTCTCCTTTCATAATTAAAACTCAAGGCATCCCTTGCCAACAAAAGCAATGACTTGACTCCACTGGTCATATTGCAATGAAAGGATACTATACTCAAAATGCTCTGTTTTGGATGGTTTCAAGCATAATACAACCCTTGAAGGGTTTAACCTTTCAAAAATAAAGTAAAAGATGAATTTCCTACAAGATAAAATTTCTATTCTTGAAATATTTCTAAAAGAGGAACACAAAATAAGTTAATCCTTAAACTGACAAGCATTCTCCTCCATAACTAACACCAAACTCCTATATTCTCAACTTTACAACTTGGTTCCTTACTCACAAAAAAACTATGGTTTGCTATTTTCTTAACATGGTTTTATTTAAGAACTTCTTTTCCAAATCCTTTGCATTAAACAAAAATAAGAATAATTCTTGTAAGAGTGAAGAGAACTCATATTACCCAATGCTATTTTTGATGGAATCTAATCTTTCTAATAATAATACAATAATATTAACCATCCCAACATGGAAATTTTGAAGGTATAAATAAAGATCTTTGCATGAGAAGGATTATAAATAAAACAACCCCAATATTGGCTTAATAAACCCACTATCATTCCAATGTATACATACAATGAAAAAGACTGCATCCATTATAAGGGAAAATAAAAATTACATGCCTTTCAACTGGCTATTTAGATGTTTAGCTTGCATAGCTAGCTCTTGGTCAACTTCTCGAAGGATATTAGTCATCTACTCTTTCTACACCAACTGTTTGTTCATATCTACAAATACTCCATCCCAGAAAAGTCATTTCATAGACCAAGCGACATAGCAGGATTACAAGGGTTTGAATTGATTAAGATGATTTTCTTGCTTCTAGATTTGATACTTCACTAACACCATGTCGACTACCAAATGATGAAAAATATAAAGGTTATTGAATTCAGAGAAGGCCACTTTGACAAGTATCAACCTTCATAGAGACCAACAATGGCTAGTCTAGGCTTCCAAAGAAAATCAGTTGGGCGTTTTGAACCATTATCCTCCTACTCGAGTCTTGAAAATGACAAATTTTTCTTTATATCTTCTCCCTTTCTCAAAATCCTTTTCAAGATTATGTTATCATGTATTTTTGATAACCTCCCACTCACAAAAAAGGAAACAATTCTCTCCTTCCTTAATTTCTACCACTTTGAATAAGACTAGCATACCTATATTAATTATTAATATATGTAAAACACGTCAAGAGTTATCTTTATCAAGATGCTTTTTGTCTAGAGGGAAAAAGCTTACATTTTCATGAATATGAATTGGAAAAGCAATCCATTTGATTTCATAATTGTTTTTGTCATTATTTATTTCAATACCCATATATAAGGGTACACATTCAAATTTGAAATTATACCAACTTGTATATAACAATAATCAACAAAGAACAATAAATTTACAATAAATTTTTTTCATCAATTATTTGATTTAGTATTGACAACATCAAAGAACAATATCACATCAAAATGGCATTCGCTAACTTAGATATATCCATTGGTTTTTTTTTGAAATGTTTGAATACATTGTTAACATTATATACATTCAAGCATTTGAATGTCATGAAACCTATAGCTTTGCAATTGAATCTAATAAATCTTTTCTCTTAGATGAATAATCAAACTTTGTTGTTTTTATGACTGTGCATTTAATCCTTTGTTCATCATTATAAGTCTCTCTTTTCACTTGAATTTTAAATATGTATCTGTTGAATAGGACCTTTTGTATAATGTGTGCAAACTTAACATCATCTTGTTCTTCATGTTTCAAAATGTTCAATTCTTTTGTTGTAACACCCATAATTTCTTCCGCTGCTTCTTCAAAAGCAGTAATCCAAGTGAATGAAGTATGGTCTTGCACTTTGCATTGAATTATATATTTATAATCACATTCAGGGAATTTTTTATCACATCTTCCACAATACCACTGGAAATTTTCATTAGTGTTGACCTTCTTTTTGTAGTGCCTATCTCCAATTTTCAAGGGGCAAGTTGTATAACAAAAAATGTCTACCTTAATGAAAGATAAGGTAGCTTTTATCACTATCCAATAAGGTTTACCAGAGTTGCCAATGTCGTGATCTTGTATTTGTGAGATATTTTTTAACATTTTTTCTTCTATTACAGATGAGATTTCCTTTGTAATAGAATGATAATGGAGATTCTTCCCTTCTGTATCAAACCACAATCGCAATCGGCATGAGTTAGGAAGATCTGGATTTATATGGATTTGGGTTGTAGTAATTGTTCCCAAAGATTTTCCACCAAAATCACTAATTCGTGCAGCCTTTATAGCAAGAATGGGGGAAGTTCCTACATTGCACATTTCTTGGATTTGTTGACCTTCTTTATTGCAGAAATCACCCCACATTGTTAATTCCATGATATAACTTGACATGTCTTTCAGTTGAAGGGGTCCTTTTTGAATTTTTGTGGCATTTTTCTTGAATATTGTGTTTGGTGTGTCAATTGAGAGAACAACACCGATGATATCAACCAAAGAATTGCTTTTCATGTTCTCAATTTATCTTATTAATGTAAAATGGAATTTTTCTTTTGGTATACAACTATCCTCCTCCAAACACAACTCAACAAGCGAATTTGTTTCTAAGAAGATTTCCCATTCATTTTTTAATTGGTTGAAATTATTTTGTGCAAGTTTGAGTCTCCCTTTTGAGATGAGAAACACTTTCCCAGTTTCTATGCATTCATAAAAGTTTTCTACAACCACATTAAAACATGTTACTCTTATTTCACTACCATCTGAATTAACCAAGTCAAAAGTAAACACTTGGCCATCTCCTTTTGCATTGTTAAAATGATGAAGTTGACCCTTTCTAGTGACTCTTGCCTTTATTGACCATCTATTCTGGTACAGATTGAGTGCTGCAATAGGAATGGTTCTTTTATGAGGTTCATTTTTTGCAACAATTGGGTGCATAATCATAGGTAGGTAGGATCCATGCCTACATCATCATCATAAAAGCAAAATCGTATTCAATAGATTTCAAACAGGGCAAAAGAAATGGCAAAGTAATTGGAAACATTGATAATTTGTTGAATTTTTCATATAATAGATGAATTGAATATAGCAGAAAACTAAATATCATACACATATATTGCATTTTGGAATTTGAGACTCATGGAATTAACAATGAAGAAAATATGCATGTTACATCAATAGCTTTCGAACAAGGAAAAATAAATGGAAGAGTAATTGGAAACATTGATAATTTGTTAAATTTTTCATATCACAGATGAATTGAGACTCATGAAATTAACATTGGAGAAAATATGCATGTTACATCAAGTATCTTCTAATATTTTCAATCTGTTTTCCTCAGCCTTTCTCTTGGCAAGTTGTCTACCATTTTTTATTTTTTCATAATGGTCATATGTGAACGGTGGCATAATTCTTAAGCCTTCGATGCATTTTACATGGGATATAGCTACAAATGTCAATCCGGTTCTTTCTCTTGGTCCTATATCAATAGTAGCTTTTGATAGAGTCAAACCTTGTGATTTGTGAATTGTCAATGCCTAAGCCAATCTTAACGAAATTTGGCTTGTCCTGCCCCTCTGTATTGTTGTAATTGGAATTGTCTTTGGGTTACAATCATCAAATGGTAATCCTGAATAGTTGTCAAATGCAACCATTACATATGTTGGTGGTTCTGGTGGACTAGTTCTAGGTTTGTATACAATGTTTTGTATATATCCTAAATCTCCATTAACAAGGCCTACTTGTATTAGTGGATTTGAGGTTAACATAACCCTGGAATTTTTACATATCAATAATTCTAGATCTAGCTCATCATTTGAGAATTATTCTCTTGCATTGCTACTTCCTAATTTTATTGCAACACTATGTGCAATAGGATGTTTCAATGAGTATAAAATTTTATTGTTATGGTTATTAACATTTTCATTTGTGGAGAATAAATGCACACCACTGTCGAACTCATGATTGGTTGTTGCATCTAATGTATGAGTGGTTCTTGTCATAAGCAATTTCCAATCATCTATTATGGGGTTCACATCTCTCAGATTTGTCAAAATTTGGTGAAATCTTTGTTGATGGATGTTTTGTCCATCTTGTCTGAATATTTTATCCAGAGTAACCATAGTTTTGAATTCTTCCCATAGCAACTTAGTTCGTGTGTTGCTGGCATAAGCCGGTCTATCATTAACAGGAGGTAACTGACCCAAATCTCCAACAAAAATGATAGATATGCCTGATAGAAAATTGATCACGATTATTGTGAGTACTATCGAACTTTATAGTTATACAATTGTCATTTACATGATTTTTTTGTATAACCATATAAAATAATTAATTTGAATAATCAAATAGATATCTACCTCCAAAGTTATGATTTGCATTTTGTGGGAATGCTTGTCAGAGCTGAGAATCAATGTTTTGTAGCAAGTTTTGACCAATGAAGCTCATTTGATCAATAGAATGTACTTGATGTTTTCTATTTCTTCTTGAAAACTTGTGAGCCTCGCTCCTTCCAATTGAGAAAAATCTTTGATCGGGATTCAAAGTTTTGAATGAATGGTGGATGCTCTTATGTTGAATGTTGCAACTCTAGTTGGTGCCAGTAATAGAAGAGGAGAAGGATCGAGATATGCTACATTTTTAAGAGCTTGACTAATAACACCAATTAGATATGACTTTCTTGTCCTTGCCATTCCTTGAATTATCATCAACAAGGTTGATGAATTTTGATTATTATGGTAGTGTGTCATGATTATGTTGAGTGCCTTCTTTTGTTTGTCACTGAGGGTTGTGCAGTCCATTTTTTGTGGTATTTCCTCATGTATGAGACATCCATGTTCTCTCATTCTACTGATGAAGTTCATTGCTTGATTCATATAGATTTCACCACGATATTCATTACACCAATTTGTTTGTCTATCAAAATCTCTCCTTCCCAACATATCTATTTCAAAAACTTGTATATTTTGAGCATGATGTAGTCCAGATAGTATTTCCCATTCATGTTCAGTAGTATTTCTTTGAATAGTGTCATTGTATTCAATTTCAGTATCAGTGATTTTTTCATCATGTTGTTCAATTTCTATTCATTCCACATGTCAAGGGTTATAATGTAATGACTCCCAAATTTGTGTGATTTATTCATCATCATGATCAATATCTCTATCCACGTCATGAAAAGGTTTGTACAATAATAATTCTGAATAAAAAAATCAATCCATTTATCTGACTCACATGGAGGAATGGATAAAAACTTAGGACGTACTCTAACAATCATTGCCTTTTGTCTTGGATCCCATTTTCTTATCTCTCCTTCTTTTAGGATTATATATCCATGATCTGGATGGATCAATTAGCGTAACACCTTCCATAGACAAAGGCCTTATTTTATATCCTTGGATGAAATATGTTGTTTGTTCTTCATTATTTTATTCATCATTTACACTTACAGGTTTGAACACATCACGTGACACATTTAGATTGATAAACCTCCTACTGATCTCTACCAATGGAAGTTCAAGTAGCATGTGACATGCCTTTTGAGCTCCAATGTCTCTTTCTATGACAGTCTCAGTCAGAAGTCTTCTATATGATTTTGCAGCCAAATCTTCTAGATTTTCCATGTTTGCAAGTCAAATTAACATCAATTGGTATGTTTCTAAAAGTTTTTCTTCTTTTGCTGCATACTTTGGAATATATTTGATTACATCATGTTTGGAAATAACATGTTGCCAATCTATATTTTCTCTCCACAATTGCAATATGTAACGATTGTGTAAGTTTACTCTATCACCATTCCTCGCTGGCCCAAATTTTTGTCACTTGTTTCTGTGTCTTCATATAATTTGGATCCGGGTAAGTGCAAGAAGTTGGGTCCACGAAGAGAGGAAGTTTTGGCCAACAAAAAAAATCTCGCATAAAACTCGTATGCATTATGCATCGGGTACTCGAGCCTAAAAAAATGCGTACGCACTAAAAAACGCGTACGCGTTATATAACGCATATGCGTTATATAATGCGTACGCGTTTTATAACACGTACAAGTCATTTATTTAGAAAATAATGCTTTTTAGAAACGCATACGCATTTCAAAACATGTATGCGTTTGGAAAACTAAAACACGTATTCATTTTGAAACGCGTACGCTTTTTGCTTTTCAAAACATGTACGCATTTCTAAAAAGCATTATTTTTTTTACATAATCGAATAAATAAAAAACGCATATGCGTTTTGTAACGCGTATGCATTTTTAAAAACGCATACGCGTTATTAAAATATTGAATCTCCAACCGACATGTAGCCTTGGTTTTAGGCTCGGGAAAGGCTTGGCAATCTGAGCCTTAGCCTTTCACCTGCAACTAAAAAACTAAGGCAGATTGAACAACAATGTTCAACTTTGACAATATGGATAATGAATTTTTTTTCTGAATCAATCTATAAAATTAAAACCCATTACAGAACACAATGTCTAGTTTTCAAATATATAATTTTTATTAAGATTGGATTATATTTTCTATTTTTTAATTAATTTCAAAGCAAACTAGTCCTTAAACTTGAAATATCAAACTTTTTATGTTTTTTAATAACTTTTTTTTTGTTAAATTTTTTGTAAAAAAAATTATATGACATCAATCTTCAGACAATTCTCTACACAATGAAAAAAAAAAGTTTTAAAAAATGTTTAGTTTAGGTCAAATTATGTTGTCCGTACACATTGATTTTTAAAAACAACAATTAAGGCCAATAAAAATTTAATTAAAAAAAAAATATTCAACAAAAAATTAGAAAAAAAAATCCTCATCAATCTTCATGTTGTTAGCTCTCTTTCCCCAAAAGGAAATAGAAAAATACTTTTATTTGGGTCAAAAAGTGTTGTCTGTACACGTGCATGGTATGGTAAAAAAATAGGGACTTTTAAAAAATTATTTTTATAGATCCTTATCAAAATTTAATTTCTACAATCTGGGTATTCGAATAAATTACATATTTGGAAACTAGATTTTAAATTCAAAATTTCATGTTACTGAATTTTTTTAAGATTCCTTGCGTAAGTGCCTCAAATTTTCAGTCCAAGTGTGACAATTTATGAGAAACAGCAAAAACACTTCCACTTTTTGAGTTTTTTGTGGACCCAACTTCTTGCATCAGCCCATCCCTCCAAATTTAATGGCCAAGGAGCATTATACCTATTATGAATATGAATAAGTAATGTATTTTTCATAGTTTAGAATCATATGACAGTTGATTTGAATACAAGCATTTTAACTTATGGAAATTGTTACCTACAAACTATTCTTCCTCCTTTTTTTGTAGGCATGCACCCTCCCTACAGACCGTGTGTCTCTCTACATAATTTAGTAGCTCTTCATAGTCATGGTCAACATTGATCTCTGCAAGTTGTCTTGTATTTTTTAGACATGGATGTTGAGGAAATTTTTGGAATGCCTACAATTGTATAGACAAATAAATTGATTAGTTATGTGATAAACTACAAATCATTTACGACATATATGATATGCATATGTTTTACAATTTTGAACATGCTTGGATGTTTTGCTAAAGTGGATCTTGTCTAAGATTCCATGCTTGAACAATAGAATGGAAATATCTTTCTGCACTTTTTAATTACTCTTGATTTGACCAATCCAAGTTGTCCATATTTGGTGCTTCATGTATCCAAATGAATCCATGCACATGTCGTGAGCCCTTGTGTTGCCACTCATATCTAGACCAAAAATCTCAAATTTTCATTCCTTTTTCTAGTATTTTTGTTCTAAAGATGGAATGTCTTAAATGCATGTATTGTGTCACTATATGAGGATAGTCAATAACATTTTGTTTTCACCATATTTGAGCCTCTCATGGCATAGTTGGTGATGTTCCTAGCATTAGTGCATGCAAATCGGGCTAATACATATCTGTTGCACTCAAAGTGAAAAATATTGTAGGAGAGCCTATTTGATGAAGCATGTTGATCAATTCGGCATGACATTATGTCTAGTATGACCGTGTACTAATCAATGTTGTTCCAAATCGCATTAACCTGTCAGCTATATGGGATTGTGACATGTTTTCCATATGCTGACGCAACTCGTTGATGGTGATTGACATGTCTTGAAAGATTCTTTTGGAAAATACAACCGAAGAATGTTGTGCATGGTGTCTCATTATCATGTTCATCATAAAATATCAAAATATTGGATGCCGACCAAAATGATGGTCCCTATAACATAATAAATGCTTAACAAATTCATGCAGATGAACTCTCCTCATTCGTGATTCTAATCAATCACATTTACCATTAGGGAACAATGTTGGGAATTCCAAGTAATCCTAGAGTGACATATTCATTGATAGGAGATGAACCAATTCGTGGCCAATCAATCAATGTTGCTAAATTTTTCGCAGGGTTATTAACCCATGCCTGAATCAAGTCCATTTCTCTTTAAGAATTAGGTGGTATAGAAGCCATTGATGTAGTGTTCTCAATTATATTTCCTTGATCCATGTCCATGATTGGACCCACAAATACAATTTCATTTGAATCATAATCAAATTCCATATGCAGTGTTTGTAATTTGTTGAATATATTTTGATCAAAATTTCCTATGAGATCATTCAGAGAATTTTCATTGATTCTGACATTTGAATAAAACTTGTCATGGTCTACTTTGTATTTTAATGCCTTATACACACAATCCCTATTCACTGTGAAGTTATAATTTGTGCCATGTTGATCTCTTCTTCGGACAATGATGATTGGAAACTCTCTTATTGAACGTGGAAAAACATTTGCAACATATTCCACATTTTGTGGAAAACTTATTGTTTGTCCTCTATATTTATACTAACCACCGAATGCATGGGTAACTTGCAATATTGGACTAACACGTGCAATCAAAATTTATTCTACTTGAGTTAATTTCGCAAGCTCTTCTAGTTGTGGCTCAGGATCCATATTATTTGAAGCTGAAAATCTATGGTTCCCTTTCTCTTGACAACATCTATTACAAACAACACCTTGAGAGGTGTGAAATACTTTCATTCCTAGGTAGCATTCTTGAAAGATATAACACATTCCTAGTGTTGTCAAGTTATCTAATTGATGTCGAAATTCTACTTGAATTTTTTAAAAATCATCGTGAAGCATTCCATTTGGGTTTTGTATGTTTCCTTGTACACCTACATTTCTCTCATCTTGTGTTGTGAATTCTACCCTTTGTGTAACATAGCTTTCTTTGTTAGCTTCATTGTGTCTTTTTCTCTGTTCTTCCCTTTCAACATCTATCATTTGTTCCTGTCATCATTTTCTATATTCTCTTTGATATTTTCTACGATATTGTTTTCTTTGCTCTTCTAATTCAAAATTCAATCTCGATCACACCATATCTAGAAAATAACTGAAGTTGGATTTGTAAAAGTGATTTTTTTCAATGGTAAATCTACTTTTATTTTGAATGAATTTCATTTAATATCAAATAATATTGCAATTGAAAGGTTCTAAATAGAATAAAAATTTACATGACTATTACATAAGAAGTATAGGTTAACCATAATTAGATGAAGAGATTTCATCCCAAAGAAAAAAAATGAAAGCTTTATTGTGTTTTAGAAATTTGTCCTTGAATAAATGTACTTATTATTGTTATTTTGTGACTATTTATATATCAAGCAGGTCATGTACATCCAAAATACCTGAATAGTCTTTTGCAAAAGTCGACATTAAATTTTCTATGAAAATATTGTTCATCAGACTAAGTGAATCATGGTTGCCTTCTACATATAACATGTATGAACAATTTTTTTACAAAATAGACATGAAATTCTACATCAAAATGTTGTTCATAAGAGTGACCCAACCATTGAACAACCCTCTGTATGCTTTACATGTTCCTACCCTAATTATGATACAAGTACCAAATAAATTCGTCAATAGATTTTTTTTGCAACTCTTGTTTCCTCGTATTGCTCAGCATAATAAAGTTCTCTTAAAAAACCAGAGAATCCTGCAACTTTCTTTCTTTACTGCACAAGGAAGAAATCAAATATTATTATCTTTTTCTATGATTATTATTATGTGTGCATAGTTGTACATAATAAAGGATATCGGATTGTAGATAATACAATGAGAATCAACTTATGACAAAATGGAAATGCAATGACTATTCTAATAGAGTTTTCACCACATACAAGCCATTGAATTTAACAAAAAAACTCCCCTATATCTATGCCAAACTTAATGTTGAACAAAAGAGATAGCTAGCAACCAAAGTTGAACTTATTCAATATTAGATAAAAGAGGCACAAAGGATGGTACACAACATGAACTTCGAAGGCCAAAGAGACACAAGGATAAAATAAAATGCAACATAAGAGGGATATCATTCGTATATCTAGAAAAATAATGAGTCAGTCTATAGTTATGAGTAGGGTAGATATTTCGAATGCAGCACAAGGCGTATTTTCTTCATGTGGAAGTTATTAAGAAAGAATATCTTTGTACCTAGGTAATAGAGAAGTACCATTTACCCTTCCATGAAGAATGAGTGAATCTGTTGTGTTTCCACATCTACGTTTCATGGTTCTATACTTGTATCCAACAAATATCTGTCCTATGGAAGATTTTATAACAAACTGGACTTGGATTTAGAAAATAGAGTAGCAGAAGATACATCTTTTTTAGTAGTGGGAAACCTGAATGTATTAGAATGGGCATAACAAGTGTTGAGAAACCATTATTCTGATTTTCTTGAAAACACTTTCTCTTTGGATTGCAGATAATACAATGAGAATCAACTTCTGAAAAAATGGAAATGCAATGGCTATTCTAATAGAGTTTTCACTGAATACAAGCCATTGAATTTAATAGACTAACTCCCCTATATTTGTTCCAAACTTAATGTTGAACAAAAGAGATAGCTAGCAACCAAAGTTAAACTTATTCAACATCAGATAAAAGAGGCATAGAGGATGGTACACAACATGAACTTCAAAGGCCAAAGAGACACAAGGATAAATAAAAATGAAACATAAGAGGGATATCATTCGCATCTGTAGACAAAAAATGAGTCATTCGATAGTTATGAGTAGAGTAGATATTTTGAATACAACACAACACATACTTTCTTCATGTGGAAGCTATTAAAAAAGAGTATCTTTGTACCTAGGTAATAGAGAAGTACCATTTACCCTTCCATGAATCATGAGTGAATCTGTTGTGTTTCCACATCTACGTTTCATGCTTCTATACTTGTATCCAACAAATACCTATCCTATGGTAGATTTTATAACAAACTGGACCTGGATTTATAGCAAAAAATCTCGTACCTTCCAACAAAACCAACGTTTCTTCTCCTTTCTTCACCACCACCGAATGAAATATTTTCTTTTCCAAAACTCAAAAAATGGTTGGGTACGGGGTGGTTAGGATAACCATCTCCCACGAATTTTGGTAATCAATTTTCAATGCAACACATACTTCCACCTGCCTGTAAATATTACATATTATATTATTATTTATTTATTACATATTATAAATTATTATTTACATATTATTTATTATACAATATATATATATATATATTATTCTATTATTTATTATATTTATATGAAAATTTTATAATACATAAATTTATAATGATATACTAGAGATAAATTATTTATTTATTTATTTTACATATTATATTATACTTATATTTATATGATATCAAATGCTCCTTCTCATAATAAATTAATAAATTTTAATATATTAAATTATATAATTAAGAATAATATCTATCAAAATTTATTATTTAATTATAAATACAAATATTTAAATAAAAAGATGTACTCTTTTTTAAATATATTTAAATGTTTTCATACAATTTTAAAAAATAAATTATATTTCCTTTTATAGATTAGATCTTAATTTACATTAAAACACACATATTTTTAAAAATATTTTATATAAATTTTTACTTTACATTTTATTTTTTCTAAATTTATATTTTTATAAAAATTATATATCAAATTGAAAAAAAACCAACATTCTAATATAAATAATGTAAACCATCCCCTGTGAATCTAAGATTTTCTTTTCCAAAATTCAAAAAATGGTTGGGTATGGGGTGGTTAGGATAACCATCTCCCATGAATTTTGGTAATCAATTTTTAATGCAGCGCATACTTCCACCTGCCTATCATTTTCAATGCAGATTCAAAAAGTTTACAGAATATTTTTTCATTGCTTTCACTGTATAACACGTGACAAGAATCAGTTAATAAAATAGTCCTAACAAGAATTAATTAATAAAATAGTTATAAAAATCAGTTGGATGTTTTTTTCCAACAAAATTCAACATACATTAATGGCACCCAACATTGAGAATCAAAATCCTCAAACAAAATGCTCTACCGTGAGATCCAACTGCCCATACTCTTTCCCCTCACATCATTTGAAGTTTGGTGTGAAGATTTGCACTATGGGAGCGTGATTTTTGTAGCTGAGCATGAATCGACCCACCTCCATAATATGCTTCCATGCCATGGTTTATAGTGGTTTCATTTAAAAAAAAGAATAATAAGCAACTAATTCAAATGCCTTATAATAAGGCCTGATACTAGGCATCTTAGTGGCTCGAACCACTACCAAACCAATGCTTATAATAATGCTTGTTTAAAAGCCATTCAAAATGTTGTTACCGCCACTTGAGTGGATTAATTAATACATTTACTAGTTTATCCAATCAACCACAACATGGCTTTTAAATTAGGAATTTAAATATGCATCATAACCATTTTGAAAATGTGGCTTGATAAATATTATTGCCACTTTCATGATTATGGTATTTTGCCAAAATAATAATGAATATCTTATATATATTATTTGTATATTTATTTTTATTTTTATTATATATATAAGATGTATTTATCAACCTTATATGTATATTATATAAGATAATTGTTAATTCGATATTTCTATATATACATATATAGACAAAATATTAATGTATAATACTCAAGAATAGATGGATGATAAAATAAATTGATCATAACATCCATAATCGACATACAACCATGATATCACTATATCAACTTATCATATCGAAAAAACAAGGTGGTCTAATCAATTACTATCAACAAGCTTCCAAACACATTAATATTTTTCCTTTCAAAACATTACCAAACTTGACTCGATTGGGTTAGACTTTAACCTATCGACTTAGATTTAAGAGTCACCAACTTGATACTCAACAACTTGATGAAGTCAAATTGAACTCAAATGACATTACCGATAAGTCCTTAAACTGTACCATTCTCCCAAGTGATACTCCCCCTCTTTCTCTCTAGAGGTGTTCGGATCGCTCTTGCAATCTCACTCAAGAAAACAAATAGGTACTTAGCCTTGAAACCATTCCATCGATGTTCATATCATTGCATTTGAACATTAATCATTTGCTTTAAATAAACAAAATCATCTCATGGTATTTCATCATATATTCATCAACATTCCATTTAAATGTAGTAACATATCATTGCACAAATCCATCACCATATGCATTTGTCAAGGTTTCATATTCTCATGATTCGTTATAATAATTACCACAAGATAAAAAAATAATTTAGGAATCTATGGTGGGGTTAACATGGAGTCATATTACAAAGCCCAATCTCCCACACTAAACTCCTTTGTCTTAATATACTGATCATGTCATTTGACTCTCTATTTTTGAACAATCTTATTGTGGTGTATGGCCTCCATTTTTATATGATCTAATCCATTGAGATTATGTAGTCTTTCTTTTTGTGTTGTTGTCAAGTCCATATCTAGTTCAACTATTGTCTTGAGTGTCTTGTATTCAAATTCAATGGGTACTATTGTTGTTTTACCATACACCAACTCATAGGGTGTAAATCCTGTTGTAGTCTTCCAAGTTGTCCTATAGGCCCATACTGCCTTAGGTAACCTAGCTGCCCAATATTTTTTATGAATTTGCACTGCTTTGGTTAGGATGTTTTCAATCTCCCTATTTGTTACTTCCACTTTCCCATTGGCTTGAGGGTGGTAGGGTGTTGATTTTCTATGCCTTATCTCATACTCCCAGACCAATTTGGTAATCAACTCTGATGTGAATTGGGTACCTTGATCTATCATTATTTCTCTTGGCACTCCATACTTGGTAAATATGTCTTCATACAAGAATTTGGCTACATTTCCATCCCTAACAAATTGCAATGCTTCTACTTCAACCCACTTTGTTAGATAATCCGTGCAAACTAGGATATACTCCTTGTTATTGGATGTTGGTGATATTGGGCCAATGAAGTCTAGCCCCCATTTATCAAATGGTGCTAGCGCCAACTATGGTTGTAAAGGCATCTCATTTATTTTGGTTGGCCTACCCATTCTTTGATATCTGTCACAACTCCTTGTATATTTTATTGCATCCTTATGAAGAGTTGGCCAGTAATAGCCACTGGTGAGAATCTTGAGTGTAGTCCTCTTTGCTGCAAAGTGTCCCTTTGTCATAACCCAATTTTATTGCATATTAATTTTAATATGGTAAATTGAATTATTGAAGAAATTCAATATATTAAATGGAAAATTTTGAAATTTTCAAAATAGATTGAAAGAAGTTGACTAATGTTGACTATGCAATCTTTTTGAATTATTTTATATGTTATCAAGAATTGAACGTTACTAATGAATTTTGCAAACTTGCAAGTGTGTGTAGTTGCAAGGTGGCGGGTTGAAGGACGAGAACACGGTTGAAGTATGATTGTTTAGCTGGATCAAACAATAAGCTAGATGGAATCTAGGTGAACACACCATGAAACGACATGATAACCACATTTAAATTCATACAAGAAATTATATTGAGTTGACTAAAAAAAAAATAGACTTGAGAAGCAAAAACACATATAATTGTTATTTGATTGTCTATCCTAAATCTATATGAGTTCGAATTGAAAAGAAAATGAAACGTGGCTTACCAAATGAATGAATGTATGTAATGTGAAAATGAAAATGAAATAAGAAACAATTTCATTACAATATCATTGATGCTCAAAAATGAAATAAAAGCTCATTATATTTTTGTTATTTACCAACAAACATATAAATATACATACACACACACATATATATAGAGAGAGACATTATATATATTTGTATATAAATATATCGAATTGTGTTTGTAAATATAAGTGTATAACAAATATGTAATTATACACACACACACACACACACACATATATATTTGTGTGTGTGTATATATATATCTGTGTGTGTGTGTGTGTGTGTGTGGGGTATATATATACATATATATATTTATATGAATATAAGTTCAATTGAAGTTGAAATCGATAATTTAACATTATCAAATTTAATTGAAAATTGAATGGGAAATATGGGAAGATTCGTCAAGTCATGGCCTGGAAACACTTTATGGTCGATTAATTTGAATCAGATAATGGGCGATAATGACAATAATGCCATAATGGAAACGGACCAGCTTCATGCAAAAATGTTTCTATCTTGAAGGGCATAACACAAAAAAAAAAAGAACAACGAGTAGAATCAATTGGCTTGAAGGAAAAAGAAGGGAAAAAGAGCTCGTGGAAGAGGAAAAATCAATGGAAAGGTTCGCAAAAAGCTCGATTTCACGGTAAATTGATCCCTTTTGGAAATAATCTTGATTCTATTATCATTTTTGTCAAATTCTAGTAGTATTCTTTTCATGTTGTCAAAAAACTCAATAGCACAATAAAATGTATTTCTCTGTTTGTGTTTGTTACGACTTTGAGCCAAATTTTTGTGTAGTGTCGGCCACCTTTTGGGTCGCATGGCTAAATGACATGCCTTGCATGGATGATACCTAAGTTTAGTGCCTTATCAACTAGCTAGTAGAGCTTGGCCGAGGCTTAGAATCCATTATTGAATCAATTGTCACTTGATCTTGTATGATGGTGCTAGCCATACTATCGATATCAAAATTCCATTTCGATTTACTATGTATTTTAGCATATTTAAACATTGTAGAGGATCGACTATCGATCCTATGGGAGGGGCATAATACCTTTGTGTTTCATTTCCAATGTACCAATATTCATTATCGGCTAGGCCGATGATGGTAAAGGGCTAAAACAATTGCTATAAGAATATGTCATACTATTGTTTCATGATGCCGCCATTGTTCAATATGAATGATGGAGTAATTAAGTTTGAGAGTCATTAAACCCTTGTATGGTTCGATCTACAAGATCAACGAGCTATTTCTTTGAAAGTTACAAATATAAGTCTACATGTCAAAATACATGGTGTAAAACCAACATGCCTTTAATGGGCATTCTCGAATATGACCCTTGATTAGCTAAGGAGGAATTTTATCAGTCATATAAGGAGTAGTCATTCCTAGAGCGACCAATGAAGGCCTTGCTTATAACCTTGAAAGCATGAGTTTTGTCAAGAACCCCCAAAACTTTTGAGTTTTGTCACATAACCGAATGATTGCTCAGGTTTTACAATGATGAGAATGTCGATCTTAGAATCATTTTATTCATATATAGTTGCACAATGAATTTTCAATATTGTTTATGTATTCAAAGTTTTGAATAATGGACATTCTATTTTCATGAATATAGCTGGGTTAGCCTAATTTTATTAATGAAATTTTAATGGCTTTGCCTTGATAATGACAGTTAAGTTAGTTGTAGGCAATACATTTTATGCCATAAACAACATTGTTCATTATCTATTCATTGTAGGAAACCCCGTTTCATTAAAAATAGTGAATGTTTATTGTAATGTTATTGTTTTGTGACTATTTAGCTAGAAACAACATAGTATTATTGTAAAAAATGAATGTTCTGTTAGAAACAACATTGTTTTGTCACAAACTGTAACTGTTTAGCTGGAAAAAACATTGTATTAT